>CAJQUW010007680.1:0-190930 GCA_907163375.1 Prostheceraeus crozeri
AAGCAACTTTAATTCGTTCATCAGTGGAACCAAAACATCGTTTATATATTTTTCCTTTAAATCATTGATTTGTGTATCAACATATTGTTTATTTGTCAACTCTGTATTTTGTTGCGGAAGAATAGAAAGATGCAATGGACCAGATAAAACGTCTCCAGTTTTCATGATATAATTTTCTATCTCTATTTCTAATTCACGATTATTCGGGATATATGCACCTCCACCAACATTTGGTAACATCATTTTTAAAACAATAAAAAAGTAAAATTTTTTCTAATAAAAATAAAAATAATAAAATTTTTTCTAATAAAAATAAAAAAATAAAATTTTTTCTAATAAAAATAAAAAAATGGAAAATCCAAATTTAAAAAAATTATATTCGCCCGCATCATCCTGTTCTTCTTATTCGACGAGATCAACGGGATTTGAAAATAAATGTTTTGATAATAATAATAATCCATGTATAGATGTTAATATTTTATTTCAATTACAAGCCGAAATATTTAGAGAACAGACTAAAGGTTTACCTTCTATAGAAACTAATTATTGTTTATTTCCAGGTGATCCATTTATTAAATTTATGGAGATTGTTAGTAAATATAATGATGTAGCTTATGTGGAATTAAATAAAGAAAATATGGTTATAATAGGTCATAATAATGTTTATGGATTTATTAGAGCAGTGTTACCAATTAGTAATACTGATTGGATAGAAACTAAAATTATTAATTATATCAATATTAAAGAATTAGTTAAAAAATTAAAATCTTTTTCCAAAGAAAAAATAAGATTATTTGTTGATGAACAAAATCAATATAACATTCACATAGAGAGTAAAAAACATAATGAAGAATTATTATGTCAAGTTTATTATAGAGACACAATTTATAAACAAGAAACATTAGAAATGCCGCAAAGATATGATGATGATACGTATATAGGATTATATTCAAACTTAAATATTAATTTGTTAAAATCTTATATGAATGGTTTAGCTCAACAAGAGAAAATTTATATGTGGTCTACACCTTATACTATTAACAATGACCATAATCATAATAAACGAACCGAAGGTTCTAGGGCTTTGCCCGATCTTAAAGAATCTTATGATAATAATGATGATTCTGTAACATCTGAAAAAGGTGTAAATGGTAAAAAAGATTATAAAAATATTAGTAATTATAAAAATTTATCTAAATTTCATTTTCTTACAATTGAAAATAATAATGATGGTATAGTTGAAGATACTGTTAGACAACTATGTGTCGGGTCTACAAAATTTAAATTAGGATTTACATCTAATCAATTTAAAATTTTATCATCTTTAATAAAAACTAAAAGTGATTCAGATTATAGTGATAAGAAATGTAATTTAGAATTAGATATTCCTATCAGGGAATGGTATCCAATCCCAAAAAGTGTAATTTATGATGATGATGAAGAATCAATTTATGATGATGAAGAATCAATAGTTAGTGAAAATAAATTTAAATTATCTTTTGATAAAACTTTATATGATGAAACTTAATATGATAAAACTTAATGTGATTAAACTTAATATGATAAAGAAAAAAAATAACTAAAGAACGTGTAATATATAATAATATAAAATAACACTCAAGTCCTTGATATTAAAATGTTTATATCTAAAATTAAAACACAAATTTTTTCTTTAAAAATTAAAAAAATGGAAAATACCAAGTTTCATTGTAACTTATGTAAAAAAAAGTTGCAAACAAAAAGAAGTTATCAATCTCATTTAAATAGTAAATTGCATTTACAAAATGTAGAACGAGTTGATGAAGGAAATATATTAAAATTAAATAGTTATAAAAACTATCTAGAAACATTGTCTACTGATATAAAAGTTAAAAAAATGTTTGATGATTAGTCACATTCGGAATATAAAAAAGTTTTTAATAGTGAAGATGAGACCCTACAAACCGAAGGTTCTAGGGCTTGGCCCGTACCAGATGGAAGATATTTATTTAGCGATACTGATGAATTTGATGAAGCTGAACGAACCAATGAAGCGGAACGAACCGAAGGTTCTAGGGCTTCGCCATTAATAGATATAAAATATTTATTTAATGAATCTGTTGAACATAATGAAACCGATGAAACTTTTTATAATGTATTAACAAACTTTTATAATATATTTAAGAAATCTTTCAAATGTTATATGAATGTAGAAGTACTTTATACAAAAAATGGACCTGATGGAATTCCTGAAGAAATAATACAAGGACATTTTACAAATTCACAAGAAATTCATAATGTAAATGATATACAACCCATATTTGAATCAATGATACTTAAATTAGAAAATTGTATAATTGAAGCCCAGTTACGTGAATCTGGTTGGAGATTTGTTAAAATACTATTTAAGAAAATAGTAATTGATAAATATAAAAAAATTACTGGTGGTAGTTATGTTCCTTTGCCTTTCAGTTCACCACAAATAATCAACATAAAAAATGAAGATGATTATTGTTTTCTGTGGAGTATTATAGCACATTTACATCCTGCAAAATATCACAAAGAAAGACTAAGTCATTACAATAAAGAAGAATACATAAATGAATTTGATCTTTCTGATGGCTTAGATGAATTTCCATATGATTATAATAGGTTAAAAAAGTTTCATAAAAAGAATAAAAATTTAATAGAAGTAAATGTTTTTGAATTAAATGTGAATTATGTTTCTATTGGTAAAATTACTCCACTTTACTCAGATTCAAAAAAATTTTATTTGAATAATAAAAATTTATGTCAATCAGAAATAGTATATAATGATAGGGGAAATTACATGCATCATAATATTTTTTACCAAAGAAATATAATATGTACTGAAAAATTTGAACTTGTTAAAACATTATCACCAATAATGATTAGTCATAATAATTATAAAGGACGTAATTATAATTATGATTATGATACCGATTATTTATCTTTATCTTTAGAATATCAACAAAAATTACAAAATTTTAATGAAAGTTTACAAAAATAAAAAACAGATTATCAACAACAAACGAAAATATTAGTACAAGAATATCACCATAAATATCAAAATAAGATAGAAACGATTCAAAAATTAAATGAAGAAAATAATAAAGACAATAAAGAATTAAATAATGAAGAAAATGAAACCAATCAAAAAATAAATGAATCTTTAAAAAAATGTCTACAACAATATAAAGAACAATATGATAAAGAATATAGTTATCAGTTACAAATATTAAATCAAAATTTTCATCGAAATACATTTAATCTTACAAAAGAAATTGATGAAACACATGAAATATATCAAGATAAATTTGAAAAACTAGAACAGACAAAACAGCCAGCACAAGCGAATATATTATATTATCAGGGTCATTTTATATTGTGTAAAGATGTTTCTATATTCACAAAAACTTCAGATAATGCCAATTTTCCTTGTCTCCAATGTATGACAAGTTTTAGAACTAAAGAAGAAATGAATAGACATTTGGAGAATTGCCAACAAAATGAAGCAGTCAGAAACACATTTCCTAAAGATGATTATTTAGAATATAATAAATGGTATTTCAAAAATAAAGTACCCTTTACTATTTATTGTGATTTCGAAGCATATAATGTTAATATAACACAAAATCAAACGGAAAGTTCCAGGGCTTCACCCGATTCTGAAAATGATAATTCTGGAAAAAGTGCGCCTGAACAAAGCAAAGAAAAATATTTATTTGAACAAAAACCATTATGTTGGGGAATGTACATTCATTCAAATTATCCTGAATTATTTAAATCAGAATATTTTTAATACTATGGTGAAGATAGTTCAGAAATGTTTACAAAGAAAGTAGAAGAATTACAAAATTATTTTTCACAATTGCTTGAAACAAATATTCCAATGATGCCATTAACAGAAAAAGAAAAATTAAATTTTATTAATGAAACAAAATGTTATTACTGTGGAAAAGAATTTACAAAAAATTATAAAAATGGCAAAGGTAGATATCTTGATAAGGTAAAAGATCATAATCATCTAAATGGATTATATAGAGGTGCAGCACATAATTCTTGTAATCTTAATGCTAATAAATTTAAATATAACTTTGTTCCTCTATATTTCTATAATGGTTCTAAATATGATTTCCATCTAGTAATGAAAGATTTATTTTCATCTGAAAAATTACAACAACAACAAATAAATGTACTATGTAAAACAGAAGAAGAATATTTTTCAATGCAATTAGGTTGTATTAGAATTTTAGATGCATTTAGATTTTTTACTCCTTATTCATTAGATGTTATGGGAAAAACTTTGAAATCTGAACAATGTAAAATATTAAATAAATATAATTTAAAACCTTTAAAAGGAATATTTCCGTATGAGTATATAGCCTGCGGTTCACAGTCGAAGACTGGTATAACTGGAGATAAAACCTGTGGTTCACAGTCGAAGACTGATTTTAATTCTGTGAATAAAATTATGGAAGAAGAACAACTTCCTCCAATAAATAAATTTAAATCAACATTAAAACAATCAAAATTATCTGACGAAGACTATGCAGAAGCTGAAAAGAATTGGAGAGAGTTAAATTGTAAAACAATGTATGATTATACAATGAAATATCTTCAGATAGATGTATTAATACTAGCTGATCTTTTCGAAAACTTTCGTGACATGTGTTTAGAATATTACGGAATAGATCCATGTTATTGTTATTCTACACCAGGTTTAACATGGTTAGCAGGATTAAAACATACAGATGTTAAACTTAAACATTATAAAGAAAATACATATGATAAATTATTATTTTTTGAATCTGGAATTAGAGGTGGAGTTTCATCAGTTTTAGGTAATCGTTATATACAGTGTTACAATAAAAAAGTAAATCCTGATGATTATGGAATAATGAAACCTTTATCTCCAGAAGAAAGCGATCAGTTTATAAAATTGTTTAATCAAAATATAGAAGGACTTATACCAAATGAAGATAGTCAAGCAGCAGTTGATGAAATCATGAGAGAAAACTATTTGTTATATTATGATTTTAATAGCTTATATTCTTCTTGCATGATACAAGAATTACCAACAGGTGAAATGTCATGGTGTAACATTCTTGATTATCAAAAAACCTATGATGGAGATTATAATCATGGTTATATATATGAAGTTGATTTAGTATATCCTGATGAAATAAAAGATAAAACAAAATATTTTCCTTTCTGTCCCGAAAACAAAATTCCCAATATAGAAGATTTTTCAGATTATCAAAAATCTGTAATTCCTAAGAAATACAGACCAACAAAAAAACTTATGTTAACACAAAGTAATAAAGGAAAGTATGTTGTTGAAGGAAGAATGCTAGATTGGTATTTAGAACATGGAATGATTCTCACCAAAATACATCGAAAACTATTTTATCAAAAATCTAGGTGGTTAAAAAATTATATAGAGTTCAATATTGAAAAACGTAAAATAGCTAAAAGAAATAAAGATGATTTTGGAAACGTGTTCTTCAAATTAATGAATAATGCATTTTATGGTAAGACTTTAGAAAATGTGCGTAATAGACAAAATATTGAAATAGTTTATGATAGAGATAGATTTCAAAATTTAACAAGGAAACCTACATATAAAAGAACTACTAGATTTAGTGATGAACTATGTGCTGTACATTTACGTCGAATTAGCGTAAAACATGATAAGTTTAATTTTATTGGATTCACTATATTAGAATTAGCTAAACTATTTATGTATAGATTTATATATGATTATTTAGCACCTGCTTATGGCAAAAACTATAAATTACACTTTACAGATACCGATTCTGTTTTCTTAGAATTAACAATACCGTATAATTCTTCACTTGATGAAGAAATTAATAAAATAAAAGATATCATTCATCCTTCTGATTTATGTAAAGTAAAAGATGAATTAGAAGGAAATGAAGATTTCATAACAGAAGCTATATTTTTAAAATCTAAATGTTACTGTTATGATACAACTAATAATATTAAAACACATAAAACATTAAAAGGAATTTCAAAGGCATCAGTGGCTAATCAAATAACATTTCAAGATTATAAAAATGCATTATTTAATAATGAAATAAAAACAGCATGCAATTATAGACTTAATTCAAAAAAACATAACATGTATTTAAAAGAAGAACATAAATTAGCATTAGATCCATTTGATGATAAAAGAAAAATTTTACCTGATGGAATAACTACTGAACCTTTTTAATTTTCTAATTTCTAAGATAGACAAATTTCATATATACATAAAATAAAAAATATTATAACACTGTATTTGTACATTTTTATCACTCCGCGAAAATATTTTCTATCGACTTTCAGTCGGTGCGAAGCCCCTCGAGGCGAAGCCTAGTCAGAGAACAATTGTTCGATAACTCTTTCATGAATTTTTTTATCAATATTAATTGTAATGAAGCCATAATCTTTTGACCAAGCATTGTTACACGATTGTTTAAATTCATCTTTATTTCTTACACATAAATCTCTTAACAAATCACTTAAGTTTCTTGCATTTATTTCAAATAGTATAAATATATTTGCATTCTTTCTAATAACACTTCCGTCTAATGAATACATACTTTGTGTTAAATAAAATACACTACAGTTATTATGTCTACCTCTTGTGAAATAATTTCTCTGAACTGACTGATTTCTATCATTAACACAATCATCAAAAATTACACAATGTTTCATTGTTTTATCTAGTTTACTAGGATCTTGCATATTACCACTATCATCTATTAATTGTATCTTCATATGGTTATTTTTATTAGATTCTACTAACTGATTATTTTTTGCTGCTTCTTCACACCACGAACTTATTTCTTCTTCATCTTCAGATTTTTCATATTCTTTGAATAATGAAGCAATTGCTGTTTTTTTAAGATTATTTTCAAATCCATATTTTAAAAATTGATAGACGGGTTGTTCTGCCGTTGTTGTATAAATTATAAGATTGTTATAATCCAAAAAATTTGGAGTTGTTAAAATTTTAAATAATAGATACGTTTTTCCGCAACCTGATCTTCCACAAATAACTGACAAAACTTTATTAGATAAATTTGGATGATGATTAAATTTAAGTTTTTTTTTATTTAATGGTAGTACTTCACTCATTTTTTAATAAAAAAAATTTATTTTTATTTTATTTTTATTTCTAAAGAAGAAGACGAAAATTAAACTTCTCTAGCTTCGCGTGGGAGTTTATACCTCCCGAACCAAAAGATCTATCATAATCTCTTCACCTCCAAAATTTATTTCTTGTCCTTTTTCATCAGTGATTCTAATGCCAATGTTGTTAATAGTTTTTCTTGTAATAGGAAAATATATTAATGTTTGTGGAATTACATTTAATCTATAACCAATGGGTACAGTAAAAGCTGGAAAACTGAATATTAAATTTGATAATTTACCATTTATATATCCTCCTTCAATAATGTCACAATGTACAACAATTGAATTTATTTCAGTTATTTTTGGAATCTTCTCACCTAAATGATAACCTTGACTATAGGTTTGTTTATTAAATCCTAATAGCTTTGACAATGATCTATCATGATTAAAATCAACTTGATGATTTTCGTCTAAAGTAAGAGAAAATTTATTAACTGCCGGTTCAACTGCAAAATGTAATTGTTTCTTATCTTTAAATGATATACCTAAGTGTCTCTTAATTTCATTTGATATTGTTTCAACTTCGTAAGAACCAGGAAGAAAAGTTAGTATTTTCCATGTTTTGCCTTTATCAGTAGAATATCTAAATTGATCATTCACATCTTTGATAACGTTTTGAATAGTGTTAAATGTAGAGAAACTAGTCAATGCAATTTGATAATTTTTATTTTGTTCCAAATGTAGAATGGGTTCTAAATTACAAGTGTGTGATGAAGTAGTTGTTATAATTTTTAACGTCGTACTAAATTTTGATGAACCCAAAATCTCTGTCAAATTTTCTAAATGATAATTAATTTTGTCTAAATCTGCTGAACACATTTTTAAACTAAAAAAATTAAATAAATATTTTTTTATGAAAAAAGTAAAACAACAACATATTTCAGCTACGGGCGAAGCCCTTGAAGACATCAGAGATGTCCGGTTCGGGCGAAGCCCTTGAAGACATCAGAGATGTCCGGTTATACTTTTATAATCCTCTTCATTTAGAATCTTCTTTTCTAACAGTCTTTTCAATATAGCATGAATTTCATTGAAACTAGAATTATGTCCTTCTTTTATTGCAGATATTAAAATATTTAATCTATTTAGTAATTCTTGTGGATCATCTGGTAAAAATACAGTTGTTTCAGTTTTCTGTTTTTCAGATAAACCTTTCCCTACTTTAACTCCCGTTGATAATAAATTTTCTAATTGTTTATAACGTCTAAGAGATTTTACTGCACCAACTCTGTCTAACATAGCTTTATATTTTATGAGATCTTCTACAGCATAATTATTTAAATCTGCTCCTCTTAAAAGATTAACAAAATTTCTATCTAAATTAAAAGGAGATTTATCTGGTGAAAAAATTAAACCTCGAAAAGGTTGTGGAAATATTTCTTTTTGTCCGAGATAAAATCTAGGTATTGTTTTTCCATCTATAAATGAAATAGAATGTTCAAATTGCATAGATTTTGGTAATTTCTTATTAATGTTTGATTCTAGTAATCCATAGTCATCTAATATAGTTTTGTGCTCTGGATCTGTTATATCAATTTGTTTATCATTATTTGTAAGTTCTTTTTCAAGAGTTTTAAATGGTTTCATAGTTTTTTCAAAATCAGTTTTTACTTGTTCGGTTTGCTGCATTTTTTCAAACATATCAGATTGAATACCAGCTTTTATCATTCTATGTTGAAGATGATTTTCTTTCATAATATTTCTTTGTTTTATTAACTCTTCTAATTGTTTTATTCTTTTAAAATTATCAGCTCTAATTTTATCCATTTTTAAAATATAATATTTGAATTTTGTGGTAACATTGGAATACAACAAAAACATTTTACTGAACAAATTATTTTTTTATTGCTTTGTTGTTTGACATCTTTTCGTTTAAAGTTTTCTCGTTTTAAGTTTTGTTTAATAAAGTTTTGTTCAATAAAGTTTTGCTTAAATTTTCGCTTAAAGTTTTTAGCTCTTCTAAAAAAAATTTGTCATTTTCTTCATTAGAAATTTTAGCATCACTAGAAATTTTGCCATCCTTTTTATTTTTATCATCAACTTTTTCTGTCTGTGATTGAAATGATATTTGATTTACTTCATTAGCTATTTGATCAAATTTTTCAATCTCATCTAACGTAATAACATTATCATCACATACTCTCTGAAAGTAGTAATGTAGTTTATCATAGACTTCTTCCGTCTGTTAAAATTAATATGTAAATGCTTAGTTTTTAATGATTTTCGTTTCTTAGTTATTAAAGATTTATCTAACATTGTAACAAGTGAAGTTGCAAAAACACCCGTACCTGTTAAAGCTGTAGCAACTACTGGAATTACTAAAACACCTGAAGATATAACAATTGTTAAAGCACCTAAACTTATTGTTAAGAATATGCCAATTCCTTGTGTTACATTCTTAACATTAGTCCATCTCTTTCTTAATTTTTTATAATGCTCTAATCTTAATAATAATTGAGATTCCTTATCTTTCATATACCTAACTCTATCTTTGTGTTTTTCTTTATTCATTTTTTCAATGTTAATCTTTTCAATGTCCATTAAAGTAGAACTACGTTCATATGATAACGAAGGATATATTCTTGAGGTTCCTTCCATTTCTGAAGTTCCTTCCATTTTTGTTTCTTCCATTTTTAAAGAAATATTTTTAGTCACATGATATATTTTAAAAACCTGAAAAATGGATAAAATTCATGAATTTGAAATTCTCAACTTTTATGATTTTTTCGGTGTCCTGGAACGGTCATGATTTAAGCGAGGGTGAAAATCGAACCGAAGGTTCTAGGGCTTCGCCCGATTGTAATTCTCAAATTTTGAAATTCTCAACTTTTATAATTTTTAGTGTCCTAGAACGGTCATGATTTTCAAGGTAAAAATTGTAATTCTCAAATTTGAGATTTTGAAAAATTTGAAAATTGGGTATTTTTAAAAACGCCCAAATTTGTGAATTTAGGTCTTCATAACCTGAAAAAGGGTTCAAATTCATGAATTTATGTCGTTTTTAAAAAGTACCATTTTTTCAAAAATGGTACTTTTTGAATGGACTAAATTCATGTATTTAGGTCTTAAAAACCTGAAAAAGGGTTCAAATTCATGAATTTATGTCGTTTTTAAAGATACTATTTTTTTGAATTTTATGGTGGCCTGGAACGGTCTTTTGCCCATTACTCAGTTGAACCGGCAGTTAATAAATTTTCTCTTACTTTAGACGAAAATCATCAAGTTGATTTTAATCATGATAGATCATTGTCAAAGCTATTAGGATTTAATAAACAAACCTATAGTCAAGGTTATCATTTAGGTGAGAAGATTCCAAAAATAACTGAAATAAATTCAATTGTTGTACATTGTGACATTATTGAAGGAGGATATATAAATGGTAAATTATCAAATTTAATATTCAGTTTTCCAGCTTTTACTGTACCCATTGGTTATAGATTAAATGTAATTCCACAAACATTAATATATTTTCCTATTACAAGAAAAACTATTAACAACATTGGCATTAGAATCACTGATGAGAAAGGACAAGAAATAAATTTTGGAGGTGAAGAGATTATGATAGATCTTTTGGTTCGGGAGGTATAAACTCCCGTTCGAGAGGTATAAACTCCCACGCGAAGCTAGAGAAGTTTAATTTTCTTCTTCTTCTTTAAAAATAAAAATAAAATAAAAATAATTTTTTTTATTATAAAATGAGTGAACTACCTCCATTAAATAAAAAAAAACTTAAATTTAATCATCATCCAAATTTATCTAATAAAGTTTTGTCAGTTATTTGTGGAAGATCAGGTTGTGGAAAAACGTATCTATTGTTTAAAATTTTAACGACACCAAATTTTTTGGATTATAACAATCTTATAATTTATACAACAACAGCAGAACAACCCGTCTATCAATTTTAAAAATATGGATTTGAAAATAATCTTAAAAAACAGCAATTGCTTCATTATTCAAAGAATATGAAAAATATGAAGATGAAGAAGAAATAAGTTCGTGGTGTGAAGAAGCAACAAAAAATAATCAGTTAGTAGAATTCAATAAAAATAAGCATATAAAGATACAATTAATAGATGATGGTGGTAATATGTAAGATCCTAGTAAACTAGATAAAACAATGAAACATTGTGTAATTTTTGATGATTGTGTTAATGATAGAAATCAGTCAGTTCAGAGAAATTATTTCACAAGAGGTAGACATAATAACTGTAGTGTTTTTTATTTAACACAAAGTATGTATTCATTAGACGGAAGTGTTATTAGAAAGAATGCAAATATATTTATACTATTTGAAATAAATGCAAGAAACTTAAGTGATTTGTTAAGAGATTTATGTGTAAGAAATAAAGATGAATTTAAACAATCGTGTAACAATGGTTGGTCAAAAGATTATGGATTCATTACAATTAATATTGATAAAAAAATTCATGATAGAGTTATAGAACATTTGTTTACCGAGTGATAAAAAATATACAAATATAGTGTTATAATATTTTATTATTTTTTATTTTATGTATATATCAAATTTGTCTATCTTAGAAATTAGAAAATTAAAAAGGTTCAGTAGTTATTCCATCAGGTAAAATTTTTCTTTTATCATCAAATGGATCTAATGCTAATTTATGTTCTTCTTTTAAATACATTTTATGTTTTTTTGAATTAAGTCTATAATTACATGCTGTTTTTATTTCATTATTAAATAATGCATTTTTATAATCTTGAAATGTTATTTGATTAGCCACTGATGCCTTTGAAATTCCTTTTAATGTTTTATGTGTTTTAATATTATTAGTTGTATCATAACAGTAACATTTAGATTTTAAAAATATAGCTTCTGTTATGAAATCTTCATTTCCTTCTAATTCATCTTTTACTTTACATAAATCAGAAGGATGAATGATATCTTTTATTTTATTAATTTCTTCATCAAGTGTAGAATTATACGGTATTGTTAATTCTAAGAAAACAGAATCGGTATCTGTAAAGTGTAATTTATAGTTTTTGCCATAAGCAGGTGCTAAATAATCATATATAAATCTATACATAAATAGTTTAGCTAATTCTAATATAGTGAAACCAATGAAATTAAACTTATCATGTTTTACGCTAATTCGACGTAAATGTACAGCACATAGTTCATCACTAAATCTAGTAGTTCTTTTATATGTAGGTTTCCTTGTTAAATTTTGAAACCTATCTTTATCATAAACTATTTCAATATTTTGTCTATTACGCACATTTTCTAAAGTCTTACCATAAAATGCATTATTCATTAATTTGAAGAACACGTTTCCAAAATCATCTTTATTTCTTTTAGCTATTTTGCGTTTTTCAATATTGAACTCTATATAATTTTTTAACCACCTAGATTTTTGATAAAATAGTTTTCGATGTATTTTGGTGAGAATCATTCCATGATCTAAATACCAATCTAGCATTCTTCCTTCAACAACATACTTTCCTTTATTGCTTTGTGTTAACATAAGTTTTTTTGTTGGTCTGTATTTTTTAGGAATTAAAGATTTTTGATAATCTGAAAAATCTTCTATATTAGGAATTTTGTTTTCGGGACAGAAAGGAAAATATTTTGTTTTATCTTTTATTTCATCAGGGTATACTAAATCAACTTCATATATATAACCATGATTATAATTTCCATCATATGTTTTTTGATAATCAAGAATATTACACCATGACATTTCACCTGTTGGTAATTCTTGTATCATGCAAGAAGAATATAAGCTATTAAAATCATAATATAACAAATAGTTTTCTCTCATGATTTCATCAACTGCTGCTTGACTATCTTCATTTGATATAAGTCCTTCTATATTTTGATTAAACAATTTTATAAACTGATCACTTTCTTCTGGAGATAAAGGTTTCATTATTCCATAATCATCAGGATTTACTTTTTTATTGTAACACTGTACATAACGATTACCTAAAACTGATGAAACTCCACCTCTAATTCCAGATTCAAAAAATAATAATTTATCATATGTATTTTCTTTATAATGTTTAAGTTTAACGGACTTTGTCCTAGAGCCATCGGCTTGAACACCAGTATGTTTTAATCCTGCCAGCCATGTTAAACCTGGTGTAGAATAACAATAACATGGATCTATTCCGTAATATTCTAAACACATGTCACGAAAGTTTTCGAAAAGATCAGCTAGTATTAATACATCTATCTGAAGATATTTCATTGTATAATCATACATTGTTTTACAATTTAACTCTCTCCAATTCTTTTCAGCTTCTGCATAGTCTTCGTCAGATAATTTTGATTGTTTTAATGTTGATTTAAATTTATTTATTGGAGGAAGTTGTTCTTCTTCCATAATTTTATTCACAGAATTAAAATCTCCAGTTATATCAGTCTTCGACTGTGAGCCGCAGGCTATATACTCATACGGAAATATTCCTTTTAAAGGTTTTAAATTATATTTATTTAATATTTTACATTGTTCAGATTTCAAAGTTTTTCCCATAACATCTAATGAATAAGGAGTAAAAAATCTAAATGCATCTAAAATTCTAATGCAACCTAATTGTATTGAAAAATATTCTTCTTCTGTTTTACATAGTACATTTATTTGTTGTTGTTGTAATTTTTCAGATGAAAATAAATCTTTCATTACTAGATGGAAATCATATTTAGAACCATTATAGAAATATAGAGGAACAAAGTTATATTTAAATTTATTAGCATTAAGATTACAAGAATTATGTGCTGCACCTCTATATAATCCATTTAGATGATTATGATCTTTTACCTTATCAAGATATCTACCTTTGCCATTTTTATAATTTTTTGTAAATTCTTTTCCACAGTAATAACATTTTGTTTCATTAATAAAATTTAATTTTTCTTTTTCTGTTAATGGCATCATTGGAATATTTGTTTCAAGCAATTGTGAAAAATAATTTTGTAATTCTTCTACTTTCTTTGTAAACATTTCTGAACTATCTTCACCATAGTATTAAAAATATTCTGATTTAAATAATTCAGGATAATTTGAATGAATGTACATTCCCCAACATAATGGTTTTTGTTCAAATAAATATTTTTCTTTGCTTTGTTCAGGCGCACTTTTTCCAGAATTATCATTTTCAGAATCGGGTGAAGCCCTGGAACTTTCCGTTTGATTTTGTGTTATATTAACATTATATGCTTCGAAATCACAATAAATAGTAAAGGGTACTTTATTTTTGAAATACCATTTATTATATTCTAAATAATCATCTTTAGGAAATGTGTTTCTGACTGCTTCATTTTGTTGGCAATTCTCCAAATGTCTATTCATTTCTTCTTTAGTTCTAAAACTTGTCATACATTGGAGACAAGGAAAATTGGCATTATCTGAAGTTTTTGTGAATATAGAAACATCTTTACACAATATAAAATGACCCTGATAATATAATATATTCGCTTGTGCTGGCTGTTTTGTCTGTTCTAGTTTTTCAAATTTATCTTGATATATTTCATGTGTTTCATCAATTTCTTTTGTAAGATTAAATGTATTTCGATGAAAATTTTGATTTAATATTTGTAACTGATAACTATATTCTTTATCATATTGTTCTTTATATTGTTGTAGACATTTTTTTAAAGATTCATTTATTTTTTGATTGGTTTCATTTTCTTCATTATTTAATTCTTTATTGTCTTTATTATTTTCTTCATTTAATTTTTGAATCGTTTCTATCTTATTTTGATATTTATGGTGATATTCTTGTACTAATATTTTCGTTTGTTGTTGATAATCTGTTTTACATTTTTGTAAACTTTCATTTAACTTTTGTAATTTTTGTTGATATTCTAAAGATAAAGATAAATAATCGGTATCATAATCATAATTATAATTACGTCCTTTATAATTATTATGACTAATCATTATTGGTGATAATGTTTTAACAAGTTCAAATTTTTCAGTACATATTATATTTCTTTGGTAAAAAATATTATGATGCATGTAATTTCCCCTATCATTATATACTATTTCTGATTGACATAAATTTTTATTATTCAAATAAAATTTTTTTGAATCTGAGTAAAGTGGAGTAATTTTACCAATAGAAACATAATTCACATTTAATTCAAAAACATTTACTTCTATTAAATTTTTATTCTTTTTATGAAACTTTTTTAACCTATTATAATCATATGGAAATTCATCTAAGCCATCAGAAAGATCAAATTCATTTATGTATTCTTCTTTATTGTAATGACTTAGTCTTTCTTTGTGATATTTTGCAGGATGTAAATGTGCTATAATACTCCACAGAAAACAATAATCATCTTCATTTTTTATGTTGATTATTTGTGGTGAACTGAAAGGCAAAGGAACATAACTACCACCAGTAATTTTTTTATATTTATCAATTACTATTTTCTTAAATAGTATTTTAACAAATCTCCAACCAGATTCACGTAACTGGGCTTCAATTATACAATTTTCTAATTTAAGTATCATTGATTCAAATATGGGTTGTATATCATTTACATTATGAATTTCTTGTGAATTTGTAAAATGTCCTTGTATTATTTCTTCAGGAATTCCATCAGGTCCATTTTTTGTATAAAGTACTTCTACATTCATATAACATTTGAAAGATTTCTTAAATATATTATAAAAGTTTGTTAATACATTATAAAAAGTTTCATCGGTTTCATTATGTTCAACAGATTCATTAAATAAATATTTTATATCTATTAATGGCGAAGCCCTAGAACCTTCGGTTCGTTCCGCTTCATTGGTTCGTTCAGCTTCATCAAATTCATCAGTATCGCTAAATAAATATCTTCCATCTGGTACGGGCCAAGCCCTAGAACCTTCGGTTTGTAGGGTCTCATCTTCACTATTAAAAACTTTTTTATATTCCGAATGTGACTAATCATCAAACATTTTTTTAACTTTTATATCAGTAGACAATGTTTCTAGATAGTTTTTATAACTATTTAATTTTAATATATTTCCTTCATCAACTCGTTCTACATTTTGTAAATGCAATTTACTATTTAAATGAGATTGATAACTTCTTTTTGTTTGCAACTTTTTTTTACATAAGTTACAATAAAACTTGGTATTTTCCATTTTTTTAATTTTTAAAGAAAAAATTTGTGTTTTAATTTTAGATATAAACATTTTAATATCAAGGACTTGAGTGTTATTTTATATTATTATATATTACACGTTCTTTAGTTATTTTTTTTCTTTATCATATTAAGTTTAATCACATTAAGTTTTATCATATTAAGTTTCATCATATAAAGTTTTATCAAAAGATAATTTAAATTTATTTTCACTAACTATTGATTCTTCATCACCATAAATTGATTCTTCATCATCATCATAAATTACACTTTTTGGGATTGGATACCATTCCCTGATAGGAATATCTAATTCTAAATTACATTTCTTATCTGATAATAATATGATAGAGAAAAATATTGGTCTTTGTTCTCTTTTGGAAAATTTAATAACACCACTATAATCTGAATCACTTTTAGTTTTTATTAAAGATGATAAAATTTTAAATTGATTAGATGTAAATCCTAATTTAAATTTTGTAGACCCGACACATAGTTGTCTAACAGTATCTTCAACTATACCATCATTATTATTTTCAATTGTAAGAAAATGAAATTTAGATAAATTTTTATAATTACTAATATTTTTATAATCTTTTTTACCATTTACACCATTTTCAGATGTTTCTGAATCATCATCATCTATATTATCATCATCTATATTATTATCATCTATATTATTATCATTATTATCATAAGATTCTTTAAGATCGGGCAAAGCCCTAGAACCTTCGGTTCGTTTATTATGATTATGGTCATTGTTAATAGTATAAGGTGTAGTCCACATATAAATTTTCTCTTGTTGAGCTAAACCATTTATATAAGATTTTAATAAATTAATATTTAAGTTGGAATATAATCCTATATACGTATCATCATCATATCTTTGGGGCATTTCTAATGTTTCTTGTTTATAAATTGTGTCTCTATAATAAACTTGACATAATAATTCTTCATTATGTTTTTTACTCTCTATGTGAATGTTATATTGATTTTGTTCATCAACAAATAATCTTATTTTTTCTTTGGAAAAAGATTTTAATTTCTTAACTAATTCTTTAATATTGATATAATTAATAATTTTATTTTCTATCCAATCAGTATTACTAATCGGCAAAACTGCTCTGATAAACCCATATACATTATTATGACCTATTATAACCATATTTTCTTTATTTAATTCAACATAAGCTACATCATTATATTTACTTACAATCTCCATAAATTTAATAAATGGATCACCTGGAAATAAACAATAATTAGTTTCTATAGAAGGTAAACCTTTAGTCTGTTCTCTAAATATTTCGGCTTGTAATTCAAACAAAAGATTAACATCTATACATGGATTATTATTATTATTAACAAAACATTTATTTTCAAATCCCGTTGATCTCATCGAATAAGAAGAACAGGATGATGCGGACGAATATAATTTTTTTAAATTTGGTTTTTCCATTTTTTTAATTTTTATTAGAAAAAATTTTATTTTTTTTATTGTTTTAAAAATGATGTTACCAAATGTTGGTGGAGGTGCATATATCCCGAATAATCGTGAATTAGAAATAGAGATAGAAAATTATATCATGAAAACTGGAGACGTTTTATCTGGTCCATTGCATCTTTCTATTCTTCCGCAACAAAATACAGAGTTAACAAATAAACAATATGTTGATACACAAATCAATGATTTAAAAGAAAAATATATAAACGATGTTTTGGTTCCACTGATGAATGAATTAAAGTTGCTTAAACTTAATGACAAATCATTAAACGAAAAATTATTAAAACTTGATAAAAAGGATAGAGAGCTAGAAGCAGATATAGCAAAACTTTTTAAAAAGATTTCTGAACAATCAAAAATTTTAATATTACTTTCTTTAAATTCAAAATCTGCTGTAATTAAAAATAAACATCAGATAAAAATGTTAAAAGAACAATTAGAAGATGAAATAGAAAATCTACCTGAAAGAATTAAAAAAATTTAAAACAGTTACAAACTACATTCCAAAAAAGTGTTGATGAATTGAGTTCTAAAATTACTCAACAAATGAAAAAGATGAATAGAATAATAAATGAAGTAAACTCACTTAATCAAAGAGTTGATAAAATGAAAACTCTTAAAATCAATTTAGAAAATGAATTAAAGAAAAATTTACAAGAAAACTCTAAAGAAAATAAAGAACAGTTAGATTCTGTTAAAAGACAATTAGATGTTCTTAAAATTAAGTTAAATGCTCTTAAAACGGCATTGAAGATTAATCAGCAGAAAATGTAAGTTAATAGAAAAGAAATTAAAGTACATCACACGCTGCTTGACGCAATAGATAAAGTGCAACAATCAATTAATAAAGTTATCTCGAAGTTGTTGTCCATTCACAAACGTAAATCTTAATAGAACTTTGTTCAGAGGCTTTAGCCGATCGGACCAAAGGTCCTCAGGTTACTAACCAATCGGAGCGAAGCTCCTCGAAGCTTTAGCCGATCGTAAATATTTTTTCTCAAAAGTCAAATTTAATCCTAAAAAATGCCTATAATTTATAAACACAATCTTAAACATTTTGCTTCAAATCAAAAAATTGCTCATGAACCACGTATGAATCCTGTTTATCATTATGATAATAGAGAAACAGTCGGAACACAAAAGTTCCTAGGCACCGCAGGTGCCGTTCACACGGAAGGAGCTGGGATCTTCTCTGGTATTGGTAGTATCGTTAACTTAATTAAAAATAATAAAGATTTGATTACATCTGCCGCAAAAGGAGCAGCTGCTATAGGTAGTACAGCTAGTGCAATATCAAATGCTGTCAAGCCTCAAAACGAATTAAAACAACTAGAAGCTATTCGTAAACTTAGGAATGATTCCGAAGAACTAAAAAATTTAAAAAAACTTTCAGAGGAAACAAAAAACAAAATTGCTAACATAGCTGTTGGGGAAACCTTGAGGAGCGGACCTCCGTCTGATAGTAAACATAAGAAGAAATCAGGCGTAGCCATAAAACGTTCAATTGAACCTACGGTTCGTTCAATTGAACCTACGGTTCGTTCAATTAAAGAAATAAGAGGAAATGGCGTGAGCAGCAACCTTCGGTCTAACCAGCAAAGCTGTAGCGGAGCTGGTCTAGCAAAATTCTAAAGTTATATTTTAGTAAAATTATTTTAGCAGAATTTTTTCTGTGTGTGATAAAAACAAAAAGTCAAATTATTTTTTATAAAAATGTCTTCGCTTATCGAAAATAAATTTAGATTAGACGATCCTCCGTTCGTCAGTTGCAATCAAAAAAAGAATGACTATATAAGAATTGCTATGAATCCCGGATCTTCTAGTAGAGTAAATACTGGAGGAGATTTAATTTTTGAAGTTGATAATCAGCAGAGTTATATATATTTACCTGATTCGTTTTTACATTGTGAATATTCTTTATATAGTGATGCCAATTTTACAACACCATTACCAGATACCGATAATATTGCACTAGAGAATAATTTTTTTCCAAGATTATTTACACAAATGCGTTTAGATGTTGCAACTCAAAATATAGAAACAATAAGTGATTCTCCAGGTGTAATTGATACAATGCTTAGATTTATAACAATTGGTGAAAATAATAAAAAGCATGAAATCGAAGGTTGGTTTCCTGATACTAATGATGGTATAATTGTTGATGATTGAACTTACGCTGGAACAGATGCCGCAGGAATTGCGAAAGATGTAGAAAATATTGCAAAACATTTAAATAAAACAAACAATAGTGCATATAAAGAAAGACGTGAATTTAACAAGAAAAGTAAACAGACAGTTAATTGGTCATTGTCTCCATTATTCGGATATTTAGATTATGACAAAATATCATATCAATTAAAATTTAAATTAATAATTCATCGTACAGCAAATAATGAATTAATCTTTTTTGGTGAGACTGGAAAAAAAGCATATTTAAAAATTGATAGACTTGAATGGTGGATTAAGCATATTACTCCTAGTTTAGAGATTGAAACAGCTATTGCAAAAAGATTAAATACTAACAAACCAATTCCAGTAAATTTTCTAAAGCGTACTGCTAGTTCAGTAACTTTTTCCGAACAAAGATTTAACTGGCATTTTACTAGAACTGCGAATACTCCAAGATATTTATTACTAACTTTTCAAAGAAATAATTCTCCAAGTTTTGATAAGAACAACAATCTCTTCCATATTAATACAATTCGAAGTTTACAAGTTTCATTAAATCAAACCCGTTATCCAATTGATCCATTAAGATTCGATGATACCAATAATCAATTTATGGAAGGATATGATTCTTATCGAAATCTTTGTATAGAATTTGGAGTTGAACCACAATTAACTCCTGGAGATTGGAGACATTTATATCCTGTTTTCTGTTTCGATTTAAGTGCACAATCTGAAGATATTATTAAAAATGGTTGTGATGTAACAATTAATATTGAAAAGAAAGATTCCACAACTTCATTGATGGCTTATGGTTTATTGCTAGAAGATGTAAAATATTCTATTGAAATTCTTAATGGAAAGATGACTAGGAAAAGTTAATTAAAATTTTTTTCATAACTAGAATAGATTAAAAATTCTTTACTTAAAAACTTTTCGTAACTAGAATAGATTAAAATTTTTTCATAACTAGAATAGATTAAAAATTCCTAATTTAAAATTTTTTTATTAAAAATGTCGCAAGCGAAAAGTAATAATAAAAGTGTTGAATTAAAATTACGTAATATTGTTGACAAAAATACCCCTAAAACTATTACGATTAATAAAAAAAAGTATTACATAAGTAAACCAATGATAGAGAATATTCAATTACAAGAAGAAAAGAATGGTGGAATTCTCCCATTAATTCCACTAATAATAGGAGGCATAGCAGCAGCAGGAAGTGTTGCAGGCGGGACAGCTGGTATTGTCCAAGCAGTAAATAAAAATAAATCAGAGAAGGCAGCATTAGAAGAACAAAAACGTCATAATAAAGAGTTAGAGAAAGTTGCTAGGGGTGAAGGAGTAGTAGATAATTTTATTAGTAAATTAAATTTAGTTGATGAAGGAAAACGAGTTCTTAAAAATATTCTCAACAATGTTGATGATTTAATTGAAATTAAAGAAACTAAAGATGGTTCTGGAATATATCTAAGTCCTAGTATGATAAGGTAATAACCTCAGAACCTCTGGTTCTTTTCGGTAAAACATTTATTTTATCTTTTAAAATGTATTCTACAAATTCCGAAAATTTAATTAAATTAAAAATTTCTAATTTAGATTTATTAAATTATTAAACAAAAATAAAAACTCAAATTGTAAAATTTATGAAGGTAACGACGACAAACAAAGTTTGGCTACTACCTACGGTGGTGACATACAAAAAACATTAGAAAACTTTCCTGGATTTATTTGGAGTAAATATTCGAAAGAAAAACATCTTCCTGGTCATTCATATACCGGTCCAGGAACTCGATTAGATATAAGACTAGATGAGAATAATAATCCGAAACCAGGTGAAGAACCAATAAATAGAGTAGATGCCGCAGCTTACAGGCATGATTTAGCTTATCGAAATCATGATCTAAGTTCTCGACATGCAGCTGATAAGAAGATGATTCAAGAATTAGATAGTATTCAAAATCCTACATTTAGAGAAAAAATTGAAAGAATGTTTGTTAAGAAAGCTTTACAAGCTAAAATATTATTCGGTCAGGGTTTAAATGAAACGACAGCAAAGCTGTCTGAGAGCAACGCTCGAACCTACGCGTCCGAAATCCACAAGGAATATAGAAGACCTAAATATTTATTGAAAGTAAAAGTATTTAATAAAGATGATATTTGGAGTGCTGATCTTATTCATATGCCGAATGAAAGGGACTACAAATACGCATTGACCGTTATAGATTTATATACACGATACGCTTGGGTAAAGCCTTTAAAAAATAAAAGTGGTCTATCAGTTAAATATGCGTTTGAAGAAATCTTTAAAGAAAGTAATAGAAAGCCAAGGAAATTGTTTGTTGATAAAGGGTCGGAATTTTATAACAGAAACGTTCAGCCACTATTTGAAACTGTTTATTCAACTGAAAACGCAGGAAAAGCTGCAGTGATAGAAAGATTCAATCGGACGTTAAAAAATAAATTATTCAAGAAATTTACTGAGCAAAGAAATCAGAAATGGTTGAAGATATTACCAGGAATTGTAGAACAGTACAATAATAAAGTTCATACAGGTATTGAAGAAACTCCAAAGAATGCTTCTGTCGACCCTGATTTGATAAGAAAAAAAATATTCGAGAATAATAATTTGAATGAGAGTAATCCGAAGTTGCAGAAACTTAAGCCGAAATTTAAAATTGGAGATAGAGTTAGAATATTTAAATATAAGAATAAATTTGAAAAAGGCTTCGTCGGATACTGGACTAAAGAAATATTTGCAATTTGTAAAATAAATCAAACTTATCCGTTTACTTACGAAATCAAAGATTCAGATAATGAGGATATCAGAGGCCGTTTTTATCAAAATGAATTACAACGAACTGATTTTTAATTATCATTATTATTATTATTGGAACTAACGTTTCGGGAATGAAATTCCCTTGTTAGGCGTAGCCATAGAACCTACGGTTCGTTCAATTCAAACATAATATCTAGAAATGGTACTCCTTCCTGTAATTTGTACAAAACGTATAAACATAATTGTCCACAGTAGGTAGTGCCTGGTGTTTGAATTTGAAACGTATTGTATGTTCCCGTTCCAAGTAATTCTTTTACTTCATTTGTAGGGGGCAAACCGTATGAATCAAAATAATAGTTCTGCTGATGATTTTTAACGCCTGCTGACCAATATACGCCTTTTTGGTCTGAAGTGTGAAGATTGGTTACGAAATTTACAGTTATTGATGGAACTTTGTTCCGGGAACTGAAGGTTCCTGTTGGCTTATTTTTTAGGAATTGTAATTCGTCTCTCATTAGAACATGAAAATTCTTTATTCCTAATTCATTTGCGATTTTCTTTAGGTCGAAATTTGTCGTAGTTTGCATTCCATATAATTTTAAAAACTCATTTATGTTGTTCATTTTATAATAAAAAAATTTCTTAAGGGACCCCTAGAAGTCAGAAGGGACCCCTAGAAGTTAGAAGGGAGGGGGTAGTAGAACTACGTTCATATGATATTGAAGGATATATTCTTGCGGTTTCTTCCACTTTTGTTTCTTCCACTTTTAAAGAAATATTTTTAGTCACATGATATATTTTAAAAACCTGAAAGTTGGATAAAATTCATGAATTTGAAATTCTCAACTTTTATGATTTTCGGTGTCCTGGAACGGTCATGATTTAAGCAATGAAAATTGTAATTCTCAAATTTTGAGATTCTTAACTTTTATGATTTTTTCGGTGTCCTGGAACGGTCATGATTTAAGCGAGAAAATTGTAATTCTCAAATTTGTGATTCTTAACTTTTCTGATTTTTTCGGTGTCCTGGAACGGTCATGATTTTGGGGGTGAAAATTGTAATTCTCAAATTTGAGATTTTGAAAAATTTGAAAATTGGGTATTTTTAAAAACGCCCAAATTTATGAATTTAGGTCTTCATAACCTGAAAAAGGGTTCAAATTCATGAATTTATGTCGTTTTTAAAAATGTCATTTTTTGAAAAAATGGTACTTTTTGAATGGACTAAATTCATGTATTTAGGTCTTAAAAACATGAAAAAAAGACTAAATTCATGAATTGATGTCGTTTTTAAAGATACTATTTTTTGAATTTTATGGTGTCCTGGAACGGTCTTCTGCCCATTACTATCGGAGAGAAAAAGTTCTGACCCCTCCCTCATTTCAGACTTCCAACTTTGGTTCTAGAGATGGTAGAAAGTCGTGTGATAGCTCATTTGAAAGCTAAGAGTGAGAAAAATGCAGTGCAAATCATCCTATGTCCAGGTTTTCCTGGATTTAGAGAGGAAAATGGCAGGAATCTCTGAAAACCGCCAGAGTTAGAAAAAGGTGGGTTTTGGACGTTTTGGGATGAGAAAGTCCGTTTTTCGGCATGAAGGAGTGCTCGGATGGGAAAACGGAGTACAGATTCGGATTCTACGTGAAATTTTGGGTTAGGACGGTTGTTTCCAGCTCAATTGGAGAGAAAAAATTTTTGGGACGTCCCCCCCCTCTGGACGAGACTTCCAACTTTGGTTCTAGAGATGGTAGAAAGTCGTGTGATGGCTCGTTTGAAAGCTAAGAGTGAGAAAACTGCAGTGGAAAGCATCCTATGTCCAGGTTTTCGTGGGTTTAGAGAGGAAAATGGCTTGAAAATGGCAGGAATCTCTGAAAAACGACAGAATTAGAATTTTTTTATGAAAATGGCTCTAGCGGGCGAACGAAGCATCGAATGAGAAAACTGAGACCAGATTTGGAATCAGCGTGCAATTCTGCATCTAGAGGGTGAGTTTCAAGTGAATCGGAGCACTAGAACCGGAGATAAGTGTTTAAAATTTTGGATGGTTGAGATTACGTCATCAGCTGATCGCCACAAACTATATAAGTGGAGTCTCTACTTGTGGGAATCAATTCTCCTCCCGACTGGGTTGGGGTAGGTGAACTCCGGAGCTCCGATGATAGCATCGGAAATTCCAAATTTCATTGCTGATATCAGCTAAGGCGTCAGACTTAAAGGTTAGCCAGGAGATGGCCTTAGTCTCCAGGCCATGAAAGACTCCAAAACTTTAAAGGCTTGTAACTTTGCTTCTACAAGTCCCTTTGACTTGATTCAAAAAAGGTTTGATAACTATTGATGAGACCTATATTTACAGACTACTTATAAAATTTCATAAGTAGTACTAAATGATGAAAAATTTAAATTTGCTATTTCTTGATGTTTTATAAGGTTTTCGACCCTGCTGAAGTCAATGAAGGCATGTACAAGTGTGTTCGAGCCAGTCTTCTCATGTGTTTACATGATACAAGCGGCTTTTCACTGAAAGCGAGCATGGTACGGAGAGTTTCGCTGTAATATTTCAATGACAGGGTGTTACTTCGGGACGGCGGATCATGCCGTAGTGATAAGTGTGGCAAGGGAGTGTGTCATATTTTAGACCGAAACCTCTGGGGCAACTCATGTTGGGCATTTGACACAGTTCTCAACGTAGCACTTTGAACGCCAATCGGTTGAGTCTTAGCTATCTTGTCATGGGTGGCTACTAAACATCTCCATTGCAAAACGCTTGTGAATCACGGCTTGCTATCAAGCTGATCAAAGCAACGACTTGCCGACCTCTTGTAAATAACTCCACCGGTTTTCATGTCTGGCTATCAAGTCATTGACGGTGCAAGTTACGGAGATTTTCGATGTCATACCTCCTGTTGGTGGGTGTTCTTTCGAGACAGCGGTGAAGTCCGTAGCGATGAGAACTGCACGGGACGTTGGCAATGGTAATCCTTGTGAAACCTCTCTGCGTCATGTTTCCAAGTGGTTGCCTTTCGTCTCAACGTTGTACTCTGACCGCCAGGGCGACATTTAGCTATCTGCCACAGGTTGCCTCATAAAATCTCCATTGCACTTGACTCCCGATAGTTGGCCATACATGCGAGAATGAACCATGAGTTCTGCTTGCCTTTATCACCGAGGCTAAATGAAATGGAATGAATTGGAAGGGACATTCATGCGCCACACGCAACCACAAGTTCATTTCTCTCTTCGCTAGTGAAGAAGCTCTTGTGAATTTAGTCAGAAAGTATATCATGGTTTGCAAAAGCAAAGTTTAGTGTAGTCAAATAGTTTTACCGTGACACACGTTTGTGAAAGTAAAGTTTGATCATCGAAGTTTTATTCCTGAGTGTAGTCAGAGAGTGTATCATGGTTTGCAAAAGCAAAGTTTAGTGTAGTCAAATAGTTTTGCTGTGACACACGTTTGTGAAAGTAAAGTTTGATCATCGAAGTTTTATTCCTGAGTGTAGTCAGAAAGTGTATCATGGTTTGCAAAAGGAAAGTTTAGTGTAGTCAAATAGTTTTACCGTGACACACGTTTGTGAAAGTAAAGTTTGATCATTGAAGTTTTATGACTGACTGAACTCACAACAGCATTAGAAAGTTTTTATCCTTAGTTGAGACCCGGACTGCAGTGTGTAAAATGTTTTATGCGACAGTCTTTTCACAAACGGTGAAGTGTAAATTCAGAGTGAATGCATCTGTTAGGTATACATCAACTTTGGATGTGAAGTAAAGCGAATCATGTTAGATGTACAGAATGAATTGAATATTAGACAACGCATGCAGGTTTTTGACGACTTGAGTGTGTCATGAAAACACCCAAGTCTAAGTTTAACATGTTGGATATAAAAAGTGAGATGGATAAGAATAAGTGTGGAATGTTTTATAAAACCAGGTAAAGTCTTGTCACAAACGTTGAGTGTGTGAGGGCTAGTTCCATGACATTTAATCACGTGGGTCATAGCACAAGTCCTAAAGTCCATAATCCAAGGGTAGGGTCATCTACGGTTCAATTTAGGGATTTAGGGTTTTATATCACACGCGTTGACCGTTAGTGTAGAATACGTGAAGCACATGTTCGCTTAAAAGTCTAAACGCAAACGTTGAAAAAAGTTTTATGAAATGTTTCTGCAGTCACTATCGTTGGTGATGTTTGCCGTTGTCAAATTGAATTCGTGTGTAGACTGTTTTGTACAGTCTCTTGCAAAATTTTGAGAACACTTATCTTTTCTGATCTTTTTATGTATCTCAACGTATATATTGCAGAATCTTTCAAAGCGGGTTTCTCACATAGCATGGTTATTGGAGACGTTTCACAATACATATGTTTCGAGAGAAATCGTTTACTATTAATATCGTGGGAAACCCGGAGTCTATCTTTAATAACATTATCCGCACATACTAATGCAGTGGAAAGACTTGTTCATTCGAAAGATAATCTGCACGATGGGTCGAAGAAAATCCATTCTGCCTACAGTGAGAGCTCAAGCAGCAATACTAGCAGAAACTGGTATGAGTCAACGTCCAATAGCAGCACAGTTGGGAATTTCTCTATGTTCAGTAAACTTGGCGATTCGGAAATCTGCGACTGGCTCATTTAATGATTCTCCCCGAATTGGTCGTCCAGAAGCTCTAACAAGGAGGGATGAACGGACCCTGAAGAGAATGGCAATGAAGAAACCTTCAATGTCGCTGCGAGAAATCAAAGCTGAGCTGCATTTAGCTGGAATCAAAGCCTCTTCATCTACTCTTTCCAGAAGTCTCTGTAATAATCTTGGTCTTAAGAGCTACAGACCTGCGAAAAGCCAAAGCTCACTCCGAAAATGGCGAAAGCTCGCTTTGAGTTTGCTCGGCGCTATCTTCACTACACAACAGAAGATTGGGAAAAAGTCTTATGGACAGATGAGTCAACATTCGAACAATTTGGCAGTCGCATCAAGCATGTCCGAAGATCTCCGAAGACAAGGCACCATCCACGTTATGTGATCCAGACTATGAAGCATCCTTTGAAGCAGATGGATGGTCCGGGGCTCAATGTCTGCAAAAGGTCGCGCCGGCATATCTTCCTTCCTACAGGAATGACAATGAACGGTAAAATGTACGTCAACGTTCTAAAAGACAAACTTCGCTTACATATGGATATCCATAATACAGAAACACTGATGCATGATAGCGCTCCATGTCACCGCGCCAAAATCGCATCTGATTGGTTGCGCTCAAATTCCGTCAATGTCCTCAAATGGCCCGGAAATTCTCCGGACTGTAATCCCATCGAGAATTTATGGTGTGTGATCAAGGACCATGTCGCAGCTATGCGACCGAAGAGTGCAATTGACTTGAGAAATTGCATCAAGGCAGTTTGGACAACGAAATTATCAACAGAATACTGTGCGGAGTTAGTTAAGTCATTGCCTTGTCTTCTGGCAGCCATCATTGAAAGTAAAGGTCATTGAACCCGCTATTAGTTTTTGAAGCAGTTTTATATACATTTTGTATTATTTCATTTCATGCATTCTAAAATTTGTATGAATATCATTAATAAAATGGAACTGAAATTAAAATTAGCGTTTTTTTGCAAGTGTTCTTAAAAATTTGCAAGAGACTGTAAATAAAGATAGATAGCGTTAAACGCTTTTGCAGTCTGCATCGACAGCATACAAGTATACACATAACAACATGCAACGCTTCTTAAAAGAGCCGAATGTATATGAGTTAGGAAACACTCAAAACATGTGTGAGATAAAAATCAACCTGCTAGATTAAGTGAGTACCTCACAAAAGTGTTGCATATGTTTTACGGGTAACTTGTAAAGGAGAACTGTGTATCGAGAACGTTTACTATCATCATAGACAGATGAACATGAATGATATATTCTAACTTCAACTTTCTGACGTTCAAATGAAATTCGTAAACATGAAGCTCTAGACTCCGCGGTGTAAAACTACATGACGAGTGACATCAACTTTATGTTGGTAAAACTTTCATAAGTTGATGATTGCAGTTGCGTTTAAAGTTGATATAAAAACCTGTAGAAACGCATAAGTCTTAGATGCAGTTCAACGTTGTGACTCGTACATTGAACCAACAAAACAAGTCTGTGTAGAGGTACATAACACGCTCATCAGTAGGAAACAGCAAAGCATGTAATGTCATTGAATTATCAAAGGAAAGTATTTGAGTTGCACGTCTGCGTTGACGAGAGTGGAACTTTTTCATTGGTATGAAACAGTGAACATTACATTAGAACATTAGGACTGTCCATGAGTATTGTAAAGAAAGGTTAGAATCAAGTGTGTAAGTTTGCTTTTCATGTGCACGACAAATTAAGAGAATCAAGACGTGTCTCATTTCTAAACTAATCGTGCATTGCTTGTAAGTTGATAATAGAATCAACATTGAAACCTGCATCAAGTGATTTTCTGTGCGAATGCAGACGATGTGAAAATGACACACTGATTGACATTTAACAATGCTTGCAATCTTCAACACGCTGCCATTCAAAAGCAGCTAAAACGTTTATCACAAAAACCTATCAGTGAAACAGATGTCATGACTCTTCCAACCTCATGTGCACACGAAGGTTCACGAGTAGGTAGAGACAGCGCACTCTGTCGCCTGTTTGTCGCGCTGCCCCCTCAGCAGATAGAGTGTGCCAAGAACACAAAGATGAATGACAGCGCAGCCAGTTGGCGACCATCCGTCGCATTAAACACATTGCCTCCTCAGCAGATAGAATGTTTCAAGAACACAAAGCTGAATGATAACGCTCTCTCTCTCTCTCTATCTCATCTGTCCAACGAGCAAGGATGCAGGAAGTTATCGTCATCTCAGGCCCTCCCACCTAGCTGATTCCAACACAGCTCATTGCTATCGCACCGGAGATATCATCGTGGGCGACTGAAAGGATTCTCAAGTTGACAATTCGTTACCGTGCACTCTCAGTTCCGCGCACGCAAGAAACCATTTGCTGCTAAAGCATGGACACTGCCGATTTGTTAAAGGCTTCAATGCCTTGCTAGCCAGATACAAAAATGTTGGAGAAATATAAGGGAGACGTTCACACTCATTCATCAAATACAAGTCGTTTGATGCAATGTCGTTCGATATAGCTTTCCTTGATATGAGCCGAACCCTTGAGCTCCGCTGTGGATACAGAGTGAAGATGGGGAAAGTCTTTCTCCTGGCTGCTTTGCAGGCAGAGAAAGGCGAAGCAATTCGCTGCCCCATCCACCTCATTCCACATGAGCTTGTGGAAAACCCTTTGTTCAGGGATATGGCGTTAGAGTATCTGGCGTTGCTGAAAACTCAGCGTCCGGAATACTTCGAGTAATCGAAGTATTTCATCGGTCCTTCCGAGGGCCCGCTCACAAATTCGTTGGAGGCCACCATATTGACAAAGAAAAGTTATAGACTGTGCCACACACAAACACTAGATTCAAGGATCTCTATCTTTTTTAGAAAATGAAGAAGCTCTTATTAAATTCATCTGATGAGAAAGCAACTTCATGACAAGTGTTGAACTTGTACAACACACATCTTTAAAGTCCTAACTGCCATGAAATCATCATGTTTAAAGTTTTAAAGCCCATATGATAAGTAGCAAGTATCTATTGCAGTTACATGATGTAAAATATAAACGTGTGTAGAGAGAGGATGACTCTTAGACGTGAAGTCATGAATTTTATTTCTTCAACACCCGTCAAATGGAAATAATAATGGTGGTGGAAGAATCATCAGAGCAAAATGTTGTATAGTAATGCAGGCAATGACAGTCACGATTGGATTTAGAGATTTAGCGTTTTATATAACATACATCAGTGATAACTGTTGTTGTAGAGTGTATACATGCATTTACTAACTTAACCATTTGTGAATGACATAGCTAAATTGCTAAAGTCCATAATCTAAGGGGTAGGGTTACCTACCGTTGGATTTAGGGATTTAGGGTTTTGGATAACACAAATTAACGATCTCTTTTAGTGTAAAACACATGCAACACATGATGCATATGTTCGCTTTATAAAATGACTTTGAACGCAAGACTCAATTTCATGATTAAAAGACAGATTTCATATCGTGGATGAGAGATAGTTACATGCTCATTATGTTATACACTTTACATTTGATGCAGTCAGCTGAAAGGTGATTGATGCATGTTCAATAGAAGAGTTGAATACATTGTATGTATCTTAGTGATTGTAATAATAAGTGTGTAAAGAGTTGATTCGGAAAATATATAATAGTCAACGCATGAAAGTTTCTTGTTATCCAAGCTAGGAATATATGAGCATCATTCATCAGTCAGTGTTGTATTTTAACATCCATGTTTTGTACAAGGTAGGATTCGTCGGACGTTTTATGATGAATGGCTGGATAAAGTCATGAAGCTTTGAGTAACACACAAACCAAGTATTGAAACGAAAAGCACGAGTGAGAAAAAATGTGTGACATTAAAGACTTATGTATATCATGCTAAACATAAGGTAATGATGATGGATAGGAATAAGTGATGTAATTAATGTCTTGTCTCACATGTGTTTACTTATACGTTTGCTGTAATTAACATGGGGATAGAACTGTAAATCTCACCAGTATGACTTTTGCAATGTGAAGCATCTTGAAACTCTAGGTAGACAATGACCAAAGAGTAAATAAAACCTAAGTGAAATACAGGGTCATACAGAGGTTTAGGATTCTACGACGTTTGTAGTGTTGATATGAATGTTGTTCGACAGATTGGAATCGTTAAATGATCTGCTGATATGATTTACAGTGAACAAGAAAATCAATAAGAGGAGTGATAGGAAAACGTCTTCACAAATGCAGACAAGTGAAAACTCTACTAATTGACTGCATGCATTTTGTCATCCATCATCAAAGTGAATTTAGTTCAAGCGAGCTACATGAATGTTAAAAGTCGTATGATGACAGAGACATAGGTTTACTAACTTATACAGCAAAACTCCTAAATCCCTAAATCCATAGGATAGCTGTCCCTGTGTTGAGATTTAGGGATTTAGCGTTTTAAAAGTGTAAGTTACATAGATAAATCACTAAGTCCATAGCATAGTCAACTCTATGACAAGACTTAGCGTTTTATATGATCCATGGTAGCAATATCTGTTCGTGTAGAATGTGACTCAATGAGTTTATTCAGATAATGTATCATCAATTTCATTCACAACTAACATCATGCAAGACTAACTCACATTGAACTGAATTGTTTGTGTAACAAAAATGCTGTTTGGGTTTCAATGCGTACTCCATGATATGTTATTCCTACTTTCGCACTCAGTGTCTTGCTTGCATCAACAAGTTACTTCAATCTAATTTTTACATGATTAAATCAACAGTCCTAATGCTGTATGATGATATCTCGATGTGTCACTACTCTTACTTCTAACGATGAAACTGTTTCATACAGATTGCTACACTACCTATTCATTAAACTTTGCAATCTCAACCTTGGATTTCATCGAATATAATTCTATTTTACATACAACAACTATGTCATGTGTTCTATCTTATACACTCAAAAAGACTGTTGTATCCATAAACATGACGTGATACAATTGTAAAACCTTTTAACAGTGTCTACCTTCACACTAAATCCCATACATTCATTTCAATGCAAGCTAGTTCAATTCATTGGTAGCAACTGTAGACCTACATCTAGCCTGAGCACAATGTTTACAAATGTTTTGTGGAGATGCTACAATATTGTCAATTCAAAATGTGTTGCTAGCGACAGCAAGCCAACAGTGTTTCATGATAGACCAGGGTATAGGTTTGCAGGACAATAGGCGTCGGTGATTGCTCACAATCCTATCTGCTGTCAGCGTGTTGGCGACAGTTTCCATTCAGCTTCAGTCAATAGGGAAGATGATGACGGGAAATCTCTGATAACCATTCAGGTCAGCACATCAAGCATGAAAATGAACGATAGGTTGACACAGTCGTGTTACAATTACCAACCGATAGTCTAAAGCGATTTGATTGCGAGAACAAGACATTTGAAAGGCCGTGCATCCTTTATTTCACAAATCATCATGTCTGGCAAGCCGATTGCACAAGTTACCCCATATAGAATTACTTATATGGGCGAAACTTTTCTCTCCGACGAGTGTAAGGATATGGTATTGCAGTTTATGAACTACTATTACTTATTCGACGAATCTAACGTTGTACCTCCACCCGAATCCCCGAAGATAGATCCGGAGGAATCTCCGAGTGAAGGGGAACGTGACGAAGAAGGAATGAGTGTCAGTGAACGGGAAGGAATGAGTGACAGTGAAGAGGAAGGAGAGACGTGGAGTGAGGACATGGTGGAAAGTGAGGAGTCGGCAGTGGAAGCGAGTGAAGATGTTATTGTGATATCAGATGAAGAAGTAAGAGTTTTACACATGCATACGAATGGCTGTCATCTCAACTCGTACATGTTTTCTTTCAGTGATGGCGTGGCACATGTTCTTTAAAAACATAGTCATCACATAGCACACAGACAACACACTCTTTCTTTACCTTTCCTCGTGAATGCATCATGAGTTCTTGTGAGAACCTCCTTCTAATGCAGCTAAAGCGGTCCCAAGCCCGCAACATATCTTTGGATATGGAATGCAGAGGGGAAGGATAAATGATGAAATGGAATGAAGGGAAGCCAAACTTGCACCACATGCAGCCACAAACACATTTCTATCTTCATTAAGATGACATTCAATCACTTGAATTCTAATGTGACCATCACATCCTCAGATCTCAGTACAGTCAACTATCTAACGTGCTTGCTGAACCTATTATCTCTAACTTTACTAACAGTGAAGTGATTCTAACATTACTTCAAACTTTACAAACATCAACTTTATTTCTAACTTTACAAACAGTGAAGTGCTTGTCACTGTATTTTATACTTTACCTATCTTACAAACACTGAAATGATTCTGACAAAATTCCTAACTTTACAAACAGTGACATGGTCACGACTTTGTTTTATACTTTACCTATCTTACAAACACTGAAATGTCTATGACATTATTTCTAACTTTACAGTGACATGGTTGTAACTTTAATTCTAACTTTACAAACAGTGACATGGTCGTGACTTTATTTTATACTTCACGTATCTAACAAACACTGAAATGAGTCTGATATTATTCCTAACTTTACAAACAGTAAAAATGGTTGCAACTTTATTACTAAGTCAATCCACTCTGTTTGAAGCCCAACTTCATGTGAAAACAAAACGACACAGTATGTACATGATATGTTATTGAAACCCACACAGCTTTTTGTTATACAAACAATTCAGTTCAATGTGAGTTAGTCTTGCATCACTCATTTCATACGACATAACTTTTCACTTTACTTATTCCTACAATGTTACTACTATGTGTTCTAAACTTTATGAGATTGCTTTCACCTCTGTCTCACAATTTCTTTATCATATAACCAAGTGAATGAAATTGATGATACATTATCTGAATAAACTCATTGAGTCACATTCTACACGAACAGATATTGCTAACATGGATCATATAAAACCCTAAGTCTTGTCATAGAGTTGACTATGCTATGGACTTAGTGATTTATCTATGCAACTTACACTTTTAAAACGCTAAATCCCTAAATCTCAACACAGGGACACCTATCCTATGGATTTAGGGATTTAGGAGTTTTGCTGTTTAAGTTAGTAAACTTATGTCTCTGTCATCATACGACTTTTAACATTCATGTAACTCGCTTGAACTAAATTCACTTTGATGATGGATGACAAAATGCATGCAGTCAATTAGTAGAGTTTTCACTTGTCTGCATTTATGAAGACGTTTTCCTATCACTCCTCTTATTGATTTTCTTGTTCACTGTAAATCATATCAGCAGATCATTTAACGATTCCAATCTGTCGAACAACATTCATATCAACACTACAAACGTCGTAGAATCCTAAACCTCTGTATGACCCTGTATTTCACTTAGGTTTTATTTACTCTTTGGTCATTGTCTACCTAGAGTTTCAAGATGCTTCACATTGCAAAAGTCATACTTATGAGATTTACAGTTCTATCCCCATGTTAATTACAGCAAACGTACAAGTAAACACATGTGAGACAAGACATTAATTACATCGCTTATTCCTATCCATCATCATTACCTTATGTTTAGCATGATATACTTAAGTCTTTAATGTCACACATTTTTCTCACTCGTGCTTTTCGTTTCAATACTTGGTTTGTGTGTTACTCAAAGCTTCATGACTTTATCCAGCCATTCATCATAAAACGTCCGACGAATCCTACCTTGTACAAAACATGGATGTTAAAATACAACACTGACTGATGAATGATGCTCATATATTCCTAGCTTGGATAACAAGAAACTTTCATGCGTTGACTATTATATATTTTCCGAATCAACTCTTTACACACTTATTATTACAATCACTAAGATACATACAATGTATTCAACTCTTCTATTGAACATGCATCAATCACCTTTCAGCTGACTGCATCAAATGTAAAGTGTATAACATAATGAGCATGTAACTATCTCTCATCCACGATATGAAATCTGTCTTTTAATCATGAAATTGAGTCTTGCGTTCAAAGTCATTTTATAAAGCGAACATATGCATCATGTGTTGCATGTGTTTTACACTAAAAGAGATCGTTAATTTGTGTTATCCAAAACCCTAAATCCCTAAATCCAACGGTAGGTAACCCTACCCCTTAGATTATGGACTTTAGCAATTTAGCTATGTCATTCACAAATGGTTAAGTTAGTAAATGCATGTATACACTCTACAACAACAGTTATCACTGATGTATGTTATATAAAACGCTAAATCTCTAAATCCAATCGTGACTGTCATTGCCTGCATTACTATACAACATTTTGCTCTGATGATTCTTCCACCACCATTATTATTTCCATTTGACGGGTGTTGAAGAAATAAAATTCATGACTTCACGTCTAAGAGTCATCCTCTCTCTACACACGTTTATATTTTACATCATGTAACTGCAATAGATACTTGCTACTTATCATATGGGCTTTAAAACTTTAAACATGATGATTTCATGGCAGTTAGGACTTTAAAGATGTGTGTTGTACAAGTTCAACACTTGTCATGAAGTTGCTTTCTCATCAGATGAATTTAATAAGAGCTTCTTCATTTTCTAAAAAAGATAGAGATCCCTGAATCTAGTGTTTGTGTGTGGCACAGTCTATAACTTTTCTTTGTCAATATGGTGGCCTCCAACGAATTTGTGAGCGGGCCCTCGGAAGGACCGATGAAATACTTCGATTACTCGAAGTATTCCGGACTCTGAGTTTTCAGCAACGCCAGATACTCTAACGCTATATCCCTGAACAAAGGGTTTTCCACAATCTCATGTGGAATGAGGTGGATGGGGCAGCGAATTGCTTCGCCTTTCTCTGCCTGCAAAGCAGCCAGGAGAAAGACTTTCCCCATCTTCACTCTGCATCCACAGCGGAGCTCAAGGGTTCGGCTCATATCAAAGAAAGCTATATCGAACGACATTGCATCAAACGACTTGTATTTGATGAATGAGTGTGAACGTCTCCCTTATATTTCTCCAACATTTTTGCAACTAAGTGGGAGGGCCTGAGATGACGATGAGTTCCTGCATCCTTGCTCGCTGTACAGATGAGATAGAAAGAGAGAGAGTTGTTGTCACTCGTCATGTAGTTTTACACCGCGGAGTCTAGAGCTTCATGTTTACGAACTTCATTTCAACGTCAGAAAGTTGAAGTTAGAATATATCATTCATGTTCATCTGTCTATGATGATAGTAAACGTTCTCGATACACAGTTCTCCCTTACAAGTTACCCGTAAAACATATGCAACACTTTTGTGAGGTAATCACTTAATTTAGCAGGTTGATTTTTATCTCACACATGTTTTGATTGTTCCCTAACTCATATACATTCGGCTCTTTTAAGAAGCGTTACATGTTGTTATGTGTATACTTGCATGCTGTCGTACAGACTTCAAAAACGTTTAACACTATCTATCTTTATTTACAAAACAGTCTACACACGAATTCAATTTGACAACGGCAAACATCACCAACGATAGTGATTGCAGAAACATTTCATAGAACATTTTAAACGTTTGCGTTTAGACTTTTAAGCGAACATGTGCTTCACGTATTCTACACTAACGGTCAACGCGTGTGATATAAAACCCTAAATCCCTAAATTGAACCGTAGATGACCCTACCCTTGGATTATGGACTTTAGGACTTGTGCTATGACCCACGTGATTAAATGTCATGGAACTAGCCCTCACACACTCAACGTTTGTGACAAGACTTTACCTGGTTTTATAAAACATTCCACACTTATTCTTATCCATCTCACTTTTTATATCCAACATGTTAAACTTAGACTTGGGTGTTTTCATGACACACTCAAGTCGTCAAAAACCTGCATGCGTTGTCTAATATTCAATTCATTCTGTACATCTAACATGATTCGCTTTACTTCACATCCAAAGTTGATGTATACCTAACAGATGCATTCACTCTGAATTTACACTTCACCGTTTGTGAAAAGACTGTCGCATAAAACATTTTACACACTGCAGTCCGGGTCTCAACTAAGGATAAAAACTTTCTAATGCTGTTGTGAGTTCAGTCAGTCATAAAACTTCAATGATCAAACTTTACTTTCACAAACGTGTGTCACGGTAAAACTATTTGACTACACTAAACTTTGCTTTTGCAAACCATGATACACTTTCTGACTACACTCAGGAATAAAACTTCGATGATCAAACTTTACTTTCACAAACGTGTGTCACGGTAAAACTATTTGACTACACTAAACTTTCCTTTTGCAAACCATGATACACTTTCTGACTACACTCAGGAATAAAACTTCGATGATCAAACTTTACTTTCACAAACGTGTGTCACGGTAAAACTATTTGACTACACTAAACTTTGCTTTTGCAAACCATGATACACTTTCTGACTACACTCAGGAATAAAACTTCGATGATCAAACTTTACTTTCACAAACGTGTGTCACGGTAAAACTATTTGACTACACTAAGCTTTGCTTTTGCAAGCCATGATACACTTTCTGACTACACTCAGGAATAAAACTTCGATGATCAAACTTTACTTTCACAAACGTGTGTCACGGTAAAACTATTTGACTACACTAAACTTTGCTTTTGCAAACCATGATACACTTTCTGACTACATTCACAAGAGCTTGTTCACTAGCGAAGAGAGAAATGAACTTGTGGTTGCGTGTGGCGCATGAATGTCCCTTCCAATTCATTCCATTTCATTTAGCCTCGGTGATAAAGGCAAGCAGAACTCATGGTTCATTCTCGCATGTATGGCCAACTATCGGGAGTCAAGTGCAATGGAGATTTTATGAGGCAACCTGTGGCAGATAGCTAAATGTCGCCCTGGCGGTCAGAGTACAACGTTGAGACGAAAGGCAACCACTTGGAAACATGACGCAGAGAGGTTTCACAAGGATTACCATTGCCAACGTCCCGTGCAGTACTCATCGCTACGGACTTAACCGCTGTCTCGAAAGAACACCCACCAACAGGAGGTATGACATCGAAAATCTCCGTAACTTGCACCGTCAATGACTTGATAGCCAGACATGAAAACCGGTGGAGTTATTTACAAGAGGTCGGCAAGTCGTTGCTTTGATCAGCTTGATAGCAAGCCGTGATTCACAAGCGTTTTGCAATGGAGATGTTTAGTAGCCACCCATGACAAGATAGCTAAGACTCAACCGATTGGCGTTCAAAGTGCTACGTTGAGAACTGTGTCAAATGCCCAACATGAGTTGCCCCAGAGGTTTCGGTCTAAAATATGACACACTCCCTTGCCACACTTATCACTACGGCATGATCCGCCGTCCCGAAGTAACACCCTGTCATTGAAATATTACAGCGAAACTCTCCGTACCATGCTCGCTTTCAGTGAAAAGCCGCTTGTATCATGTAAACACATGAGAAGACTGGCTCGAACACACTTGTACATGCCTTCATTGACTTCAGCAGGGTCGAAAACCTTATAAAACATCAAGAAATAGCAAATTTAAATTTTTCATCATTTAGTACTACTTATGAAATTTTATAAGTAGTCTGTAAATATAAGTCTGATCAATAGTTATCAAACCTTTTTTGAATCAAGTCAAAGGGACTTGTAGAAGCAAAGTTACAAGCCTTTAAAGTTTTAGAGTCTTTCATGGCCTGGAGACTAAGGCCATCTCCTGGCTAACCTTTAAGTCTGACGCCTTAGCTGATATCAGCAATGAAGTTTGGAATTTCCGATGCTATCATCGGAGCTCCGGAGTTCACCTACCCCAACCCAGTCGGGAGGAGAACTGATTCCCACAAGTAGGGACTCCACTTATATAGTTTGTGGCGATCAGCTGATGACGTAATCTCAACCATCCAAAATTTTAAACACTTATCTCCGGTTCTAGTGCTCCGATTCACTTGAAACTCACCCTCTAGATGCAGAATTGCACGCTGATTCCAAATATGGTCTCAGTTTTCTCATTCGATGCTTCGTTCGACCGCTAGAGCCATTTTCATAAAAAAATTCTAATTCTGTCGTTTTTCAGAGATTCCTGCCATTTTCATCTCTAAACCCAGGAAAACCTGGACATAGGATGCTTTCCACTGCAGTTTTCTCACTCTTAGCTTTCAAACGAGCCATCACACGACTTTCTACCATCTCTAGAACCAAAGTTGGAAGTCTCGTCCAGAGGGGGGGGGACGTCCCAAAAATTTTTTCTCTCCAATTGAGCTGGAAACAACCGTCCTAACCCAAAATTTCACGTAGAATCCGAATCTGCCCTCCGTTTTCCCATCCGAGCACTCCTTCATGCCGAAATATGACCTTTCTCATCCCAAAACGTCCAAAACCCACCTTTTTCTAACTCTGGCGTTCCTAGATTTCTTCCTTCCTTCCTTCCAGAGGGGGGGCAGGGAACACTTTCCTCTTCACGGACCCATTCCTCCCAACACATCCTTGGCCATGTCCTTCCTCTCTCCAGCTCTCTCTTCAGAGGGGGGATGACTCATCGTTGCACATTTTGCACTTGATTTTGTCAGGGGATCACTACTTTTGATCACTTAGTTTCTGTCTTTTATGTTTTGTCTACTTTTTTCGACCTAGAAATTGGACACATGACTTTGAATTACTAATCAAGAAAGACTTTTAGAATGCTCGTAACAACATTCGTTCTCTTTCAGTGATTAATAGATCAAACTGAGAATAAAGTGAAATTTGCATCGCTGAAAACGATTAACTGAATTATCTCATCGACAAAAACCTTCTGATTCGAAACAAAAAGGCAAGTCATTCCGAAAATTACACAGTTGAGTATGCATGTAAATCATAGAAGCAACAACATTAAATTTAGACAAAAAAATCAATTCATGAATTTGCTATTTCATCTGACTTTGTCTGATCTCATTTTATGACAACTGACGTGTGGTGGTAAGGGTTTGATCCTGCTAATTGACACAGTCGCATAAGTGGCTCGTAGCTCAGTTGGCAGAGCACTGGTCTAGCTAACCTTGGTCGTAGGTTCGAATCCTACCAACCGCACATCTTTTGCATGGCAATTTGATCTTCCGTTTATTTAATTTCATTATTGTTAATCAATTTATTGGACTTTAAATTGTCCAGGTAAAACAGATTTTAATAAGAGCACGGTTAGCGAACAAAATTCTTCATTTTTTTTAATTTTCATGAACAAGTTCAAGATAGGATTCAGGGCGATTTTTCTGTTCTGAACGCATTCCAGATGCTCAAGATAAGCTATATTATTACTATTGCCCTTGCCGACCCTAATCTTAATATAATGAACAATGTTGCATCGAGTGAAATACAGCTACTTGCCTGAATTCCATTGAGATACAAGAGCCTCTCTCCGCATACGATCGGCTTGCTTCTGTAGAATTGGCAGCACACCGGGAGGAAAAAGTTCTATAATGAGAAAAATATTGGTATGATAATAAAAGCATAGCTATAATAATACAATGAATGTTAAAAGAAAATTCATTTGATACTAAAATAATATCTTATAAATTAAATATAATATACAAACTAAACAATAACAACTGTACTGCGTAGATGAGCTATTTCAACTTTTGGGAGAGGAAATATTTGTCGGGATTAAATAATCATAAATTGACTATTGAGCATGAACTGTGGGAGATTATATCATAAGATATACGTCACACTCAAATGAAAAGGATGAAAAGGACATATAACTCTTACTCTATCTACAAGCATCCCAGCATCGACAAAAGCATCCCAGCATCGATCCAGAAAAATCGTGATTCAAGTTAATTTTCAAACGAAAGATGAGTACAGTTAGAATATGTGGTATTCAAAAGACAATATTATCAAATTTCATCTCCGATATCACACAAATGAAAGCTGCGGCATATTGATGACATAAAAAGATAATTTTGTAGCAATTAGGTTCGCACATTCAGATTGTGAGGTCACACAAGTGATGAATATCAATAGAGCAATATGACAAGTGCAAGAGCTATCTACAGGTACAGGTATATCACTAAATGCGCATTTTATTAATTTGCATGGTCAGCGAATAACAATAATGACTCAATTCAGTGGCCAGCACTTGCCTTTAAGAGACTGGTGCTTGAAAGGTGAATACTGGGCAGAATTGAAATTCAAAAGATTTGCATATTCTTTTCATAATCTCGACATCATTTCATAAGTTCAATTCTCCTCAGCATGACAAAAAATTAACTTCATTCAAATCCATATAAGTTGTAGCATATTGACACCAAATGATCGGGATTGTGTATACTGTTCTTCATATATTCCTCACTTATCAATGCTAACCGAGATTGGCAATTTGTATTGCACATCAGTTATTTTCATTCATGGTGTTTAAAAATAATAATTTGAATTTTTTTAAATTCACAAAGTTATTGTCTGAATCATGAGATATTATAAACCAAGTTGCTATGATATATGTTGTGGTAGTTCAGCAGCCGGCGAAAAATCAGTCACAATCATCGATGCAACAGCAGAAGAAAAGAAACTCTCGATAAATTATGTCTAGGTCAAGCAAATCACAAAAATATAATGGTGCGTCTTCTAGCGGTCGGCGCTTGATGGTCAATCGTGTAGGGTGCCACTTAACATCCACCGCTAGAAAGCGTGGGACTCTGAAGGTACTGTCATGTTTGCTATTTATCATCTATATTTTACTTTTTAATTTATTGTTTTTTTGATTTATTCGATTTATTAATAATTTATCGAAAGGTCCTTTCTTCCGCTGTTGCACCGGAGGTGACAGATTTCATCTAGGAAGTCCAATTCACCCGTGAAAAAGGGGTGTATTCTCTAATTGCACAGTATAATTCCAAGTGGGGCTTCATTATGCCATTGACGTGAAGCTGCTGAATTGGTTAACCTGCCGACCTTTAGTAGTATGCATTAGAAGTGTGCAAATGCGATCCGACGCACACCTCTAGTATAGATTTTGAAGGTAAAAATTCCGAGAACAATCGGCTGAAATCTGTCATTGAAATACTCTTTAGGACTGACTTCATTGCCCATCCATAACCTTCTACCCGATCAGAATCACATGCACACAGGGGCTGTAAACAAGACAACATCCCTTTCCGGAAAGAACTAAAATAACTTAGTTGAGTCGGAAAGAGTGAGGTTTTTAAAGATGTTAATTATTATTTTTCGAACGTACAAAATTTTTCGATGGCCATCCAGCAATCATCTTCAAAAAAAATAAACTTCTAATCTTTTGTACCTGTAGATGATTGCTGGATGGCGATCGAAAAATTTTGTACGTTAGAAAAATAATAATTAACATCTTTAAAAACTTGACTCATTCCGACTCAACTATTGCGCAATGACTAGTCAGGGCAATTTCCAAATAAAATAGCTTACATGTATGCTAAAAAAAAATGCATCTACACAGATGAACTAATCAAGCAGCTTAGGGCTAACTGAGTCACGCTAACCGTTAAGAGATGGTGAACGGAGCTTAATGAGTAACATTTCATAAATTAAAAAAATTATGTCTGCTTGGACACTTTTTTCAAAACTCTGAAATTTGAGATCGGATGTTCTTGTTTTTATCGTTTTAGACATACTTTTTATATTTTTCAGTTGCGGAAACTGATTGCAATTTTTACTACTTGTAAACTTATATAACGCTTGTTTAAAACATGCTTTTCATAATTCATTTGTAGCAGAAAAGCAATAGTGCCCAGATTCATAGTTTTAAGAAAAAAGGCATTTTATCATTAGAATAAATGAACGCATTAAAGGCAGTCCGCCATCTGAGATTAGCATGCATTTGCACTTTCCTGATGTCACTAATTTCAAGATCATGTATCATACCAAACCGTGGCTAACCAAATTGACTGAAGCCATATCCATCAAAGAATCAAGCTCCGACGACCTATTGAATGTCCAGACCCGAACTATGCAATTGGCTTTGTGGTTATCACTTCCGACGATTTGAATTCTGTATATAATACTGTAAATTTATCGTTCTCTGATTTGTACACTGATGGAGGATGGTGAATCCACCTGAAGCATTTATCGTCGCATCCACAAGAGTCGTCTTTTCAGTTAAACCACTACCAATCCTGCGTACATTAATCATTCATTCGTCACTCCATCGATATTTGCCTCAATTATCACTTCCGCTACAAAAAGCGCATCCCTGATGACTAGAAAGATTGATCATCCATCATTACCCGCCTTAAGGCTTCATATTGTAGGCATCAAGTGTTAATATCTCAAGACAACTAAAAATTTGCAAGCAACATATACATGGACGTTCGCTGTAATTTGAATGACGAATTAAAGCATGTGGTGAGCAGTGCTGATTTTTAACATAATGAGAAAGCATGAGGGCTGTAAATGTGCTCTATCAGTGAGATGCCAACGTCACCACCTCCACTGGGGGCTTGGACGTACTGACAGTCAGACTTCGCCCTGTCTTAAAGACCTCCCTCAATGACATTGATACATCTTTAAGAATCGCTTGAGGCACTGTTGAGGTAATACACAACCACTAGTGATAATTTTAAAATATTTCCTCTCACAGGTTTATGTCGCAGGAAGGATCTCGTAGTGTGAATAAAAAATTGATGAGAAAGCATGTGAAGAATACGAATTGAAATATTTGACAAGTGTCTCTAATTATCTGAAGAATAAGAATATACACGCACATTTTTCAGATATTTGCAATGAAGTTGAATATTTAGAATTCGAAATTGCGTTGAATATCCTTAGTTCAATGAGTTCAAATGATATGCTCAAGGCTTGCATTACGATTCATCTTCCATTCTGACGGCTAATTTTGCAAAATCTATATTTATAATGAAGCATTCCGTTAACGTCTTGTTACACATCCAACTAAAACGAAAACAAGGAAATTCACTTCATCGCTGCTCAGAAATTGCGGTCGCATCAAATTGGACAATTGCGCTTGATGAGGACGACTTTCTGATTAGCCAACTAGCATAGTCAGAATGGAGTTTCAAGTTGCAAAAAGTGATATCCAACAAGTAAATATTTGACTGAAGAGACTAAGTTTTGAGTAAGCTGATATGTTAGAGAATTACGAATCCTGCAAAATCGTAAGGACAGCAAACAAATGTTGCTAATTCTGACTAACATTAATCAAGAAATTAGCGTCAGATTTTTTCCTCACTTTAAGATGTTAGCCAGACATTTGAAATATAAATATTTTAGAAAGAGCCAATTTTTTGATCTTAAAATATTGGATTATCAATAGCGATATATTTCATCTGCCACTAACAGCTATCTTCAGGCAACTATTGAAGGAATAGCGATACAAGCAAAATTTGAAATTTACACTGATTCAACTGTTGGATAGGAAATAGAAAATAGAAGATTGAGATATATATAGAACTGCAAGAGAGAGAATAAAATAAAGCTATGAGGCAAGTAGTATCGGGTTACATAGTACCGATAGCAAATCTATGAACTGACTGAGGAAAGAGAAGAAGTATATGAAAACAGTAAAAACAATATAAAAATGTAAAGTCAAATTTAGATGGATGGCAAGTACCTAATGAAAAAGAAAATCACTGTAGCTATTCAGTTCAAATCGATCGTCAATTTCAGGTTTCATTTTCTTGATGTAATACGCTTCACGAAGCCTGAGATTTGTGGCGTCACTTTGTGCAATTTTCATCTGAACATGTGGCAATAGGATCACATTTCAACAACTCATTCATTTAGTTTTATGATTCTCTTAAAATGATTAGATTGTCATGCGATCCTGGAGATCAACATTTCCCATGGTTGTTCATTTTATACCTGTCTCAGCTATTTATGGTTTCGATGGCAGTGAAACTTGTTCTTAGAATCGAATGACTTTTTCGTGGTATCCATTTGTGAACTTGCTTAATGAACAGAAAGACCAACACCAAAAATTTGAGCTGTCGGAAACGGAAACTCTGCAGAAACCACATACATACATGTATTTAACTTAAAATTTTCAGTAAACCGAAATTCAAACCAAATTTATCTGATGGAATAAAGAACTTATCTAAACAAATATGTGATTGATCCTTTAGGAGAGCAGCGAGAAATACGCATCAGATGGGGCGCATATTCATTAAATGAAGACATCACTCGGCGAAGTGGCTTTTTGGCATTGTTTGCACTCGTCCGGAAGATGTAGGGTCAAACATCACTGGTCAAGCCTAAGACTTTCAAAAATGCACACTCTGCTCTGCACTCTTGCCAGCATAAAATGAACAAGAGGCGGATAAATGAAACTTGCTAAACGGAAGGGCATCTCGCCTTATGTTCTTCAAAATATAAACGAGGAACATGTGTTTTTTTTAGATTAAATCAGTAAGTGACATGAGGCGACATCGGACCTCCGGTTTATTCATTCATTGAAACCTTGGACAATCATTATACAATGCTAAAAATCGATTATCACCAAGTGTTATCTAATGTCCAATACATGCCGAATGAGGAGAACGATTCGGTAATATGTTAAGTCCAAAAGTAATTGCCCTGCTATATCAGCGTAACAATTACTACCGATATTTTGCATATAATTTTCAAATTGACGGAGTTTCTGATCCGATCAACTATGTACCAAATGAAGAGCTATGCATAAATTAATGTGAGTTACTAGCACAGCCACTGAAACGCAAAGAAAAGTTGATTGGTCATGACATCGTACTTTACTGGATGCTCCTTGACTCTGGACATTTCTTTCGCACTATTTCAGCAAAATTTGGTAAATGTCAGGCACTGTTATGCTCTTCACATCACTCTCAAGCACTGTTTTTGAAAATGCATGCAGTCTGCTACTTGCAACTATGATCGATTATTCTTGATCAATTGTTTTTAACTGTAATTTTGTATCATCAAATTACGAAAATTGTGCTGGAATATCACAACATTCAGCGTTTAAGAAACGGACTATTTTGGTCATTTTCATTACTATTAAGTCAATTCCATTAATTACCAACTACATACCCTAACAAAGCCTACAGCTAAACAGCTAACAGAGCAACTGAGTAAATACTTAGGAATTGACACTACTTAAAACTATCTGAAAACAGAACAATCAAGGTACAATCAAGGTCGTCTTGGTAGCATGAAAAATAAACATTGACAGCTTGACACAATACGATTTAAAATCATAACGAGCAGTTCACACACTACCCTTTTCATGCTCTTTGAGGGAAAAGGACATGTAAATATCGAAAATATGAAAAGGAATAGACGCTACAGTCGCTCATCTAACTTCTTCTCTTTATCAATAAGATTTATAACACTTCTAAACGTCTTATATCATTGGCCGGATTGCTTCCTTAATCAAGTTGAGTTTATTTTCTCCCTCATTATGTCGTGTTCATTAAATGCATGACTCTGTTTACTAAAATGTTTTCCCAATTACGATTATGTCCCCATGAGTTTTAGCACCTATGGTTCTTTCAATTTTCTCAATGTATTAAAGCTTCGCTCATATAGTTCCAATCGCATTCTGTGCATTCATTGAGATAAACTGCGCTACATTGCTTTCCTACAGCTTGTCTTTTCTCAAATGGTCACTCAACTATCTTTAAGTATTATCAAAAATCATTTGAAAATGAAAAGAGAAGCGCTAGGAAAGCAATATATATATGCGCAGTATGCTGCAATAAACTCACAGAATGCGATTGAAATAATGTGAGTAAAGCTTCAATACTTCCAGAAATAGTTATCCAATATTTTTCCAGACTTCCCAGACTTTTTCCAGACCACGCTATTTTCCAGACTTTCCAGATCCGCGGGCACCCTGTGACAGGGTGCAATATGCCTGAACAACTCAGGCGCAGACTGATGAACTTGGAAAAGGAGCGCTTTGCACCATTGGTGACGACCATCCAAACTTACGACCATTCAGGAAGAAGAGGACATTAAAGGGAAAAGTAAGTGAAGGAATCTCATGACCAAATATCATAATTTGATATTGTCGACAAAGCCGTCAGAAAGTTACTCCAATGTATTGTAAACTATCCACCACCCACTCCAATGTCTTTGTGACGAATGCAGCTTTTCCATCACTAGAAACAGATGTCAACTTAAAATAGAAAAAGGCAATGACGAAGCGGTTCATGTTTTCTTTTATTTATTGCCCTACATAACCTGTGCAAAATGAAATTCGACATAAAGCAAGAGAGAGTAAAGCTCAGTAAAACCATCAAAACAAATCTTTGCGAAGTTCAGAAATATAAAGAAGAATCCCAAATTGAGATACAGAACCTATACTCATTGCTTGCAGAATCAAAAAACGCGACACAATACAGAATATAGAATCGCTAAATAAAAACGTGAACAAGATAGTTATAAAAGCTGTGGTTGAAGTTATTGGTAAAACTCCCAAGCAGAACGTGGGAAAGCTCTAGGACAAAACAAAAGACTTGATGAAGAAACGAAGAAAGAAAAACGATCTATCAGAAATGACAAAATTGAAAGGCAGAACTGACGAAACTTGTAAACAAAAGGAAAAGGTAAGATATCCAAAAAATTAGCATGAGGAAAATCGAGGCAACCTTTACTCAAGGTAGTAGCATGAAAAATACGAAAAGAGCTCTATGTATAGGAACGAATCAGCTATACTCACCACGCAAAGCAAATGGAGAACTAACTAGAAATAGACATGAAGTAGTGCGAGAAGCGGAAATCTTCTACACCAAGCTATACAGTTCTAACACTGTTAGAAATCCAATTCAATGTACTAACGTCAGCACAGAAATGTTGTCAGTACCTAATATCATCCCTGACGAAATAGAACCTCAAAGGAATGAAAAGAGGCAAGGCAAGCGGCGAGGATGGCCTCCAAATAAACCTTATCAAAGACGGCGGAGAAATAGTATTGATGAAGGTAGCAATACTGTTCACATAATGCCTGAAACTGTGTGGAGTCCCTTGAGTTCGGAAAAACGCAACTATCATATTACTTCACAAGAAGGTGAGACATCAAAAACCTGAAGAAGTATCGAAGATCTCCCTTCTTTCAGTTGTATGCAAACTCTTCACGAAGATTATCACCAACAGAATTAAAATAACTCTTGATACAAATCAAACCAAAGAGCAGGCAGGGTTCAGAAGCGGTTTTTCTACAATGGAACATATCCACACGCTTAATCAAGTAGCGGAGAAGCAAGCAAAATACAAAAAACCCATCTGTATAGCATTTACAGATTACGAGAAAGCATTTGAATCGGTGGAAACAGTGGCAGTTATAAGTGCTTTGAAGAACCAAGGGGCTGAGGATAACTATATTAAACTCCATAGACATGAGTATCAGCGCTGCCATCAGAATGTACAGGACGAGTGACAAGATACCAATAAAGAAGGGAGGCAGACAATGAGACTCGATATCACCCAAATTGTCTACTTCAGTGTTACAAGAAATTTTCAAGAAATTAGAATGGGAAGAGAAAGGAGTGAGAATAAATGGAGAATATCTGAATAATCTAAGATTTGCAGACGACATTGTTCTATTGAGTGAATACTCAACTGAAATACAAGAAAATGATCGAAGAACTGCATGCCGAAAGTAAGAAGGTAGGCCTTCACATGAATATGAAGAAAACAAAGATAATGTTCAACAAAAATTCACAGAAACCAACAAGATATCAGAGTCCATAACTCAGTATTACAACAAGTGGAGGAGTATATACCTATATACATAGGACAAAGAATATCCGCAGATCCTGATCTGGAGAAAGAAGTGAAACGAAGAGTTGGAATGGTTTGGTCCGCCTTCGGAAAATGAGTGATATCTTCAAAGAGCAAATTACCTCATTGAAAAGAGAGGTTTAAAATCAGTGCATCATACCTATGATAGCGTACGGAGCAGAAACCTAGAGCATCACAAAAGCAATGGAAAATAAGTTACGAAGCGCCCAAAGAAGTACGAAAGGATAATGCTGGGAATAACGTGGAAAGACAAGAAGAAAGTAGGGTGGATAAGAAACAAGACGAGAGTAGAAGATCTATTAGTCACAATCAAAAGAAGAAAGTGGGTCTGGGCAGGTCATCTAGCGCGATACAAAGGCAATAGATGGACGAATACAACAGCAGAATGGATTCCAAGAGATGGTAAAAAGGAAAGAGGCAGGCGAAAAACAAGATGGAGAAACGAACTCGGAAACTTCTTGGGACCAACGTGCAGTCGCTGGACGACCAACAGAGAGGAATGGAAAAAAACTTGTGGAGGTCTTTCTCCTGCAGTGGAGATGATCGTACGGAAGCGTTGTACAAAGACACTCCAATACTGGGGCTGATGAAGATCATGATGATGACCGCGAGAAATTAGAGCTGAAACCTTACTTTTTAATCAAACCGCAGTTTCATCAAAAAATAGATTTTTCATCGCGCAAGCACGTTGCAGTCACGTAGCGCTACAGTAAGAACATAGATGTTATTTATCCAACAGAGTTATGATTGTATATGTACATGCATTATTCGAAAAATTGCTGTTCTGCATTTTTCACATTTTATGGATAATAGCATATTACTGCAATTATGATGCGCCTATGCTCTGAATTTAATTCGACGCGCACGGTGGATGATTCCACACATAACATTCGTGCGTTTGGAATACCTTAAAAATTCACTGGTTAATAATATTGTGCACAATAAAGATTAACTATGTTGTGCAACATTAAAAGAACAAAATGGGCAGCAATGTTATATAGATAAACGCTGAGATTCCCCAAACATATTTCATCTGAATCGGTGCCATATCATCATATAGATACAATGTCGCCTTCTTCTTCTCTAAATTATACCACAGCAAATGCACAATAATCATTGATTTGTGTGTAATGTCATGGCAGCATAAAATCAATGTCTTAATCAATCCCACTATGATTGAAAAATGCAATCGGTAATATGTCTGACCTGAATCATCAGTAACATAGATCGGGGATCCGTTTCTTCCCTCTCTTCATACATGCACTCATGTATTTCTTGGAAAACCTATTATATCCACATGGAGAAGTCATGCTCGCTAACTACTCACTATCGTTAATGGATCGTTGATTGTTCAACATGCTGATGCAGATGAAGATATTTACCGAGCTGATCGTTCTAAAGTTCAAAACTTTCACATTACCTTGAATCAAACATCACTGAATTTTCATGAGCTCTCAAAATTTTTGATCTTGTTTTAAGGATTAATTGTGTGTAAAGGAAAATGTCTGACATATCAGAATTTTCATAACCTGTGATTAAGGAAAGAATGAAGGCAAGCATCAATATCGTGTAAGAGAGTTCTTTAATATGATCTCCGTTCAATATTTAATGCCATTTCTTCGATACTTTAGCGAATAATTCTGCTTTTCTGGACATTCTAAGATCAACACGCATTATTAAAGCGCAAATTTCACTTTCAATATTTTTTAACTAATTTGCTTTTTTGCAGCAATGACAAATTATTGGCAGATTCTGACGATGTTAACGACTCAAAATAAAAGACTTTCACTCATCTATCAGTGCAGAGGTCAGTGCTTATCTCTGTTTCTACAGTCATAGAGCCAGATGACCACTGAAGCCATGGAGCGCTAACAGGTGGCTAGCACATAGGTAGTGTAATCTTAACATAAACTTAAATGTCATTCGGACTCTTGGCCCGCTTATCTCCTACACTAATGCTCAATTTGGAAGAGCTCGTTCATATGGTTCCTAAAAGTATCTGAATTTCATTTCTGAGCTCTAACTCAGGTCAAAAGGTCAAATATTTTGATTTTCTTGCTAATTAGCACAAGTTACATTAGAAACTGCGGATTTATATGCGCGAGGCAACAACTATAAAGAAATGTTGTCAACATAGTTCAAAATGGCATTAGCAATTTTCTCGACATTTGTCAGGTCAGGCGTGAAACAATGTCTAACAGCAAAAGCTCTTTGTGTCAGTTAAATAATCCAGTGCTGATTTTACACAAATTTCGCAAATGCAGCATCAGCATGTTATGCACAAATTTTACTACCATTACATAACAAAAATGTATTTGTAAGTCACACATCCCCTGCAGTCCTGTAATGCATTCATATTAGCATCCAAAGAAATATCCCCTCGAGAAACCTGGATGCCACGAATGCTTAACAATACAAAATCTCGGAAATGATTTTGATTAATGAGATTTCGAGAGTCTACTGCCGTCACAAAACTGAAGTCAACACAGCAATTACTTCTCTCAGACTAGCCCAGAACAAAGTTAGGAAAAGTTACAAAGGAAAGACAAAGGAACTTTGCTCTCGATCTACTGAAACGGAAACTGGTCATTGCAGCATCGTCCTGCATCGGTATCTGGAAGAGAAACTAAATCAAGAAGCTGGGGTGAGCAAAAAGGCTCTAGCTGAGACCAAAAAACGGTCAAATTTCGATTTCCATGTCCTACGTTTCAAAAATCAATGATGTGATTTGTAGTCACCTCTGACTCCCGTATGCTGCACCAAATCAGCGATTGTCAGACGAGAATGTGGAGATAAACCACTCACAGATCCCACCATTGACGCAGCAGCTTCGTAATTGGCACAATGAACATGAAGAGCCATGTACAGCTCGAATTGTCGATCAAACTCCCGCCAGATGAGGTCCAGATACCGTCCGATGACATGATGCCGCACACTCACGTCTTTGTGATCACTCCATTGCACACCTTTTCTGACTGGCTTATTGCCTGTGACCTGAAATGTGAGAAGTCAGAGCTAGTAATTGCATTAAACAGCTTCAATGGAGGATCAGAAGAATCGAAATCCCATGGCGACCGTCATCTCATTAATATCCTTGGTAACTAATGCCGCTGGTCATCGATGAGGTGGGAGATGATGCACATCTACGGGATATGCAGGAACGAATACTACCAAGCAAATATGCATTCCTAGAATTAAAGTTGCAGCCATGCTCAGGGAAATTTTAGAGTTGCAATTAGCAAATTAGTGAAATTTCGACGGGCATTCATTAAATATCACTTTAGTTTAAACACACTACTGGCAAATCGCCTTCGTTAGTGCGCCTGCAGTAAGTATTACATAAGTGATAATGATAGTCCTAGATTATCTAGATTCATTCCTTGCCAAACAAGATTACATTTTCCTGTGCGAGTACATATTACTTTCTGACTTTCAATAATGCTGTTGCATCACATCCTATGATCAAGGCAGTCGCACACTATAATACGAGCATCATAAGCGGCAAAGTATAGTAACTATTGTTCGCTTCAAGTTCTCTTTGGATGAGTTATAAAGGTGAATATCATTTAAATGAACGCACGGGGTCGATGGTTACCCTTTTCCCATAACACCTCACATTTTTATTCCTTCAAACTTACTTTCAGATCAAATACAACATTCAAGAAAATGAGGTACTTCGGTAAATCCCTAAAAACATGGAAAAATCACATATTTGAATACGAGATCCTTATGATATGAAAATCAGCGATACGAAAGTTCTCATACAATAAGTTATCCGATGCGAAAACTGATAAACAATGATAACTGATGCTTAAAAAATAAGTTGACAAGTATGTGCAAAATTATTTATCCCAAAGCTTCTCCATTTCACAAGGGTATATTTGGCAACGAAAGGCAGCGTGATGAATTCTTGTGTTCATAACATCACACGATACTCATAATTTGCAGAAAAATTGTGTAAAAATTCCTGGTCGATTTCATTCTAAAGCTAGGACAATAGAACCGAAATTGTCGTTTGAAATGGTTTCGACTACAACCGTCTATTCGAAGTCGTCAGAGGGGACAGGGGTACAGCAAATCAGATTGAATGCTTCCAATGATGCCATTTGCTGCACGTGTAGGATCGATTGAGTAAGGTCCTCATACTTCTGATACAGATTTCCGAATCCCTCCTTCGTTGTTGCCTAAAAGCATTGTCCTTCCAACACTTATCTTAACTGTTGTAGAATTTTCTCATTTATATTTCTAATTCACGAAAGGTAAAGTGACTGCTTTAGTTGAGATAGGGTTTTCTTTAAGAACTGGCACCAAAAACTTAATATACCTTATACAAATGTACATCGGTGGTGTCACTATGAATTCCAGCTCTCTTGTTAAAGGGGGTTGCGTAAAATGGGGAGTTGTGTCGATTTTGAGGCCTGCTGATGATTCCTGATATTGGATGAAATGACAGCTATTCAGGTCTGCTCCCATTTTTCAACTGAGGATGCAACTCAATATTTGATTATTCTATTTATTATTCGTTATGATTTGTTATTCTATCTACTCTTGTTAAAGGTTCTGGTTGTCCACGCAGGACATCTAAACGTGGAGATCGGCTAATCATGAGACTTGTAAAACTTATCGTAGTCTGTCTTTAACAGCAATGGCTGTGGTCCTTGACTCATCAATATCTAAGTCAACGATTCGACGAAGGTTGATTGAATCAGAATTTAAAAGCCGTTCGCGGCCATCTGAAGTTGATTTATCCGATCACCAGTGCAGCTCGATTCAGATGGGCCATGAGTCATTGCCATCAATGGAATTAATAACAATCACATGCTTTTGCCTGATCTAAGTAAAAAATACAAAATAAAAAAAAATAGGAGAGTGATCCATTTTTTATGAATCGCTCCGCGTACGTCTTTTGAATTGTTTCAATTATAAATGCTACAAGCACGGATCCGATCTGTATAAAGTGCAAATTGGGATTTCGGGGAAATGGTTGAACAACGTAGATAAACAGTCTCCATGATATTTTTCAAATACAAACATGCTCAATGTCATTTACAATTAACACGAAATAACACAAATGACAAAATGCGAGGAATGCACTGGGGCAATTAGAACGAGCAATATCTACGCTACCTGATGATCGATATAATTTCGTTGAAATTACAGTAAATGTCAACAGAAAGTCGAAGCACTTTAATTTACTGCAATATCGGTGAAATTAAGATATTTCCAAGAGCACTTTCTATTCATTTTTGTCTATTAATTTCCTTGAAACTGTCAACCTTCTTGTTCAATTTTCAGTGCAGACTCATGCATTGTGTAAGTGAAGTGAGTAAATATCATATTTCATCGCTTGAATGCGAAATATTTAATTATTCAAGACTGGCTTGAACTGTCAGAGAAGAAATACAAACTCAGCACTCAAAAGCTCATTGAAGTTCATAAAATATAGATACCAGCTATAACTCTATGCCAACATGCAAATATTTGGCGAAGCTTTACCCGAGTATGAAAGAATAATACAAAGGTCAACTTGTCTATCAAATAGCTTCTTGCAGCATTGTCAAATCGGTTCCTACATTATCTATCACCGTAAAACTAGGTATTTCATTCTTCTCTACTGTCTGTATTAACCTATAGTTTATCACAAGTCAAATACACAAGTCACATACTCGTCACTAAAATGGAATTCACCATTAATCACTTTGATTCAGGTTGACGGCCAGATTTTGTTCCCCGACTGTTTCAGAGCGATTTCATCACATGCTCATTGTATATTTTTCAGTAATTTTTTAAAAAACGTTTATTTTCAAGCTACAGTTTTTTAAGTTAAGTTACATTTATATGGTGGCTACATGTGTTGTGCTGACTGGCACTGATAATAAATCGGTACATTATGTGCATATTTAGCGGTACAAATCAAGAATAGCCTATTGACTAATGCTCCCTACTTCATGGCTGTGATCATGAATAGAGACGTCGATAGAGCGCTAATTTGATATTCCACTCAAAAACAACACGGAAAATAAACTAGCCACATTAGCGCAGAAATGCAACACAACGTGCATTACGCAGAAAATATAGTCAATAGCATGTACTCAACTTTGATGAAGCATGAGCCGAAAATCTTTTCAAGTAGAACATACCGGTGCTGTACTTATATTTTCATAACCCTTTCATGCTGAACTTTACTTGAAAACTTAAAACTCCACTTAACGACGCGCTAACGAAACAATACTTTCTCAAGACTGCATTATTGACGAAGTCATGGAAACGGAGATTTTTGTAAGCAAATGAATAAAAGCATTGCCTACTTAATGTCTTTCAGAGCTCGAATCTAAATCTTGAATTAATATTCGACAGCAATATCAACGCAGAAATTTGAATGCCGATTTTTGATTGACATTTGATTGTTGAAATTTGATTGGTGAAAATGCCATTAACCACTCTCTTTCAAATGAGTAATTAGAAAAACAACGCAAACAATTTAAAATCAAAAATGTGAGGTTTATAGCATTCAGACTTTTGAGACTAGTCATCCGCTCCCTACCGAACGTCGCTACCAAGATGTTGGTCAACACCTTTATATATATGTCAACCCGTCTTGACTATTGCAGCTCACTTTTCAAAAACAACCGTACATTATTTTGTATCGTCTCTAAGCGATGTAGAACTCAGCGGCCCGTATGATCACTGGAACACAGCGACGTGACCACGCTACATCAGTCTTACGACAGCTTTATTGGCTCCAAGAGCGGCAGCGAGAGAAGTAGCGATTCTGTAGCCCTACACGGAATGTCTCCATCTTAATCCACCATCCCGGAGACACTAAAATCATCTGAAGTTTGAACATGTGAACTGCAGCTATTCCATGTACGACTTGGAGATAGAGCCTTCGCACTGCTGAACCTAATATATATATGGGACAGTCTACCTCTTGGACAGTGACCTAAGAATCAATACCTTTCATTGCTCATTGAAAACTTTTGAGCGCCTTGTGACTTCTTAGCTTTTGTGCGCTTTGTACATGTATGTGCTCAACTGCTCATACAAGTAGAATAAAATAAATATATTTTCCAAAGGAGCTCCATATTAATTACTCGTATATAACCGACGTACAGATCTCACAGTGAGAAACCATCCTTAGTGCATGCACAAAACTCGGAAGACTTATCTTCAAATTTCAGGTTTCCTGAACATGCACGAAACTTTAAACAAGTTCATACCTGAGGAGGAAGTGTAGCTACGAATGTCTCAAACGTTTCTTCCTTCAACAAGCGACGACGGCTGGGATTGTGCAGTTCTTTCAGCATCTGTGTTGATTGGGAGATGATGTCGAGGAAACTGGACGCAAAGTCATACTCCATTCGCAAATAGTCGCCGGTTGGAGATTCCTGTCGTAAGAATTTGGCTAGAAGCCTAGTAAGATCTGGATCCGAGGAAGGTGCAGAACTGGAGGCGCTATGATAGTCCGAAGTGGTGCTGGCATCACCGGACGGCTTCACTTTCACCTCTGATGCGGTCAGACCAGAGTCCAGACTATGATGGGACAAGGCAGCTCGTTGCTTCAGAAAACGTAGGAGATCACGGTTAGTGAAGTAGAAGTGATGGATGCCACTAACGGCGCGTTGAGCGCGTTCCGAAGCCATACGGAAGAGTATCTTTGAGAAAGATATTGGTTTTGTCATATCAATCTCCTGAAAATCGAGAAATAACAGTTGTAGGATAAAACTTTCTCTTCCATGATAATAGGAAAGCTATTGCAGATCGGAGTCGGCTCCGTCCCGTCTTTCCAGAAGCATGACAGGCCGGCCGGTATTAAAATAAAAATAGAGGTTTCACAATTAGGCTATTTGAGTGATTTTGGGCAGATCTGTTAAACGCCACATTCTTTTTGTTTCGAAAACAAGTTATACACATCCAGCTTTCATCAGGAGACATCTCAGACCAACTCATACAAAAGGATTATCTCTCATACCACCTGGAACTGACGGAAAAAACTTACTTAGTCTTACTTAGTTACAATAGTTTCAGTGGCCATCACCAAAGGAAATAGTAAATTACTGTCGTCAGCTAGGTTGGACCGGCATCGATTGGGCTGTTTCAAAACTTCAACAACAAACTTCAGCTTTTCTCTATTTCATGATTTACAAAATAGATATATTTCGTGTGAAAGTAAAATCAATTATGCTTACGCGCCAGTCATTATTAGCAGCAGATCGAGAAATACCTCTGTTGGGAAAGTCAATGCACGATCATTCATAAAGAAATGAAAAATATCGGCAAATAATGACGTTTTCAATTCAAGTGAAGGATAGCACGAATTATTTCTTTAAGAAAAGGAGCAGTTGAATAAAACTGGATTATTATTTGAAGAGTGCACTGTAAGCAATTACTATCACAACATAATATAACAATTTTAAACACTTGTTGTAAATTTGATCATCAAGAATCTTCCATCACTCTTTTGATAAAGTATATCCCGCATTATATATATTAACTTTTCCACATATTGTATTTGGATTCTATCATTGAGATTCTGATGTGAGTGTACCTGATCATCTTCGATCGATCTTCAAAAACTTTTAATCTATTCAATGATTAAAATAAAAATGTATCAAAAATTTGTCAATAATGTATCAAAATTGAAGATACATAAATTTTAGTTATTGAAAATAGTGTCAATACAGTTCGAAGATACAAATAGAATGACAAGAACAGAAAAATCCGAATTTCCAAGAGGAAAAGCGAACGCTCAGAACGCGAGGGGTTGCACCCATTTTTACTAATCTTTTTAAACTTGAGGTCAATGAAGCAATGAAGGACCGAGTACGCCTTTGCTGAATATGTATGAAAACCTCTACATTTTTTGATATTCGATATTTTTAATATACACTGCATGCATAGTAAGACAATGACAAATTGGGTTGATCACATCATTATGTTAGTGAAGGATACATCGGATTTATCGAAAGACTCAGATTCACAGTGATCAGTCTACAATTTAGCTAAAAATTCAGCGACGTTTTAATACTCCGACATCATAAGGAAATTGAAGTTGCAATTTGGAAGTATGAGATAATAAAGCCAAAATAGCTGCAAGTATTATCCATCATGATATACCACATGAATGAATGAAAGGTCAGAGAATCAATACATTAGAGAACTTAGATATGCAACTTTATCTTTTTCAATTTCACGCCATTGCTTTCGTATGAGACCTTTTTAAAAAATGCAAGTAGTAAGATAAACTGAGAAGTAGCCAACTTGGTAATATCGTGATTCCATCACTGCTTGGTGCGCACATGTACACTTCGTTTTTGAACGCAAAATATGAACATGGAAACAGAAAAATGCATAGACATCTGAAACATGTGCAGCATAGCGCAAGCTTGACTTGACAGATGCATATTTCACTACAAAGCAGATTAAGATGGAAAATGCAAATCTTCCAGGAATGATTTCCCTTTCTAGTAAGGCGTAGGTGTTCGTCGTGCACTGACCTCAAGCATGTCGCATTTTTTTGAATAAAAGGCAAGTCTCTCACGGTTATTACAGCTGAAATTGATGCGCCGCCCATTCAAGAGTGTCTCATTTTTCTTTTTCTTCATATCTACATGTATTTGTTCGGTTGACTACATACATGAATTGGTAGATCCATGGTAGATCATAACCGATGGCATTTCAGATTTCTTTATATAATATTTGTGTAACTGCATCAGAGTTCTAATGATCTGTGAATATAAAGCAAATACATGTACATGAACTAATGTTATGATAAAGCTAAATAACGCCAAAATAAAAGGGTTAACTGCAATATGTCATAGCACATGATGCTGAGGCCGTCGCCATACACTTTCGCCATCCGTCCTTGTGTGTACAGAAGGAATTTGTTTTTAATTTATCTCTTCTCTAATTTGACTTTAATTTCTATTGTCCTACTCAGGCCACCGACATACCGCGTGCTATGTCATGTTTTATGATCACGTGTCACGTGTCCATTCCGTCCGCTCTTCAGCGACACATGATATGTACTCGTGCATTTGTGCTGTAAATGTAATTTTCATTCTGCCGTGATTCTCCATGAGATGCAGCGAGGCCCAGAATATATCGATGCTAGACATATTGCTGTTTTATACAGATTCGCGCACACGAAAAGAAAAGGGTTAACTATTAAAACAAACTGATTATACAACATAAAATAAACAGTGCAGCATCAATTCAAAAGCATACTTCTTTAATACTTGTAATCAATAGACTGGTAATGTAAGCGCTTCTTAATCAAGGGCGGCTTGTATATTTTTGCTCTACAAGAGAGCGATTCTTATTCATAGAAATACAGTGTAGTGCACATGAAGACCACAGCACCTCTAGATGCTTTAAAGTGCAACGCACATAAATACTACTCAAGGATCAATACCGTTATCCAATGAATAACTCTTTAACCCGATGAATTACATTTACAGCGGTGAATTCACACAAAATATTTCAAGGATATGTGAACATTCTACTCCAACTTCGTACGATATAATATGACCGATGAAACGCTTTGAAGTTTTTTCGAGATCCGCAAATGAAAGTGTTTTGTAAACATTCCAACATCATCACATGTTCTGCAAGCAGTCTACCGTAAATTGTGCATCTGTAAATGAGCAACCCCACAACTAAGGATTTATCTTTAAATCATTTACACAAAGTGTCAGCCAAAGCATTTTTAAAATTTAAAACATACAATCGCTTTAACACTGATCTGATCGTCCACGTTTCACGTTAAACTCAAGCCCCAAGATATTCACAGATTTCTTTTTCACATAGACTGATGCCGTCTGAACAATGCGAGCAATCGTGATCTGCGGACTTTTCATACAGGGCCTGGCACATTTAGAAAAAATTGATTGAAACTTTCATGTCAGAAATTGCAGATTCAAAAACGGATTCCTAGTAAACAAAATTTTAGCTAATGGACTCAATCGCACTGACACCATCAGCGTACATGACGAAGGTGGAATTCACACATTTTGATGAAGCGAGGCGCAAAAAAGGAAGACAACAGGTATGACCCTATTAATGATCCCTGTGGGATATCTGAATGAACATCAAACAGAGGACCTGAAACATTTTATAAAGCAACAACGATTAGTGAGGCAGGATTTGAACAAAAAAATCATGTTCAAAGCAAGTCGAGTTCAGATAGTTTAACAGCCAAATATAGCTTAAAGCATCAAATGCTTTCAACATATCGAGAGAGTAAAAGATCATAGCCGAAGCATCAAGAGAATCAAGAAATGATGTTGAAGCATCAATAATGCTTATCAGAGTACTGTCGGTTGGATAACAAGGGAATTAAGAGGTCTCCGCAAAATGTTTGCTTCGATGTAAAAAATGCAAGAGAAATGGTTGACAGTGGTATTTTGACATGCCGAGAAGGGCGGTAAAGTTCATAAGTCAGTCCTCTCTGCGCAAGCATTTCATTCCATTTTCAATTAAATGTTCATGGTGAGTTAGGAGAATATTTAAGTCATCATAATGTGGGAATGATAAGAACCAATTAATTTCACTCATCCTAGTCGCCGAAATATTTATGTACAATTTATCAAAACATGATTACATTAAATATGTCATGGTCGATATACATAACTGCATGTGCGTGAATGTAGGCGTACTCGCTAGTCTTACTTATGAATAACAGGAATAGATATAATTTCAGAAGATGAGTCTTCGTCACCACCATCACTGCGGATAAGGTAGTGACAAGGTGCTACATTTGGCATGCTTCAAAGATCAGTCATTGGACCTGCATTGCTTCTTGCTAGTGTAAATGATGTGTTTGACTGCCTGGTTGAATCAACTTCTGCCTACCATAATGACTTAGACATAATCTTCCCACAAATTGCAGTAGATAATTGATGTAAAGCGTAGTAGCTGACTGTCTTTTTGTAAAAAAAGCTTATTATTCACAGATCTCAGATCTAGTGATCGTTGTGAGCGTATCAGTTCAGCCGCAAATGTCAGAACACATTGCATTGCCATGACCCCTGTATCTAGATGAAAGCCTTTATTACCTTTGTTCTTCCTCTTATGGAAGTGTCATCTTTTCACCATGCTTTAAACGCGACATTTCACGAATTGAGCGTGCCCGGAAATACTTCACCCACATCGTGAAGGCATAAATTTGGCAAAAATTAAAATGACTGCTCTCATAGATTACAATTGCTAAATCCTAAAAAAAGGCTATATAGTCAGACAGACTTGTACATTTCTTGTATTAATTTTATTATAATCATTTCGACTTGTCACTTATCTCCTTATTTACCACGTAGCTTTCACCTCACAATAATCGCGGCTGATTGATCACACAGCAGTTGTCAGAATGTACCTATACATTTTAAACATGAATTCGAACTATCTTCGTGGGCTGTTTTCTCCAGTGTCATCAAGATATGGAGTTCACTGAAAGATTCAATAGTGAAAGCTTCATCCTTCATGAAATTCAAGAGAAGACTCAATTCAATTGATTTCATTGAATTTTGCTCATTTCTTGATCATTGACTGTAATTTTGTGCATAACTTCGTCAAATGTACCTTATATTTTAATGGTGAATATTTCTTTGTCATCATATTGAGGATCAATTAGAGACTTTATTCCGTTGCTCCCAGTGAATTCGTCTATACTGTTGTGAGTATGATCGCAAACCTGTAACTTTTGAATATAATTGTGTCACATGTTTTCCAAACTTTGTGACAGACATTTGCATGCTTCTGTTCTGAATCCCACTCGGTGAACTTTGATCACATCAGGATAACTCTGTAAATTTGTAAATAAAGATGTTACATATATTTTACTGTTATACTTTGCACACGCATGTTTTCTGATTGATGCATTATCGACGCTTGCTTGTAAGTACTCTTGTGGCCGTTGTGATGGGTTTTCTATCGTGCGCATTTGCTTCATAAAAAGTATTTTTGTCTTATGACTTATGAAAATGACAAATTTGCGAATGTAACATGAAAATGGGTTTGTACATGTCATGATGTAATTGATATAATGATATAATTTTAACAAGGACGCCTCTCCTTTCGAAAATCTTGGCGACGCCCCTGTTGATGACGTGTCAAGTTTTAATCGTCTCATTATCAGAATTCAGAATGGAATTATTTCATCCAGTATAATTGTAGACATCACATGATCGAAACAAAAAATAATGCGTTTTTCTTCAAGTCAGACACTTGCTATCGTTTGCATTGCTATGTCACATCTGTTTCTCTGTTGATATCAACATGGGTAAATCGAGCAATAAAATTCATCTGAAACCTCTGCTGTCAAACATGAACTCATTTTCAGATAAAACTCGCTGAGATTTTCGCTCAATGAAATAAAGCGAAAGAATTTTCTGCTAATTCATTTTATTGCTGTCTATTGTCACTTTACCCAATTCATGTCAAGAATTTGTCATGATAATTCAAAGTTGAATGTGTCATGATAGAGATTTCAAACCAAAACTGTCCTACTTAAAATTATTTCCAATCGCAATATTATGAATTAGTTCAGTTAAGTTGATTACCGGATGAAACTCCAGCTAATGTTCATAGCTTCATACTTTTATCCATGTGTTTAGAGAGATACTTGTCTATACCTAAGTGATATTGAACAAATAACAGCATTTGGAATATCAAAAGTAGCCTCTTATGATGCTAGCAACCATTTGAAAGCACATCGAAATCTCCGATCAATTTTGATTGTTAAGAGGCCAATTCCACAGTTCAGAAGCAGAGTATTAAACTTGGAATACATCTACTATTAATAAACTATGCCACATGACGACATTTCCGATATGTAAAGAACACTGTGACAAACTCAGACGGCACAGTAGACTGTGGTAGAGTGACAATAGACTTATCGCAATTTCTAGAATAGAACCCGCATCTAAATTCATCAATTAAGAGGTTTTAAGCGTTTTATTGTAAAACCACTGCCATATATGATCAGCATAGATGATATAAAAGTAAAGGATATAAAATGACATCATTTTAAGAATTTTATAAAATGATATCAGTTTGTATCATTTAATTTTTTATAATGAAAATATACCATTTTTAGTGAAATATATATAGGCCTACACCGTAAATAGATCTAGTCATGCGAATTTTTTTATTTGCATTGCTATCATGCTACTTTTACTGATGTTAGCAATTAAATCAAAATTAGATTGCAAGCAGCATCGATATATTCCAAATAGTGGAAGACCGAAGAAAGCAGTCTAGTCATACAAAGCTTCTTGTCTACCAAAAGTTAGGTATGGCATATGGCCCATACATTGGACACTCGAATCATAAATATGCCTACAATATGCAGTTGGTTTGGCTAATAGTATCTAAAGTACGAAAAAAGGCCAAAAATATTTAGATTACAGTCAAGACTTGAAAAACATTAAGACAGTGCTATTATGATGAGTTGCTTGACAATTTGTGTGATAGACAAACTGACAGACAATAGCCTGTTGCTTTTCGCTACATGAATCAACCAGTGTGGAAGGACATGGGTAGAGCAAACGAAGGAGGCTAAATTTGCTTCAATACAAAATGTGAGGAATCTATGATTAGAAGATATAATGGAACAAAATTTTTTGATGACATCATTCTATATCATTTTTCCTCAGAATAAAATGATATCATTTTATCATTGCCGATCTTTGACTGCCATGAGAGTGTGACTACAGATAAGTTTGACGGTTTGATATTGTCTAATAATGGTTGTTGATAATCACTTATGTTGAACAGTCGGCCTAACTAGAAGCTCTTGAATTCTAAATAATCAGCATAACTTATAAATTACGATTCATTGTCCCACGTGTTTCTTCCGAGCATCATCAGTTACAACTGCTTGTTTTAGAGATATTTTATAATTGTTATCTTCAGCATGAGAATTTCACTTCGTATCAAAATGACAAGAAATGATAGAATCAATAATCGCTCGACTATTGCCTATGAAAGTCGATATACAACGACAAATAATGACAAAATGGTTAATGCTGCATCGTCACTCAACAGAAGCTTCTAGTTCTACTTCTTGTAGATCTGGCGTCTCGACCTCGACGTCACTTTCGTAATAATCTTCCACTTCAATTTCGTCCCTCTAGTTAACCACCTTTTCATTAACTGATTTGTTGTATTTAATCAAAAAAAAATCGAAGAGTTGAATCACAGGCTCTAAACTTTGTTCATTCGATCCAAAAAGAGCCCACACCTAAATTCCATGTATATTCGAAAAATGCAAGATTGTGCATTCATTTTGTTGTCAAAAATCAACTACATTAATAAGACTGCTTTCAATCATCAGATTTCACCAGTCTACATGCTCTATGCTACATATATTGCTCGACTATCACATTACTCTACATCTGGTAATATTGCAGATTAGTTCTCACATTGGAAAATCAGATACGTAAATGCCAGCTTCAACCAACCTTTGCACAGATTACGATTTAGTGATGACTAAATACTCAAGCAATTAGCAATTGATTTATTTTCCTTACCTCTGAAGCTTACATGCGTTTTTGTTTCCATACTCGATCCGAGAGTCGAGACAAGACGGAACAGCAGGATGCCTTCTTTCTTTCAGCTGTTTACGGGGTAGGACCCAAGTCCTTCCTCCCGAAATGACTCATTCATAGCTAGATTCGACCCCACACCTCTCGATCGCTAATCCATGTCGTTGAACCACGGGATCACTATACATTCGCCAAGCCATAATTCGAGGTATACTCTTTTTACAACTATCCGCCTGCTAATCGCGCTACTCCCACCTGCCTTCACACATTTAGGTCATTATGCCTTGCCAGATGCAGCTATCACAAGGCAATCATGTACTTCACCAGTCGTGCATAGGTTTGAGCCAGTGACATTAGAGTAAGAAACAATTCAAGAATATATTCCAAACATGTTGCCACCAAATCATTTATTGAGAGCTAAAATTGGTCTTCGAAGTACATGGACGACATAGGACGATGGATTGCTTCAGCAGCCACTTAATGCATTATCGAAATCCTGTTGCCACATTAAGTATTTGTTAAAGCCATCCGCTATCCAGTTGTTTGCGCAAAACATTGCTTTGCAAGCTGGCCATTTCCATCCGTCAGCATCTAGCCCGACATCTTAGTGTAGAGGATGAGCTTACTTCTAGTGCAATCTGTCATATGCTCTAAAGTCAATCGTTTAGATCTATTGACGACTGATTACAACTCAACTATTTACAATTCGACAATTTACAACTCATGCAGAAGCTGAAATCGTACTGCTAACATTTGTTACGACTTGATCAACATCGCAGGCTACTTATGAAGATACATAAGTTATTAATCACATTCGCCTGGTATTCATTTGTGTCTATTCAACACAAGTACAATGTACATGCAAACTTTTGCTCCTACAGTTATACTCGTATTGCACAACCCTGCACCATATGGGAGCAAAATATTTTTTATTAGTTTTTTTTTAATCTGGTTGATTCATAATTACACAGATCATAACAGACGTCAAAATATTTGCTGACGAAAATTTGTGATGCCATGGTCTTCTATATTTCTAAAAGTAAGTAAGCTTAGTTGCTATTTGATTCAATATACATTATACTGTAACTAATTTAAGGTTTCGCCATTACCAGCCTTTCCAAAAGTTAAAAGTAATATTCATTGCTTTTGACAAGACTGCTTTCGCATAAAACATGTGAAATGTAATAGCAACAAGATTTCCTTACTTTAGAAAACATTCGATTTACTCGTTGCTATATTTTCACTTTCAGATGCAGTATTCAAGTCATGAAAACGTCCATAGAGATATGAAACCACAGAAAACACGCGGAGTAGTAGTTTTTCATCAATAATCAATCACCAGTGATTTTTGAACTTTAGTACATTAGAGAAAATATTTTAGAGTAAACGAGAAAAACATTACGAAGCTAAATATCAAAACATAAATTTTCTTGCAGAAAGGCAGAGAAAATAATGGAAGATGTCGAACAGGTGAAAACACATAAGCAGATACTACTAAACTTAAGGGACAAGGGTGTTCATTTTGATTGCAATCCTGTAAATTAAGCGATTCATCTTGCGATCATAACTTACGCAAGTTCAGCAGACTATTAATTATTGCCCCACTGTGACCAGTGTTGCGATAGGAAATGAATTATAGCCGAATTATATGCGAAATTCTATGTGACATTACGGGACGAAATTTTAATAATTTTCAATTTCAGGACCAGTTTAGTAACTAGAGATGACTTCATATAATCAAACGGTTGATTCATTATTGATTGCGAAAGTGTCTGCAGAGAAAATTGAATTAATTTCATAGTGTACACAGCATCGATTCAGTGGCTGATCAAAATAGCATGACACTATCAGTGCTCGAGATACTTGAAGATAAGAAAGAGGGTATGGTTCTTTAAAGTAAATTTGAGGTAATTGACAAAGTTCTCATGGACCTAGTAGTTCCAATACTTGGTTCAACGGCATAGATAGGGTTAAGATCCTTCAATTATTGGCCTATGTACATGTACAGATTGATCCTCATCTACAACATTGAAGTGTACATGTGTACATGCATTGCCTTCAATTGTTTCCATTAAAAATTGTAGTGTTCAGGCTGTGGTGAAGTATTTAGATATTTTGATGGAGATTTTAGACTAGCAACATCTTCTGGTTTCGTTTTAAAACATAATAGTGTATAAAATTACGATTTTTTATTAACCAAAATATGCTTACCAACGTTAAAGTGTTTTCGTGACTTATTCGCATCAATAGAAATAATATTGTTCCTTCAGTAATTCATTCTGCATCATATTGTCGTCATAATGTTTTACATACCCTTTACTTATTCAACAAAATACATGCCAATGCAACTTCATTAAACGTAGTTATATACGAGGGTGAAATTATGTGAAAATATCATGACTTATGACGCTTGCGATTTCCAATCCGGTTCCATTTATAACAGCACTAAAATCAATGTCGCATCTACATTCACGAAATAGAGTATAAAAATATGAAAGGGGTCGACTTCGGACTCTCTTGGAGCCCTTCTCACAAAATTTATTGAATTGACCAGTAAGGAGGTAGTAAGAAACGTTGCCTGACAGTCGCGGGCCTTTGTATTTTGAGCACATTCGATGTGATCTTTTATTATGTAAGTGGCGAGATCAGTTTCACGAATGCGATGACGAAGAAACGAAAACAAGTCCTGCCATGAGAGCAATATATCTATACTATTTGACAGAATAATATTCCACCATAATTACTTACATGTTTCGAAACATTTCTGCCCTGCAACATCGCGATTTCCGTCCATATTACATTTATCTGCGCATAATGTACGACCTAATGAATGAATTTAATTGATGACGTTTAGTGGGGTATAGAAATGCATAGTATAGGTGGTAAATCAGGATACCTATTAAGTGCAAAAAGTAGTATAAAAGCAAAAAGGTCATTACGTAGCGAAAGGTACGTATCGATGCTGTAACTTTTTCATTCGGCAATGTTAATAAATTTCGACCATCACAATGCCACCTTCATATTTATTAAATAAGCAGAAATTCAAGTCTCAACCGAAAGTATTATACATTTCTGACTGGCAGAGAAGTATCGCAGGTTCTACATGTACGACTTGTACATATGTCCTATATGGTTCCCACCTGAAGTGGAAACCAAACACAGCTGAACTTCCTCTACCACATCCTTTATATTCATTATTATTATTATATTATTTACATTATTTTGTTCAAGCTTAACAAAAACACTAGATCATTTCCAATCAAAAATTCCTTTTTTCGGGACACTAAAAATGCTTTATTGGGACACTTGACCTCGCGTTTTGCTATGGATTAGTGCTCAATCTCAACATTCGTCCCGATCAGCGCAACGTCATGATCAAAGCAACAATCCTCCTCATGAAACCTTAGACTCAAACCAAGGCAGAAATAGTACAAAATTGCATCTAAGAAAGCTGGCTGTCATTTGATCAGTAGTGACGACCAAACTATCAGCGAAGAACTTCAGGTTTGCGATGAAAAGATGTAGTTATGAAGGATGAATTTGTGTGATACTGGTGGAAGAGAGTGCTTTGTGTCGCGATGAACAACAAAGACACTTTGACGATTGCCTTGTGCAAACAGTTTCCGCGAAGAGTCATGAACACGAAGAAGACCTGTCGGACGACCAGAACTTGTGGTCGTGGCAAAAGAAGCTGGCTCGCCTGTCCACACAGCGCATGCCTAGTCTCAGAGTTCCAGAATGGGATTGATGCTGTAACTATCAAGAAAGGAAGTTCAACTGCATTTCATTATGCTGCTTGTAATTGAGAAAACAAAACTTCTTTATCTTCCATTAAATAACGAGTAATACTTTCAGATAATCTTCACCACAAGTGGTTGTGTGTGAAACTTTAACGTCACTACTCTTCCTCTCTGGGGGCTTGGGAGGTGCTGACATAGTCAGACTTTTCTGGAGCATTGTGGTACTTTTAGTCCGGATGCCCTGTCTGTGTACTTCCGATGACACTTTCGGGGCTCGAGCCCTGGGCCAAAAGATCGCTAGGCCAAGCATTTGGCCAAAGTGCCACAGAGACCACAAGAGAAAATGTAATTCTGTCTAGTGTTGTTACATAAACGTTGACGTTTCAAATCTACATGGACACTAAATTTGAACGATTTGATGCTACTATTTCTCCAAATCGGCTAACACAACATTTCACTCGCGTCGAAACCTAGCAAGAATGAAGTCGATCAGAGGAAAAGTGAGGCGCGGGAAATCTCTCGTACACTCACCTAAATTATCGAACAGAAGCAAAATCGCCAACGCCGAATGTAACTTAAGTTTGCATCATGTCTTCGAATCAGCAGAGCACGAAGAGTGTGCGCTACAACTTCTATGAATATTCAGCTGAACATATTGCCATCAACGCTTTGACTGCAAATTCAGAAGAAGAGCGTTTCGACATTTCTGTTTGTCCCAGGTAAAATATTTGCAAACGAGAGCAGACACCGAACTTATTGATTTAAAGTTCACAATGCGAATGAGGGACGTCTTGTCTAGTATAATGCACTATGAAGTGCTAATCCGCATAGCGATTAACCAGCAAGTAACCTTTCATGGGGAATTTTCATAAACCGCTTCAACACAGCGGAATTCAAATGCGAAATATGTCCATCGTATGTGTGATTCATTTCAAATTGTGTCCAGTATGATGCAGATGACAAGTTTTTGTATGTACATTAACGCAAGAGTTACATTAATGGTCAATAATCATTTATTTGTTTTGAGCAACATGTGAGTTAAGTCTGCAAAAATGAGGCAAATTTGAATTTGAATTCAAATAAGCACAATCAGAATAATCAATCATCTAGCATTACTTGCCAATTACAACGTATTCAATAAAGTTGATAAGATTCCACTTACAAACTCGTTTTATGTCGATTCTATAGACTGAAAAAATTTATCTTCTCATTGTCATAAACAGCGTCAATTAAAATCAAGGAGATAACATAGGCCAATGTTAGAAAAGTGGCAAGTTCTAGTGTTTTACATTACAATTGTTTGAGGAATGGAGACTTAAATAAAGGAAATTATTGAAGAATAGTAGCAAAAGGGACTTCATTTGAATTCATAACTGAAAGTATATAGCAAATTGAAGCAGCTTGCTATTTTTTTGAATTCAAAAATAACAAACTACTTCAATTTCTTATATACTTCAAGTTATTAAAGAATAGAAACCTGCGGTACACCTGTAGGACATGCGGCTGCAAGCGGACCGCAGGTCCGAATTCCATCTCACCACCGACTTTGCGCCGTCAAGTAGAGTCATGATAGCTCTTACCAGCCATTCGCAATCCCCGAGATTGCGTTAAGTCCAACTCACAACAGGGAGAGGGACACGATTGAAGGCCTTCTCGAGGTCGATGAAGGCCAGGTACAGGCTTTTCTTTTCGAGGTACCTTTCTTTGAGCTGGCGGATCAAAAATATCTTTACAACTAATCATAATGAAGGTGCTGCAAATCCCTCATATTGCTCATCTACCTTCCATATTCCTCTCATCAATACTAAAGCGGTGTTTTCTGAATTTTTTCCTTTCAAAACGTTTAGATTTCTCAATAGCTCGCTAAAGAGCAGTTGCAGCTATGTGGATACAACGGATACAGATTTCTACAAGTTGAGTCAAGCATTGAAATCTATTCAAAATTCTGTATCATTCTTATATATGCTCTATAATTAATTCTTTTAGCGAACAAACTTCCTTCGCAAAAAGAATGACATGTATATTGCACACTGTTTCAATGAAACTTTATGCTTGACTATCAATTTGAGGATCGACGATAAACGTTTTGCTTTCATTTGTGTGGCTTGGAGTTATGCTGGGAGCGCAATATTCCGTATCGAAATGATTTACTTATAAATTTTGGCTATTGTAGAAGGTACAGCAGAGTTTGTAGCACGACAGTGAAATTGCAAGATCAACAATTACTACGAAACTTTAAGGTCACTACTCCACCACTGTCGGATTGGACAGAGCTGACATAATCGGACTATATCTAAGAGCCTTGTGATACCTTTATCCCGGATGCCCTTCCTGGCGACTTCCAATGACATAACGAGACTTGACTTGTAGACCATAAGGTCGCTAGTCCAAGCACCTAGCCACTGTGAGACAGAGACCATCAAATCGGTAACAACAGTTGTGTATTTTTCAGTGACGTAAAATAGCTATTGCCGCTACAATTTCAAGCATAGTCTGTCTTAATCCGAGACGAACGTCTAGTTAGATTTCTTGTCGAAGTCGGTTATCGCCTTATCAGAATCGGAAATTTAGGAATTTCAATCTGGACTTGGTCTCGTAAGTTCATGTCCATGTTTACACGTAGATAGAATCATGCAAGCAACTACAAACAACTCTTTAACGTCACTACTCTCCCCACTGTGACTTTGACAGTGCTGACAAAGCCACACTTTTCTGGAGCCTTGTGTGCACTTTCAGCCCAGATGACCATCCTGCCGACTTCCAAATTTATTTTCGGGGCTATTTTGATACCTTTGGGGCCGACCTTGGATCGGTAGGCCAATCACTTTATGAATGCGGCACAATGAACACAAAATCGATAATATAACTTGCATATTTCTACATATTAATGCACAAGAATCGCCGATTTCTAATGCTGCTTTCGAAACTCTACCTCTAAATCAAAGGATCGATAGGTCAATCACTTAGCCACCGTGCCACGAAGACCATAATAAGCTCTGTTTCTAATTAGGCAGCACAGGACGAAGACTGTTTCTCCACAGTTATTTGATTACTTTAAGCAGTTGCCTCTGCCTTGTATACAAACGAGTCTGCATTGACTTTTAGATTTGATCTTTCATGTCCTGCTCTCGCGGAATTCATGAAAGATATCTCCATATACATAAATAGAATCAGAAACATCTCTGTCGGACAATCTTCCACTTAATTCTGATTGTGGAGCAGAAGAAAAAATATTTGCACTTCGTTATGTGTCGACCAATGAAACGAATCAAACACCCGATAAGCATGAAGACGAAAAGAGGGAAAGCGAAGACAGAAGAGGAGAGACTTAATCCATATCCTTCTCTACTCGCGAGACTCAGTGACTTGCCTCGTATTATTGTCCCAGGTCGTTGCTACTTACGACAGCAACTCACCCGTTGAGACAATCAACGCTATCATCACTGAGACAACATGCGCAACCCAAGTCACTGACTCTATATCGAAAATGTTCTAATATTCGAAGCGAAGTTGCTAATGGAGAAATTATTGGAGCGAATTACCTCATTTACACTCTTTCTTGTGAGATAGCGATGCGATCATCTTTTATGACAGTGATAAATGGCTTCGGCGTACCGAAAAAATGAAGGACGCGAGTTATTTATGGCAATGTAGGATTGTTGGCAATTTTCGGAAACGATTTTAGTTTCTCCCGAAGCAGGAATATCCAATGAAAATAAGCTTGAGAACGTAAGCGTTGTTATTTACTAAGGACATTTCCAGTAAACATTTTACATCAAGTTATAGTAAATGTTTTTTATCAATGACAGATAATGAAACTGTGAAATACAAGAAGCAGGTATTCATGCGAAAGTTGCTGTATGGAAAAGAATATTTTTCATAAGCGATTAATTATTACAATGATTCAGCTTCATTAAACATAGAAATCCTCAACAGCCATTGAAATCAATTTTGCTTTATCCATTAGAAAATTTGACTGTATCTGAAGCTTAGTGATTTTCACACATCTATCATACGTATCATTGGACGAGACTTTATTGGAAGAGCAAGACTTCAAAATACGAAGTCTACACGAGTCTTGCATCATTCCACCTATACGTAGCAACAAAGCCTGAATCAAATGCTAAAAGATGATCATATGTTGAAGCAATTTTTGGTGGATCTTTCTTTTCGAAGTGCCCACTAGTCAAAAATGTACATCTATACGTACATGCAAATTAAAATCCTGATACATGCGAATGATTTTGAGTGCCAATTTGCCTAGGCATAGAAAACAATGATGTCCTCAGACTTGAACAATTTGAGCACAAAAATTCCTTGGCAACCGTAGACACTGCGTTTCGTTTAGGAAGACTGCGCAACAGACTGTTTTGGGTTTGTTCATCCTGGCTTTGCCGTGCGGATGATAATAATAAAGATTGCAGAGTACCAGTTCGTCTGGGCATTGAATACTGTGATTTCCTCAGACTGATTGTTCAAGTCTGAGCATTATTTAAGGCTGAACATTAGTCCTCACTACGATTATGGAACGATTACTGTCACTTGAACCAGTTGATCATGATTTGAATTATAACTTTCCTTGAAGTGCTTAGACTAATTTTCCTTCAAGATATTAAGCAAACTTCTTTCTAATTATTGATAATGAGCTACCAGCATATGCACTTTTATTTACTTTCATGAATTCCTAATTTGTAAACAACAATGAATAATCATAATTGGTTTTCTAAAAATGTTTTCTTGCGATAACTTGACAAAGGAGGACATTCACTTCGAGGAAAACTGATTAAAGATGCAAACATATGTTTGCTGCTACTCGTGTACTCCTCTCTTTCTTGAAATCACAATAATAATCGCGGAATCGCCATCAACATCAGGAAGTCAGAAGATTACATAATTTGATATTTAATTGCATCGGAAAACCGAATATTAACGACTCAACTAGCATTTTTTTATCAAATTCCACAGCATTTCGGGATGATGCGTCACTGCATCTACTCCGGAGACTTGATGAAGAAATAAGGAGAAAAAGTCATTTAAAATTATGACCACGCAACTTTAAGACATCCAAAAATTATGGCACCTTGCGCTCGTCTTGAAGTAAGTAAATATACAAGTTCACACAATGCTTCCTAATTCCAATGAGTTGCTCTCAAAAATTTTCCAAATTATGTTATTAAACGTCACATTGTGAATTCCCTCTCGAATTGCACGGTATTGTACGACCAAGGCAATGTCGTCGCGTATGAAGAATGGCTTGACATCTTCAGACATGAAACTTGTTTCACAAACTAAATGAACAAAGAGCAGCTGAGTGAAAATAGATCGTCTGTAGAAAAATATCACGACAATGAAACGCGAAAGAATGTCATCACCAAAGTGGAGAAATATCACGTATAACATATAAAAATATCACATCAAATTATTTTTTGGACGAGAAAGATTAAAAGTGCGCTTCTTTCCACCTGTGCGTGCAGTTATGAGTATTACTCGACAACAAATTTTCATTGCATAACAAGACGTTTTGCGCAGTGTGGAACCAATTCCCACAACGAAGAAGTCGACATTTTAATTATTTACATTTTTATCGAATATTTTAATCGATACTCGCAAAGATCAACTTATTGTTAAAAACTGATTCTTGATGTAACTTTAAGTATGCACATGTTAACAAAACTCGAACATTTCAAAGTGTGACCATTGCAGTCCAAGCTTTCCAGGTAGCAGACAGATAAGATAGCTTGCGCATCAATTGGAATTGGCCGGAGTCCTGGTTCAAGCCTTGGTAAATTGAAACCGTCCACCCGGGTGCACAGACAGAAATTAAAAAAATGGAGCTTTATAATTACTGCAACTCCACCGGGTTCGAACGGTGTTGACATAGAAACTTCACTGGATCGGTTTCATTCGAATACAAAGAGTGCCCAAGTCATCACTTCGAACCTATCGCTAGTAGAAGAAGGTGCACTTCCCTAAAACTCCTTTCGCTTGCCAAGTCCCCATCACACATTTTGAACCCTCATATGCCTCTTGCCTCTTCTTCTGGACGGATCAAAATGCCTACAGTGAAAACCACTAGTCGTAACAACTCATTCTTTATAAAAACCTCAAAATAGGAGAATGAACGCCATACTCGCCGTCTCTGACGGTCTTCACGTCATAGCTTTCCATATACTGCAATTGTCTATAAATGATTATTTTTATGTCTTCTATACTATGTTAATTTCACTAATTTACCTTGTATCGTTTGTGAACTACGACTTTTAATTACTGGAAATAAAACCGCATATTATTATTATTATAGTCAGACTCCAGGTGGAGTGTTGTCGTGCGCCTTTCAGTAACAATTTCGGTACTCAATAGCATGATCTAAAGATCACACGGCCAAGCACATATCCATTGAGCCACGAAGACTACTAGATTACCAAATCCACGCCCGTTTCCAATATTGCTGTACATTGTAGTGTTATCCGCCATGTGACACAGATTTCGCATTACGTGTCTCTGATGCTTCATTAAACTGCACATTGTTGTTCTCGATCGAAATAAAAGGGGAGTTTCACACTAATGATTGACCTCATTATTATGATCATGTCATCCCGCAGTAGGGGTCGCAATACTGGTATTTTCTACTTTTCAGAAATACCGTACATTCGCCACCTTCAGCAAGATTTGCTCGATGAAAAGCATGTTATAAATAGCTTTTCGTATTTTCACTCTGCAACCGGTGATGCCGGTTTAATCATTGCTCAGATACCAAAATACCGGTTTTGTAAAAATGATCTGCGACCTCCTATCCATCAGTGAAAGAAGTGATAGCTATTATTCCTATGGAATCTGATCTATAATTAATGCTAGGGAAGTGCAAAATGCGATCTAAGAAGATGTATGCGCATGAATAGCTCTAAGTTCCTAAATACATCTGCATAGAACTTCTAGCTATCCCCATCGACGTCATGGGTGGGATAGACAGATTCAGTACGTCTGAGTGGGTGTATTACTCAAAAAAATGTGTTAGTGATCCTATTTATAGAATCTTTTATCACGAGATACTTCACAGTAACATTTTTTTCTTGATCTTTTCATACTTCCTTTTCCTTTCAGAGACAAGACGTCGTACTGCAGTCGAAGCAACATTCGCGTAGTACCAGTTGTCACATTAGTATTAAGATTTGATACAAGCAATAATTTAGAACCGCCATTGACCTTTCTAGTGATAGTAACTTAAGAAAAGTAGGACTTCAGGTCAAAAAATAATGTAATAAATAAAAATAATAAATATAATAAAATAATGTAATAAATGTATTAACTAAATTTTTGTATGACACTTCAACAGAAGCAAGGGTAACAAGGTATGCGACGGTATACACACACACACACACACACATATATATATATATATATATATATATATATATATATATATATATATATATATAAAAGAAACAAGATTTGACTCGAAAAAAAAAGTCTATATGAATTCCCGACCGGTTTCGCCTGGATGGTGACAGGCTACTCAAGGGAATGAATTTATTATAAAACATAAAGCAAAATTCGAAGCATAGACTTCAAAATCAAAATCAAAAAAACCTATACATTGATGCTTGCATACGAGTGTCTTAGGTCAGCCATGATTTAGAGTAGGCTTGAGCATAGAAAAATGGATTCTTTCCGCTCTCTTTCTATGCGGGTAGAGTTAGGCCCCAGCTGAAAGAATGGAGCAGCCTCAAATTTTGATGGCAGATCTTTTGCACACGTTGCAATATGCCTACTCACTTCAAGAGTCATGTAATTGGCATTATCCATTTGTTGTCTATGAATAGTAAGACGATTACGGAACATATCTCCCGTTTGCCCAATATAAAATTGTTTACAAGACTTGCAACGCAAAGTGTAGATAACATTTTTAGAGGTGCAGGTTAAGTTGGAGTTAATGCTAAAACTTTTATCATTATTGCCAATTTTGAAGCTAATCATCTTCCTTGTCAGCAGTGTTTGACAACATTTGCATTTTGGCTCTCCACATTTAGATATCCCTTTAATCGTCTTTCGATTATTGTTACTTAATATTCTGAGTAACGATGGAGGCTGTTTGAAGCTCCTAACTAGTTTGATATCTTGAAAAGGATTCATTAACTTAATGGTATTCATAGCTGGTGAAATGACCTTCTGATAAACATTAGGATTATTTTTATTATAAGTGCAAATAAATGGCATGTTATTATCTGAATTATTTGATTTAATGTTACTAGTCATAGTACCTGATGAAGCACGAGTAAAAGCATTTTCAATTAATTTACTGGGATACTTGAGTCTTGAAAGAACTGTTTTTAATAGCTTTAATTGTATCTGCTTGCTATCTTTTTTTGAGACGATTTTGTGTATGCGATTAGCGAGACAAAAAGGAATATTTCTCAAGATATGTTTTGGGTGACCCGAGTAAAACGGAACATAATTTTGACTACCCGTAATTTTGCGATATATATCCGTCTCTATCTTATTTGAGTTCTTATCGATATACACCCAAACATCTAAGAAGCTAATGGCTTCTCGGCTATGATCCATTGTGAAATTAATATTATCATGAAGATCATTTAAAATATTGAAACAATTTTGCAAATTACCATACTTTTCATCCCAGGTTATGTAGCAGTCGTCAATGTACCTCATCCAGTTACATATAACAGCCTCAGCAGTGCTTGACTCATAAATTTCTCTCAGTCTTACATATAATTTTTCCTCTAAGAATGCCATGACAAGGATCGCATAAGATGGGGCTACCTTGGCACCCATAGCTGTACCAGATATCTGAAAGTAAGTAGCATCTTCAAACGTGAAATAGCTGTTTTCAAGAATAATGAGAAGTCCATCTAAAATAAATTGTCTATCGAATCTACCAGGTATGTATGAAATCCTATTTACTAGCCAAAAGTTAATAGCCTCCATGCCTAAGGAAGTGGATATCTTAGTATACAAGGAGACGACATCAAATGTAGCTAAAGTGACATTAATGGGACTAGATGTTGTTTTACGCAATCTTTCCAGAAAATGGAAGGTGTCTCTGCAATAACTTTGAGTCAAAAAGCTGAAGCAGACAAGTTGCAGAACCTCCGAAGCAAAGACCAGAAGAATTTCGTTTTCATACTTGCGAGTAAGTTAAAGCGTGACAATCGTGACGTCACAGGTGAGAGCTGTGTTCGAGATGAAGAAGGGAAGATAGCCTGTTCTGAGGTTGATCGTCTAGTAGTCTGGAGAAAACATCACGAGAAGATCATGAATGTCGAATTTCCATGGGATTCTGATTCGATAGCGCATCAACCCATGGTTGAGGGACCTGCGAACACCATTTCTGTGGAAATGGTGAAGAAGGCGATATCAGAAATGAAGCTCAATAAGACAGGAGGCCCTTCTGGAGTGGTGATTGAAATGATGCGGGCTGCAGGTGATAACATGGTCACCCACCTTGCGAGACTTTTCAGTTTCATTCTTCGTGGGGGGATTGGAATCTCTCCTACGTGGTGAACATGTATAAGGGTAAAGGAGATGCGATTGACTGTAACAGCTATCGAGGACTCAAGATGCTTGACCAGGTTTTGAAGATTTTTGAACATATTCTGGCTGACTTCATCAAAGATCGTGTTGATATACATGACATGCAGTTCGGTTTCTCGCAAGGTAAAAATACAACAGATGCCATCTTTGTTCTCCGACAGTTGCAAGAAAAATTCCTGAGCAAGAGGAAGGACTTGTACATCATGCTTTTTGACCTCGAGAAAGCCTTCGACCGTATTCCTCGAAAAGTCCTGTGGTGGTCAATGAGAAAGATGGGCATCGACGAGTGGATCGTCTCGACTGTCCAGGCCATGTATGAGCATGCAAAGTCGGTTGTTTGCAACGGAGTCCGCAGAAGTTCGGTTTTTTAGGTTAACGTGGGTTTGTATCACGGGTCTGTCCTAAGTCCTCTCTTGTTCAACATTGTAATGGAGACCATCAGTCGGGACTTTCGCCAAAACTGTCTTCGTGAGATCCTTTATGCAGACGACCTTGTCATCACCGCCGACTCGATTGAAGACCTTCGTTCTCGCTTCCATTGTTGGAAATTCAACCTCGAGTCCAAAGGCATGCGGATAGATGTCAGCAAAACTAAAGTTCTCGTCAGCAAATTTGCGAAGATGCCAGTGAAGGAAAGTGGAAGGTACCCTTGTGGAGTGTGCAGAACAGAAGTTGGCAGAAATTCTATTCGCTGCTCTAAATGTCGAAAGTGGATCCATCACAGGTGTACGAGCTTGCATAGCCTCCGCGACGACCCACAATTTGAATGCCGTCGCTGCAAGGGTGAGCTTCCTGACATTCATCCACAAATCCAGGAGGTGATAATCGGGGATAGTGCTTTCGAGGTGGTGGAGTCGTTCTGCTACCTCGGCGATGTGTTAGACAACTCAGGTAGATGTTCTGGTGCTGTCACCGCCCGTATAAGATCTGCATGGAAGAATTTTCACGATTTGCTGCCCATTCTCACAAATAAGAGTATCTCTTTACTGCGTAGAGGCTATGTCTTTGAGTCCTGTGTGAGAAGTGTTTTGCTATATGCAGCTGAAACATGGCCACTCAGAAATGAAGAAATGACTCGTTTGGCTAGAAATGACAGCGCCATGGTACGTTGGATCTGCGCAGTTAAGTTAAGTGAGCGCCGCTCTATGAATGAGCTCAGGAAGATGCTCGGTCTTCACGACTTAGAGGCTTCGCTTCGTAGGCATCGGTTGCGGTGGTTCGGTCATCTGGAGCGTATGCCATCGTCGGCATGGCCAAGGCAACCCCTGGACCCAACATCAGAGGAGGTCAAATAAAGAAATGGTCGCACAATATCAGGAAAGACCTGGAGCTGATGAAACTCAATCCTGCTGTCGCCCAAAATAGAGAAGAGTGGAGAAGAAGAATTCACCCGAATCGACACAAGACGGCCGTCTCACCCCCACACCTGGGGAAAAGAGACGTTAAACGGGGGTAAGGTAAGGTAATGGTACTAACGGTTTTAATATTTCATCCACAAAGGAGCTAAGATGAGAGGTTGGCGAAAAGGAGCACGAGATGATAGGGCGAAATTTCATATTCGTGGGAGCTTTAGTAGTAATAAATCCAAATTCATCCGGTGTCATATTGCTTAAGTTTTGGGTATGTTTGTGGATTTTGGGTAACCCATACATGAAAGGCATCTGACACTGAAAATTAATTAAGTAGTTTTCTTCATTTTTTGTAAGTCTACACAATCCATTATACTGCTTAATAAAATTCTTAATTTTGTTGATTGTAGTTGTCATCGTATAGTTATTAATAATTTCATAAGCATTCTTATCACGCAAGTGCTCATTAAGCATTCTAGTCTTGTAAAATGAGTAATCAAGAATGACCAAAGAGCCTCCCTTAGCTGCTTTAGTAATATGCAGTGACTAGTTTTCTCTTAATGCTTTCAAACTTTCTCTTTCTAATTGTGAAAAATTGTATCATGGTTTATTCCTAACATTTCTTACTTCAGCTGTATTATCACACGGTGTCCCCAAACAAGGTTGAACCCTCAAAAAATTGTACACATGTCAACAGTTTTAGGGACAGTTTTGTATCCTGTTCATTCAAAATTGTGTTAAACTTTTTTAATTTGTCGTCGTTCCTATTCCAATGTATATATATATATATCCAACTTTACTCAACTGATCAGTTATTACATCAATTATCGTATCTAGTTTAGTATTAGATCATTTGGACGGAGTAAAGTTGGATTTATTACGTTTAACATCAAGGTTGCCTAGCTCGTCTATATAATCTTTGAAAAACTCCTTCAAACGGAGTGTTCTACAAAACTCCATCACTTCTACTTCCATTGTGTTCGTATTCTTGGATGGATATGGAGCAAATTTACCAACTTTAGACATTGAGCGTTTAGACCAATTATCTAACCCCACAGATGACAAGTTAAAGCAACAGACACCCGTTATTCTAAAAAAGAATTATTAGTCTCATCAATTTCCAGCACTTCGTCTGCATGAGCATCGTCATTGTTCAAGTTGTTACGATTAGCACGCCTGAAATTTATGTTACGATTGTTATTATATCTGAATGAGTAATTATCATCAAAATTGTAGTTTCCGTAATTCCTAAAGTTTCGGAAATTTCTGTTATAACTGTATTGATAACCTCCACCTCTAAATCTGTTTTCATAGTTACGTTTGTTACCTAGGTTACCTCTATTCTCACGAAAAAAGTCTTGATTACCTCAAACATTGACATTATTGGACCTGACATTATTGTATATATATATATATATATATATATATATATATATATATATATATAATTAATTAATTCCAAAAATTATTAGGAGGAAAAAACCATCAATTTCGGTACTCCGAGTTTCATGTGTTTAATACCACAATCATCAGCCGAATGAATTTCACAACGGAAAATTCGCAAAGCAATACCGGTTCCTTAGCAATAATCACTGGACATCACACGATAAGATACTAAAGAGAAGCAAGATAGAAAGCTATGAAAAAGTACTGAAAATGAACTGAAAATGCATTGCACATCACGTCATTTTGAAGTTCTGCAGTAGATATTTAGTCCTGTGTCTGCACTTAGAAACCAATTCGTTTCTGCTGTTGAGAATAGTTCCATCCCTGCTTCTCAAAATAAAGTATTTTTCATGGGAGCACAAATCACATCTCGGATTTCCCGGCTTGTACGGCTTGCATTTCTTAACAATTTTCCAAGATATTTTAGGGTTCTTCTTACTTTCCTTCAGCTTCCAGAATTCCTTTGATAGCTGGGTTTCATTCTTGTACTTTTCATGATTAAATGATTTTTTGTGATTCGCGTACCTTAACTTGAAGCTGCCTTCACTTATGCTGATGTAATCTTTCTCAGTGTAATTTGAATCGTCACATGTGATTCTGGCTGCATAAACTATGTTGTCAGAAAGGCATTCGTTTCCAAGCGGGCAATTTCCTTTATCCACACAATTGCATGTTTTCAAGTTAGTTTTTTCATTCTTTAAGACACTTTTGTTGTGGCCATTTATGATTCTCCTCACATTTGGCATAGAGCTGTAACTCAATTTCAATGTGTTGCGATTGAATATTTTCGAAAATTTGTGGTTCACCGTGAAATGCTTGTCAATGAGAGTCAAAAAATATCTGCCGATGTTCGTGGCCACATTTTTGCTGAAAGGAGGATTAAACCAAGTAATCACTCGTTTCCTTTTCTTTTTCTGCGTTGCCTCATTTTCGTTTTGTTTCGCTTGATAAACAAGTGTGTGAGTATAACCATTCTGGTCTAAAATGCCTTGATAATATTGACAAGATTCTTTGAATACACTTTCGTTCGATGACAGCTCCGATAGTCTCTGCTCCACAATATTAGGTATTTCCTTGATGATATTTTTTGGTTGATTCGATTCAGCATTGATATAAGTCACATTTTGGTCCGGTTTACGATAAGGCATATAAGTTCCACTGATTAAATTAAAAGTCACATCCAGGTAATTCACAATTTTTAGGTTGGATGAAATGTCCAACTGTAATCCATGATTTTGGAAGATTTCATGGAATCTTTTCCGGATAGCATCAGCACACCTCGCCGTTATATTGTGAAAATACGATATATATAAATATATATACATTGGAATTGGAACGACGACAAATTAAAAAGTTTAACACAATTTTGAATGAACTTGATGAAAATATCAAATTTACAATGGAGGTGAGCGAAAATGAATTACCCTTCCTAGACGTTTTAATAAAGAAAACTGATGATAAAATTTCAACGGACGTATATTATAAGCCAACCGATACTCATCAATACCTCCATTTTAAGTCTTGCCATCCTAGGCATACTAAAAGGGCCATTCCCTACAATTTGGCCCAACGTATTTGTGCAATTGTTTCTGATCATTCAACGAAAAATGATAGATTACAAGAATTGTTAATTGAATTGTTCACCGTTTTGTAACTTAAAACATTTTTGTAAGATTTGCTCAGTTTTTCGATATTGCTCTTTTGCTTCGCCTTTTGATGATTTAAATGCAATGACTGATATCCATTTTATTATATAAAAAAATACACGACGTTTCGGACCTTGAAACACAGTCCAATCTCAAGTGATAAAATCAAGTCACTTGAGAATAGACGGGTATATATATATATATATATATATATATATATATGAAAAACTAGAAAATCAGGTGCATTCAAAAATACATTTAATTTGAATGCACCTGAAGATTGATTGAAATGAAAGCGCTCGTGCATCAATTGTTTTTTATTTGACTATTTGGGTTCTAGTTTTTCATATATATTACTGAATACTGCGTTTTACCTTTTATATTTTCTGTATATATATATATATATATATATATATATATCAAAATAATCAAAATAGACAAGGCCAATAAAAAAGATCTTATTACTGATGATATTTTGATTGACTCTTTATCAAAACAGTTGGAAAAGAAATTACAATTAAAATATATCAGATGGAAAACTAGAAAAAATGTTGCAGACAAACTATGCACACTTATTGGTTCATAGGCATAATGTTCATAGCAGGTGAAATCTTATGGATGTACATCTTTTCTGCTGTTCTTCGTTCATATCTGTTGTTAAAGTTACTTTGTAGGATCGATATCTTGATGTTAGTAGTAGTAGGTCTTAGAATTTGATGTATTTGTACAGAATGTTTGTGTACATTATTGTCATCTTTATTCAAATGCTGATGTATTCTCCTTTGAAGAGTGCACTGTGATTCGCCCACATAAGAATCATTACATTCATTGCATTCAATTCTGTCTTTAACAACAGCTATGAACGAAAGACAGCAGAAAAGATGTACATCAATAAGATTTCACCTGCTATGAACATTATGCTTATGAACCAATAAGTGTGCATAGTTGGACGGAAATATTTTTTCAAATTTTCCATCTGGTGTATTCACAGAATTGTAATTTCTTTTTCATCTGATTTGATAAATAGTCAATCAAAATATCATCAGTAATAGGATCATTTTTATTGGCCTTGTCTATTTCAATTATTTTGAACTAATCGGCCAATGGCGAATTTTATCATTAATGTAAAAAAATATTTTTATATCACAGTATTTGGTGAAGTATGTAGAGAAATGTTTCTGCCCGCAAAAAATCAAAACAGCAATTTGGCACTAGCGCTTTCAATTTATCTTCAGGTGCTTAATTAACAAGTGATACAACGTACAGGGAAAAAATGAATATATTTAAAATTCAGTGGAAAAAAATACCAATGTCACGGCAGTAAAGAAAGTCATGAGGAATTCAGAAGTGGCTTGTAGGTATCAATGAAATATTTTTCTTTTACCTTGCGTTCAATATCATTGTCCGACCGTATCTTATAGAAAGGAAAAATGTCAAAATTACTGGCTACACAATAATGCATGTGCTTGCTTACTTTAAGTTGACGATATTTTTCAGTGTTTGTCTGTTGTTTGTGCACACGTACTCTACTTCGCAATGTTGTACTTGTTTCTCCTATATAAAATGCTTTGTAATTTGAGCAGGTCATTACATATATCAAGTTCTTAGAGTTACAATTCATGTTGTGTTCGATGTTGAAAGTTTTGCCGTTAAAGTTATAGGATGATCCCTCCGTAATATACTCGCAGGTTCCACATCTTTTATCGTTGCATTTGGTAACAACATGAGTTTCATTTGATAGAAAATTTTGAATTACATAATATGCGTTTGAGATTGGTTGTCTTTTGCTATGTATGAATTTTTTGTTTTTAAAGATTTCATTAGTATTGCAATCGCTTTGCAATGAGGAATTGACAAGGTTTATAGTGGATCCAATATCAGGGTTTCTGGGATTATAAGTACTAACAAAAGGCAATATATCATTATCATCTTTCTGTTCAGTTGTCAAAAGTTGAGTTCTATTGAGTTTCCCAGACTCAATACTTAAGACTTAAAATGGAGGTATTGATGAGTATCGGTTGGCTTATAATATACGTCCGTTGAAATTTTATCATCAGTTTTCTTTAGTAAAACGTCTAGGAAGGGTAATTCATTTTCGCTCACGTCCATTGTAAATTTGATATTCTCATCAAGTTCATTCAAAATTGTGTTAAACTTTTTTAATTTGTCGTCGTTCCAATTCCATATAATAAAACAGTCATCGAGAAAACGTTTCCAGTTAATAAATATGTCTGTAGCAACCTGTATACCCCATAAGCTGGCAATGACATCCTTTAATATATTTCTAAAATCCGAACGTAAGGTAGCGTAAGTAGGGGCCATCATAGTTCCCATGGCTGTGCCTTTGATTTGCTGGTAATGATTTTCTCCAAATGCAAATGTATTGTTGGATAGTATAAGTTGCAAACTATTTAGGATGAATTCATGCGAAAACCGCTGATCGATCAAATTTGGATACTTCTGAATATATATATTCGTATATACTCGTATATATATATATATATATATATATATATATATATATCCGAGTGCATATCTAAACAGTCAGAGATAGCAGGCTAGCGGCGCCACTCAATTCACCAAAACATTTTGCCTCTTTTGAATTTCTAGAACTGCACTCAAAAAATGTGCGAGTATGACTATGCGTTAATGTCAATGCTTCCTGATCGGGATTTGACCTGCACTGACAAAGTGCATGGTGGCACTTTCAGTTAAGAATTTAATAGTTCTTCCTATTGATTCGATAGCCGAGGAGACTGCAGATTACAAAACAATTCAAATGCTAGGCAAATAATGATAGCCAAAAGTCAAAAATTGAAAAATGCACAGCACTGTTGCAGCGAGAAATCATAATAAAACATGCAACACTTCTTGAGCAAAAAGAATTTGACCTAGCTGCAGTAGGACACAATGGAAGTTGAATTTTGCGGATCCTGGACAAAATGGGAGGTAAAAGAGGGTACAGTGGATGTGTCACATAATTTAATTCCGTCAAAAAAGCTTATACACGTGTGATGCAATGCTTCTGCCATAGTCCGATGATGCAACGTTAGAGCACTTGAACGAATTTGAAAGACGTTAAACGATGACAACGTCTTTGCACACACTCAATGGTATCAACTTTCACATGAAAAATTGAAAAGATTCAAGTTCAAGAAGAGAGGCACACACTATTCTAAAACAAATCTTGCACACCCTTAGCACTCCAGAATCTCGACTAAGACTTAGATTCTCAAAGTCTTGTAGCTAGGACTGATGAATGGACGTAAACGGCGGATGACACTTAAGCGTGTGGCATCGCTCTTTTGTAGTGAATTTTGCATGGGAATTTCACATCAAACAATTGTCAAAAATCACACCAAATGCCATCGCATGTTCTGTAGCATATATTTAGCTCTATTAAGCACGTTCGTCTAGAAATAACCATCTGACAAAAGAGTATATCTAAACAATCTAAATTCTAAATTTTCAATTGTCATTTAAATTGCGAGGAACAGCGAGTTAAACCAAGCTAATGCGATCAGTCTGATGCAATCCTAAAGAATGAGTTTATCCCCCGGGTTTTCTAATCGCACCAGAGAAACTTGCACGTGGTTCAACATTTGATTCAACCTGTGAGATTACCTCAAGAAGTCTACAGTCACATTTCCTTCATTACTTGCTTCAGGTTTAATTAATTCATGTAGAGCCGATATTCCATCGGATAATCGGATCAATCATTTTCCAACCCAGGAACGGATCTAGTGACTCTGAATTTAGAAAAGTACTTCTCCTCGCCACAAACTACTTGATTCTTTGGTTTTGAAATGCTTGTAGCATAAGCATCGTAATAATATTGAGCATTTGCTTGTTATATAAAATTTCAAAACTTTTATATGGTGAATGTATTATTTTTGTAGTAACTACTAGGAATTACATGTAATTTGTGACTTTATAAGCTTATAACTTCTATTTATTGCAGGATTTATTTTTGTTTTAGTTTCATTTCAATAAGCACGATCCGAGCTCATTGGTTTGGGTGCCAAATTCAGGCTCTATGAATCAGGATTAATCTTTCATTTTTTAAGTAATTTCGTTCTAAAAACTGTGTTATGTATTGATAATATTTTGATATATAACTTTTCAATGAAAAGGAGGGTTGATTAAATTCGGTCACGATACTTGAATGAAATCAATATACAAAATTAACAAGCAAAAAAGTAAACTTCTGTACATTACAGTTATTTGCAGAAGCTAAAGAAATGTATTGTATCAACAGCCGTTTCTGTTAATAAACCGTTTCATAATCGAATCTATTAGAGATATATCTTGAACACTATATGTATATATTGCTCATTGATATGGTGTCACGTCCAGAAAAATGAATTGGATATAACGAGCATATAGAAATTCAAAATCGCAAAAATAACATGATCGATGACAGATGCATCGCAATGGAAACAAGGATCTTCGATTTGTTATTGGTAAACACAACAAACGAATTGGAATGCAAAATATTTAGTCATAAAACTCACCTGGAGCAGAGTATCGAAATCAGCAAAAGTAAATTGATGATAATCGACGAATGCTCGACGTAGAAGTCGTGTCCGCCTTTGTTGTTTCACACCTTCCAAAAGGCCATTGAACTCTTCAATACCACGTGAGATTTCCCACAGTTCATTATGAGTATACTTAGTCAGATCGGAATGTGATATCACCTGCAACATTAAGTTAAAGCGATCATAAAACATAAAATCACACAGAGCGCATGTGAAATAATTGCATGTCGTTCCATTCCAATCAATGCGGCTCGCGCTACTCAAGGCCGCTTTAACCGACCCATTAAAATTCATTTCTAAAGGTGATTCTCCTATTCTGTATTATGTGCCATCTTTTTTCAATAAATGGTTGTGAAAGATGATTTATGATTTGTATGTTGGTTTCCATAGAAAGAAGAATATTAAAGCTAGGAAATTCAAAAGTTAGTGGACAGTTTCGATTATATATTAATATTAACATGAATTCGGAATTTAGAATCTGAATAGCTCTAAACTGTGTCTCTACTCGTAAAAAAGCGGTCGTTCCTGATTAAACTGTGACTTAAGGCAAGGTTCACCAAATGGATTCTCGAGTGATAACAGCTTATTTAGGATCTATCTAATCCGCAGCTAACTTTCATTTACTAAACTGCTGAAATTTCTTATTTTTTCTCGTCGAAGTAATCTTATTTTGGATGTCACCATACTATTTCAAGTTGAGATATTTGTCGACTGGATTAATCTCATAGCTCAATTACGTACCTAGTCAAAGGCGCATCCGGCTATATGAAGGCATGAGCATGAACAGGAGCACAACAGAAATTCCTAGCCTATCAATTCTTAATTTCAAGGAGACTATTTTGATAAGGAATACACATGTAGATCCAAAAAACTGAAAATGTCGAATAATTTGGAAAGTAAGCAGAAACTAAAATAAGAAACTGAGATCAAGCTTTTATTGATTTTTTCCCTCTGCCTGCACAGATTATCTTCTATTTTATATTTGTTTCAAATAAAGGTAATCATTAGCAGAGGTAATCAAGCGAAGAAGGAGATATGTCGATATGGTACTCAGCGACCGTGAACGGAAGGAGTACTGCTACCCGGGCACGATCCAGCTATCATTCCAGACTTGTTCGCCCATGGAATTTTTCTCTTAATTTCCTCCTCAGTGCTGGAAGTGTCAGTTTCAGTATTCCTCCCGATTACCGTGCCACATTTTCTGCTAATTTCCAATAAATTATCACTCTTTTCACTAGTGCAATTATCTGACCAAATGTGACCAATTCAAGACACTATTTGACTGATAATTAACATGGAAGCTGTCTGAAGACTGAATTCGACAACTACCATTATTTTCCAGTTTTGTTCACTATGTCAGTGTCCTCAGTCATAACAAAGCGTTCTAGTGAAGTGCCTGTCATGCAGTGATAGTAAATAAATACTTTTCCCGTTTCTCGAATAGAACCCGCACTAGAAAAGTTCATTATACGACTTCAATGAAAGCACTGTGATGAAACACTTGTGAATAAACATTAAGTGCATTGAATATTATAATAATTATAAAATTAATTGATAGATTTTCATATAATCATTATAGATTTAATCATAAATCATCACTTAGGCCCTATTTCATTATCGCTATGAATAAATACTTGACATTCTCCAGAAATGACTATGACTTGCTAAATAATCTTTGCTATCAAAAATAGTAGGCACAGAAGATAACTCTCAACTCAACAGCACTAAAAATTGTAAAAAAAGTATACAAATAGCAAATCAATGCCGGTATTGCATCTTCTTCCTCTAAGTCAGGACAATCACACAACACAATATCTGATCATTCTTCCTCACTTAATTCATCGCAATTGCAAAACATCGTCATTATTTTCTTCTTTTGAGCTGTAGTACGACATACAATTGTAATAGGGAATCTTAATAGGTTGCCACCCACTAGCTTGACATGAACCTTTCAATCAACAATATTTAAACCCATGTACCACAGCATGCTTTCAGAAAGCAGTCTAACAATCACGCTTAGGGTTGGCAAAACTCCGAAGTTTATTTTTTGCTTCGGAGGAAATAAAAAAATCAAATACTTCGCGAAGTTTATCGAGGCTTATCGAAATTTATTATTTTTGGATGAATACAAAAGAATTCCCCCAGTGCATGATCAGGAACTGTTCGAAGTTTATTTCACCGGTTATTCTAAATGATATGTAACCTAGAAACAGTCAATATTGGGCATAAATGTTTGAATATACAGTTGGCCATAGACATGGCTGCGTATTTTCTAACTCTTCTTTCTTGAATTTAGAGACACTTCCTGTTCGAGTACAGTCACGAAATCTGGACTGCCTTGTGGGCAATGCCCAGAAGTTGTTATAACAGACTTCACTTCTCAAAAAAGTGTTTCCTGGAATTGGTGGGTCCAAATTAGTGAAAACATATACATAATTTTAACGGGCTGCCGTCACTAAACTGTGTTTACACTAAGAATGATTTTATTAAGAAAGGAAAATGCCGGCTGTGTCATAACATGTAAAAGTCATTCTGGTGCGATGAATAGCCGAGGAACGCTTTCAAATTGACAACAGGTGATTTTTTGAGTTCAACTTTTAGCTTTGTAAATTTTGATGCGAATTAGAAGATTTAGAAGTTATCATGTTCAACGCTATGTCAACATTTATCATTGTCATTCATCAGTGTTTGTACAGAGTATGTTTCAGATCCTATGGCCGGTGCAACGATTGAGCTTATCGACACTGATGTTAATCAACAAAAAAATTGGCATTGGAGAACAATCATATTTATATACATCAGCGCTTTAGAAGTCATGTCATCCTCCTGATTCCCCTCCACCGTTGCCCCATATTCCTGCACCAATTCTGGTTCCACTCCCATCTCGCCACCGAAGCAGAAGTCCACCATCTCAACACTTTCCGTTGTGCTGGCTCTCTTCATTTTTTCATTATACTGAATGAACTTGTGCATGATTAACCACAGTCTACTTCGACTTCTATATATTTTCATTTAGAGATAAGGTTGATACCTCCAGATAAAGTATGCGTAATAAGGCCAAAATTTTTTTTCTCGAAATTATACGTTTATTGCCGACATTATGGCCGTTAACTGCGTTTAGCTCCTGTTCACGGCTCTTTTGTATGACTTCTATATGCATGTACAGTAGTACACGTACATGTAAATGAGATTTCAGATTTAGTATGTTGAGTCTACTAGCATATTTGAACTTTGAATCAACGATTGCGATTGCTGGTAGAATTAATGTATTACAGTCAATAACATTCTTAACATTTTGATAGCTTTACAATTTATTCAATTTTCGAATATCACATTTCGTTTAAATAACCCCTGATCAATACATGTAATACTAATATACGAACTACTTCTCCAGTCAAAAGGCTTCTTGTAATTTTTAGCATATATGCACATTGCTAAAATGAGATCGCATTCAATTTAATTTATTTATCAGCATGATTCTAATGAAAAGACTAAGATTTTTATAGATTGGAATAATATTTCCAATTGCAAAGACTAAGGATTGAATTCAGGTAGAAAGTTCTTTTTGCATAGCGTACTTCGTAGACTACAGCTTTTATGCTCATAAGTCATAACATACTTAGCTGACCAGATTTTTATAGCACGAAAACAATAGGCCACCTGATAATTACTTACATGGAATATTTCACTTACTTTACAAGTTTATGTACGCATACGTTGAATTTTTGGTCTATGTAGGCATATGACTATATATAGCTAAAACACATTCTAGAAATTATGAGCTATATATTAGAGTAAAAATTACTCAAAATACGTGCTTATCTGTTGACTGCAACTCTAAAGCTGAGAATTACGAGCCTTGCGGGTTTTCAACTAGTAAATAACCTATCGGTAATGAACAGGCTGACTATTAACTTTTATTTAGCGCATTGAAATTTTATAAAAACTCAATTCTGCCTCTCTATCGAATACCACTACTTACAATCTGAAAATTGTGCCCCTGCTGGTCTGTTGACAAAACCCATCCCCCCTTTGAGGGTGCCATCCATGGCATTGCCACACGCCACACCACAGCATCCAATGTACAGATGTAATACATCCTTGTACACAGCAATATGTTTACAAACGCTTGAAGCACATTGTTGCTGAGTAAGTAGGGTTGTTAGCCGATATTTCACGTGTCAATTTTCTATGAAAGTTGTTTATATACCTCCAATTCCAAATTAGACGGCCTTAATGGCATGATTAAGAACGTCTAATTTGCTATGTACGAGTAATAGCATTGAGGTAGGCGTAGGAGCATTTCACCATCCATCTTCGCATTCCCAGTGAAAATAGCATTGAGGAGATTCCTATGGTTCACAATTTGGATTCGTAGATATCTCAATCTTGACATACTTTAATGATTTAAGCTGCATGGGCTATGTAGAAAATTATCATAGATTTTAGTCATTTACAGATCAAACTCTTGGATTTTTGATGTCATAGATTTTAAGTTCAGTAACAATGCATAACATTGCCTTTCAAATGATCAGCCTAAATCGTCTGGTGCTACGCGCCGACGATTTAGGCTGTCATTTGAAAGGTAATATATCTTCATTGTGAGCTGTGATTGTGACTCAGATTAGATTGCTATAGGAATCTTTACTCTTTACCGAAAATTTTTGTCTGTGATGAATTGTTTACTCATCGAATCATTCGTTCCTTGAACGACGAATAAAACAATGGCGAACGTTGCAGCGGTCTTATTTCCGCAACCGCATTCATGGCAACCGTGATGTGCCTCTGTCTTGATGCGATTGGCTCGTGAAGAAAGATCAGGTAGTCCACTGATGAGCACCTACTTATCACAGCCTTTAAAGCAGCAATTAATTCTTAGATGATAAATTAAAACACACCTCTCATAATCAGAACTTCGACATGATATCAGTGCATAAGAAAAACGACATTGCACTCGAAAAAAATAATCTTCGATAAATTTCGGAAGAAATAAAAAATAAACTTCGCGAAATATTTTGTGCCAGCCCTAATCACGCTACTTAAAAATTATTATCAATTCTGAAACTACTGGAAACTTAACATACCCTATCCATGCGAAACTTTGTATATTCTATATCCAAAGGAACTAGGATTCTGCGATCTCTTGATTATACAAAGTAACATAGCAGGAATGAGGCGTCATGGATTTGCATCCTTGTCTATATTTGATATGTCTATCCTATAAATCCATAATATGTTACTGCATTAAAATCATGAGGATACTGAAAATTAACAGTTTGTTTTTCAAATGTGAATCTATACATTTCGCTCCTTCAGCGTATGAGAATCATTGTCTCGGAAACTCAATCGGCCATATGTCAAGTCACACAGAAATTGAATCAATAAATGCTGATAAAATAAACTACTGTGAGTTGATATATGCTCATAGATACCTTAATGAAATGTGCGGTGAGATTTCATCTAAACAGAAATGAGAACATCAATTATTTGAAAATGCCAAACAATCATTTTTGTACCATGGCACAAAAAATTTGAGTTACACAAACATTTCTTCTTCAAATGAAACAATTCGTCTTAGACTTGGTTGAGTGACAAAATCAGATTTTAGCTTGTAAATAAGGGAGATTGATGATCTACTGCTATTATTGAAAGCATTTTCCCAACATCGATGTACTATATTCCAGCACTTAATTACTTAATTCTAGATATTTTGTGTCTATGAAGTCCCTAACAAGGCGTCTTCTCAGCCCAAATTACAAATAAGATAGAAAGTGTGTTTCATTAGATTATTATCTATTGATGTAAATCGTTTATACTATATTTTGACTAATAATCAAAGGTCAATGGTCAGTCTCAACTTAAATGAAAAACCGCTCATGACTGTCAAAACTTTCATCAACAGCAGTATTATGTTTTATATCCCTTAATCGGTAGCTGAAGTAGTGGTCGGTGTATTGTATTTCAAATGAAGAACAAATGAAGAAATGTTGGATTCCATGAAGTAGTATAGAGGGATTAAGAAACTGGCGATAACAAATTCAAGTGAAGAAATAATATTTTCCATGTGTAGTCTTAGGTATAGTGTGTATTGCTTTCGGTGTAGTAGAATGTCATTGTAGTTCTATTTTTTACCTCCATTATCCACTATGTGTAGTGTCAGATATAGCGTAGCATTGTTCATTCTGTTGATCAGACCAGAAGGCTGATGATGAAAAAGTCTCCTTGCTTTTCGGCGTGATAATTGTAATTATAAGTAAAAGAAAATTTACAAGGTCCCAATTTACAAGGGACCTTGTAAATTTTCTTTTACTTATAATTACAATTATCACGCCGAAAAGCAAGGAGACTTTTTCATCATCAGCCTTCTGGTCTGATCAACAGAATGAACAATCGCCAACTCCTGTTAACGGCTATCCTCTAGCGTAGCATTAGTTCACTGGTGTAGTAGCATCATTGTATTTCTATGTTTCACCTCCAATTTTCCAATTTTTATCCATCGGTCTCCTGCTGTTTTATAACATCCACTTTTAATTTCCTTAACCTGTGGTGACCATTGTCCTATTATATTTCCACTACCAGCATCTGTAGTCGGTACAGTATATTAGACGTCTGTCTTGAACGTGTATGCGGCAGTGTTTGGAATCTATGGTATTAGTATATTAACCGTAAGAATGAGTAGTGTTACAAGTCTGAAGATTTCCATTTTTACCAGATATTGGGCCAAAGCTTATCAATTTTAATTCGTTGCCACGAGAAAGCTTCATTGAGTTATTTTAAGAACTGATTAATCCAATGGTTGCAGTAACATTGCATTTGTACACTTGCGGATTGGAGAACGACATCAGTCCTCATAAGGACTACATCAATTAATAATTCAAATTAGTAAGCATCATATTCTATTATAAATGGCTGCTGGGATGATTTTCATCATCACATGAGAATCAGGCATTTTACACAATCTTTTGACAAAGTTTTTTTTTATCACTTTTGCAGATTTGCTATTTGCATTATATTTACTAATTTGAAAACAACGCGTAGCTAGTGGAGAAAATTTATGTGAGTGATCATGTTAATAATACTACAGCAAAAAATGCTCACCTGCAACCCAAGATAAATCAGATCATGGGTCAAAAGAAGGGTACGCTCCTCGAAGTGATGATGGCGCTTCCAGAATGTTTGAAGCAGCGGTTTCAGCTGAGTTCGAAGCATAACTTGTAGTGGACGAGATTGTTGTACCGAGTTGCGAACGATAGCCAACTGATTCTTGCACAGACGTAGATTCTCACAGACAGCTCGAATGCAGGAAAGACGACTGGAGGCTGAAGAAGGATTATCTCCGGCTCGAAGAGCTGCTAGTAACTGTACCTCTTGACACACCAATCGCTCAACCTAAAACAAACAGTTTTTGGTTTCATTGTAGATGACAATATTGACTATCGAAAAAAGTTAAATCAAGCATGAGAGATTTCTTTTTCTTTTGACTTTCAGGGTTGTTAAATCGACCCAAAACTCTATCCCGAACACGCGCTTTCGTTCTAAATTCACAATTAATCGATGAACATTTTTTTAGCTGTTTCTATTCCGAATCTCAATTGATGAATGGCCGGTCAATAAAAAATGAATTTTTCATTATCAAGAACTGTAAACAAGTCTGAAGTCTCTTTCAAGATCGATCGGATAAAATTGTTGATAAATTTTCATCACCATTTTTATGTTAAAATTCTAGAGTCGAATCAAAAACTTGAAAATGGATATTTTGTGACTCTTGTAAATCATCATCTAAATCAACCACTCATAAACAGGGCTGTGGATTTGTACCAAGCGGCGAAATCCTACCGAATCCGAAATATTTTAGTGAGAGATGTTGTGATCAATTATTTGAAATAATGCCTTCTGAAGCAGTATTTCAGATTTTATTTACTCGACAGCTGAAATTCAAATTTCATAAATTATCAGAAGGCTTTAGGAGATTACCATAGGCATATAATAGCCAGCCAATCTTTATTCGAATATTTTGTAAAATATGCATTTGATATCTTTGATCTATATTTCAAATAAAACCGCCTTATCAATTCCTGAAGTCTACCCTTCACAAAATCTTGATTGAAATAATGCAGCGTTTCATGGTTACTAGCCTGCAGATGAGGGAATTCACGAACATTTTATAATTTTTGAGGTGTCTCATTACAAAAGGTCCGGTACTGTCAAGAAATAAAATGGCAGAATTGTCGATTTGACATGTGGCTTGAGTTCTGCATCCTCACGCCAGGCGTAAGAGTTTTTATTTCAGATGTGGTAAATTCTATTGTCACATGCACAGTAAACCACGTGTAGGAAGTGAGCCTAAGAGCACCTGACGAAACACAGTCTGGATAGAGCAGTCTACAAATTTGTTTTAAATCATTAGTTGCACATTGGACCCGAACTCTGTCAAAAAATCGACCGAGTCTGCCGCTCTGGTCAAAACAGCAATTACGGACTGTAATTTCATTGACTTATCAAAAAATTCATCGTTGAAGAGAAAACATTAACAACAGTGAAATGTCCTTCAATCTGTTATTGAAGTCCTTTTTATGGTCCATCTCCCATTTGCACGGAAAATAACTAAGATGACATAATAGTTAAGTGCACCTACGTCAACACGTAAATGATATCCTCTTTGTCTGATTACAAGGGATTGATGAATTTCCAGGATGACAGTTTCGGTGTCCTCTGCTTTTTCTGTATCATCTTTTTGTACCGCAAAATATTTTGATATGATTCCTCTATCGCTAAATTTGTGCGGGAGATTATCAAACGAAGATAGTGTTACTTGCTGACTATTATGCAAATCATCAATCCGGTTTATTACACTGGCATAAGTTCCCCGATAGCGGAGGTTGATCAGTCCTTTCATTGATTTTCTTCTCTATTCATCTCTGTAGCCCACTCCTAGGATACATCTCTCCTCTCCATATCATCTTCGATTGCACCAATCCACTTCCTTGCTTGGCGGCCTCTCCTGGATATTCCTGCGTTTGTGGTTGTCATAACTTCTTCACCTCCTCGTCCCCATCTCGACGCATGACATGTCCGCACCACCTCAGTCTCTTTTGTCTCAGATGCTCACCAGGTCATTCTCTTTCAGTCTGCTTGCTACCTCCTGGCTGTATGCTCTATCATTCAAGTTCACACCGAATATCAATCTCAACGTCCGTCTTTCTGTGGCTTTTAATCTCTGGAGAGATTCGGTCTTCCATGCCCACGTCTCTGCTCCGTACGTCAGAACACTACGAACGCACACTTTGTACACCAGGCCTTTTAATCTCATAGAGATACCTATAGTGCACAGCAGACCACTCGAGCTCCTGAACTTCAACGAAGCTGCTCTTATTCGCATGATTGCGGCCCTTTCGGCTCCACCAGCACCGTTCAAATGATCTCCCAAATACGGAACTCGCCTACACATTCCAGCTCGTCATCCTGCAAGCTAAGCCTTTCTAGTTCTTGCCTTCCTCCATCTTCACATGTCTTGCACTAAAAGGTCTCTACTGCTCTTGTCAATACATCTCTTTTCCCTGAACAACGTCCATATACCCAGTAATGACAAGAAGTGCATCGGATCGAGTTCACATCGACTCTCTTCCTGCAAACTCCACACGGATCCTTGAACGCATTTCGAGTTTTCGATCGATGTTGCTTTTCGAGTGCACTTCATCATCTTCGTTTTCTGTACATTCAACTTCAGGCCACTTTCTTCAAGCTGTTATATGTTATGACTGTTATTTTGTTATACTGTTACTTATTGTCATACTATTATGCAAATAAAGAAACATTTTTTTCAGATTTTCAACGATGTTGACCAATATTTCCTTGAATCTGAATAATGAATTTTTGTCGTGTAGTCGATGTGCAAGGATTGGAACAGATCGGTGATTCGAATAAATAAACTGCGCACTTTTCTTATTTTCTCATCTAAACCATTCTGAAACTACATGTATTACCTTGTTAAAGGACTTAGGATTTACGTTGATTATTATAGATTTAATGAGCTTTCTTGATGCGAAGCTGGCCGGCCGACAAAAGAGATTTTGAGACGGATGGAAGGTTACTTTCGATCTTAAAAGACATTCCTTGATGATTAAGTCATGTGTATGGGCAAAGATATGAAGTGGATCAAGAATATGTTTCACATGAACGGTGAAATGGCGAAGATCTGCAGACTAACCATGACGACCTGAGTCAACACCATATGCGAAGACATGAGTAAACTCCATCTCCAAGAACATGATGCATGAGACAGGAGAAATGGAAGATCAACATCAGGAGAACGCTGTTCAATTTGGCACAGATTTTTAATGCTTCGTTGCCTCTATCGGGTGCGCATTCAAAAAATCGTGATAATCATATTCAAAATCGTCCACGAATGATGTTGAATAGCATCCATAGACGTTCCTTTAGTTTAAGATCGTTCTTATTTAGATTTAAGACTCATCAAGATAATATCAAAGTCGTTGCATGTATTTTGACTTTTTTAAAAAATCGATTAGCAGATCTCAATCAACACTTTACACTCCTCGATAATTAGCTAGATCAAAGTCAACATTGAGATAGAATAGAAAAGAAATTGTATATTTTATACGAATGAAAATCAAACAGTGCAAAAGTTTAGAAGCAAATTTTGAAAGTCGATTAAAATTATGCTGACTTTAGTTGAAATGTACATTCGATTACAAAGACAATTCGGTAAGGAATGAACTAGATGACACCACCAGATGATGTCTTGATACTAGATGATATAGATTCGATAACATGGCTCTACTACTGCATCAGAGTACAAATTAGAATGTGCCGACTTTTCATTCTCTTGGTACTTAATGGTAAATTTACCGTCACCTGTACTCGCATGCTTCTAATGCACACCTCAAGGGTTTCATAATGTCACCCGTTTCAAGTTTGAAAATGCTATCAAACTTTTCTGCTGATAATGTAAAAAATGCAAGCTGAAAATGTCAATTACAACAAAGTTTAAAGTTTAGCCTTTGATCTACGATCTTGTATATAAGTAAGAAGAGAAAATACATCTGAGGGATGAGCTTAGGGAAAATGCTTCCTTGCATCTTATTTCTTCTCTTCTCTCTCCTCTTCTATTCCCCACCTGAGCCATGACGTCAATCGTTCAGCTCCGCAGAGCGCGCGCGCTAAATTAGTTTCATGTCATATGAGAGAACGTGAAAAAGTTTGAAGAAACGCAAGCACGACGGAAGCAGCCAAAAATAGATAATCGAAACGGGGAGAGAAGCTAGCTCTCTTCTATCTATCCTTAGCTCCGTAAGCAGGTCTGAATACTCAGTACACTCAGTCTCTATACAATATCGACAATAACATCTGGAGTCGCAGTCGCAACGATCAAATGCGTGCCTTGAGTCTATCAGACGAGCGCTCATGTAGAAATTGCGATGCATTTTAGCAACTCCGCCAACGTAAAGGAAAATTCAGGAAATTAGTATGTGGAGAACTTGTCGCTCCCTGAGATCAATATTAAACAAAATAACTAATTAGATTATACTCAGGAGTTTTCTGAGTGATTTACGCTAATCGCAGGGTGATGAAATAAATTACTTTGCAAAAGTGAAAGGTATTCTGATCTTTGAAATTCTGATGATAATGTCATAATAGGTGAGAAGCACCATTTTCAAATTTGAAGGAAACTATCATTCCACGGAACGCATGGAAATTGACAACAGTTAAATAGCTTCATCTAATGCAAGGTACCTGTATAAAATCGCACGCGTTTTTACTTCGAAAAATTCAGCTTAACGATTGGATAAAAACAGTCATATGTGTCAAACAAAGATTGGTCATTCAAATCACAAAAACAGAAAACTAATTACTTCGACGACTTAACGCAAGGAAAATGAAGCATTTTTCGATAGTTAGGAGACATAAAGTTCAGAGAATATTCCTAACATTCAGATTTTTATCAAATGATACGAAAACGCCTTTTATAGGTATAAAGATAGAAAGTCACTGCAATAACATATTTATGCCTATAAAATGCGTTTGGTACTTTGTTTCGTCTGCATTCTCCCGACGAAGTCTATCTTCTTCATCGCCCAATATGAAGCTCCATAACTAAAACACTTCCAACGCATGATTTATACAGAAATCCTTTCAGCTTCAAGACAAATGTCTTCCGCAAAGCACACCAGACAATTACGATTCAAATTTCATCCAACCCATTAAAATCCTTGCCGTTGTCGATCATCCAATATCCCCATCTTTTCCCAGCATGTCACCCAAGTCGTAAAATTCTTTACGTCAGCTTCATCCTCTTCAAGCCGAGAGCAATTCTCATCCTCATATTTTTCCTGCCCTCCTCTACATCTGTCGGTCAGCAAAGTAGTGCATGGGATATTAATTCTGCAGGGATATTGCAAATCGCGATCTATTTTCGAAACTTAAGTTACTGGTTTCGATTATCAATTTCACCTCTTGTGTCGACGACTTAAAAGCGGTTTTAGAAAATCATTGCAGAGAAACTATACTGGCGAATGCGACACTATCATCATCCACCAACTATCTGGGAGCAATAGATGAATTGAATGTTCAATTCAATAGTTAGGGAATCTTCAAAACGAATTTAACTAGAATTTGATGACTTATAGTATCAATTCATTTAATATACCAAAAATAATGAAAACTAAGAATAACTGTACTTCGATTTTATGCAGACAAAATGAAAATCCTAGAACACATTATGAAGTCTGAAAACAGAAGCTAAAAAAGAAAACGGATCACCCATTAAATAGCCATAATGGGGCCACCCTGGCCACAATGGGGAAATGAATTCTTGTAAATAACTCAAAAGCGGAGAAGTATTGAATTCTAATTTTCCAGCAACCTGATTTCTCATAATCATAAAACGAAACGCAGCTTCTACGGCTGCCAAGGAATCTAGCGATTGAATTGTTCAAGTCCAAGGACATCTTTCTGACTTGATTTCTCTTAAGATTTGCATAATCATCTCTTACTAAACCACAACTAAATTGGTCAATAACTTCAATCGTAGATGCATTAGATACATTAACTTTGAATCTCTTATGATGAATTTTGAATCTGTACTTAATGTCTTCGGGCTCAATATATCTATTGCAATCGTTTACAATGCGACTGAACCAATGAATGGCCGAGAAAATCCAATATAAGGGCGCCAAGGTGGCCTACATGATCAAAAGAGCAAATCCATTTTAAATGACTGCTTTCGTACAGAAAAAGAATCTCATTGGAGCACACAAATCCATTACATGGTCAGTACTACATCGAAACTTTCAATACATGGCTCAAAGAAAGAGCATCGAAAAGAAAGAGATCAAAGTATGTCATAATGAGATAGCACGTTGATCATAAGCGATTCATCAATCTTCATGAAACAATCTTAAATCAACGGACTTAAATGCTGAGTTGATTTGAAATGACTGTCCTTCAAGATTTGCGCTATTACAGTTTATTACGACGTCGATCATAATGAAAATGTGGTCGCATCTCAATAAATAAGATTACTTATGAAATAGCTGCGATAAAGGCACACGAAAATTCCTAAATTTTTAGTAGAGCAGTCATGCATTTGAAGCACTTATTTGCCAATTTGAATTATTAAAGCGTCGATTATAACGAAGATTGTGGTTGAACAATTATTTAAAAACTTATGAGTCATTTTGTTTGACATAAATTATCTCGAAATATCTGAGCATGTATGTTTCTGATTGGTGATATGCTCTGAAGCCAAATATGGTCTTATTGAAATTTTCTGCACAATACTTTTCCTCCAAGATCTCACGATAGATGATGAACCCTTCAAAAAATACACCCAATCGGTGAAATTGACAAAGTGCAATTTAGGTGTCAGAAAATGATATCGATAATGAGCTCTTTGCAATAAGCAAAAATAGCGGTATAGATCACTTACAGATCATTGGCAAGGCAAATATGAAGTTATAATAATCAACATATTCATTCATCCGCGAATGCAACTGTGCAATTATCACATGAATAATAAATTATATTACAATGAATGACACACTCCTCATAGCAGCTTTATATGTAATTCTGCCAATTCTATGCTACAAATAGCATTACCGTCAGCGGTAATGATGCGATACGCGGGTGCGCAGACAGTTGTGAGAACTGATACAGGTTTGACTGATGACTTTTGTGTCAATGTTGGTTTGCATCAGGGTTCCGTTCTCAGTCCGTTGTTGCTCGTGCTGGTGATAGACGCCATCTCAAAAGACACCAGTGCTGCTTTGCCTTGGGATGTGCTATATGCTGACGACTTCGCCATTGTGGAAGAGAGTGAAGAAAGACTGCAGCAAAAGATTTTAGAATGGAAGCACGGTCTCGCAGAGATAGGACTCAAAGTTAGTGCGTCCAAATCAAAAGTGCTCAAATCGTCAGTGGGTGGTAGTGAGGTAGAGTCATCAGGAAAGTTCCCGTGTGCGATATGTAAGCAAAGGATTGGCCAAATTTCAATAAGATGCATTCAATGTGCTCTCTGGGTCCACCGTAAATGCAGTTCCATCAGCGGCAGACTACGACTACAGCATATGAGTTCCATGTTCAAGTGTAAGTGATGAAGAGGCCAAGTGATAGCACGTCCTAATCCTGCACACCTGTTGGTCGACGGTGACGAGCTTGAGATAGTTTCACGCTTCTCCTATCTTGGCGACGAACTAGAGGCAGGTGGTGGAATAGATGCTGCTGTCACTTGCCTGACGATGACCGGCTGGGCCGGTTGAAAGGCCTTGCCTAATAGAAATTCGCATTTAGCCAATACCTGGTTTTGTGGCCTCTCTCAATGGATAGTATTCACTCTGGCCCACTATTTTCTGGAATGCTGCTGTCAATAGTAGAATTCGATGCGGCTGGGCAATCTTCAAGGCGTTGATGCCGTTCCTTACCTCATGTGCTACGTCCCTCCACATGAAAGGAAGAGTATATGATGCCTACTAGGAGCAAGTTAAAAAGAGGTTCTGACTCGAAGTTTTCAATTTTATTGGTCAAAAGTAGAAGCAAAATTGACTTTGGCACAGCGTGACGGGCCTTCGGCGTCCAGCCCCTTCTTAGGTTCGATAGTCAAATGGCGGTCAGCATACTCGCTGTGAAGATTTATAAAGAAGTGTATGATATTAAGAATTGCGTTGTTTGTTGAATGTGAGGTGATTAAACATTGACAGACTTGACAGCTACAAGTATTAGAGAAATTTATATTTTTGCTTATTTGGTTCACAGTCAGTCTATCGTATTCATCAATAGCTGTAATAGGCAAGTCAAACTTCTTAACAGCTTTATTAATTTTTCTATTACATTCATCACTGATAAATGGAACTTTAAAATAGCACTTATTTTGATTTTTTATTTTATTTCTACCTTTACGATTGTTCCTCTTCTAAGGAAAATTCTTGTTACTGCAGCCATTTTTAGTCCAAATATCATTAAATTCGCTACTTTTTTCTTTTTGCATGACTTCATTGCTACATTTATTACTTATGTCTTCTAAGCGGTTATTAGTGAAACTACTTCTAACATGATTGGGCACAAAAGAGTTCCTTCTTAGGGTTATGTCGGAATGGCCTGGTTTGTGGTACCACGCATATTGAACTTCATTGTTAATTATTTTTATATCTAAAGGCGGTAACCATTCCATTGGGTTATGAACTTCTATTGGAAATTTTATGTTTGGTTTTATTGAATCAAAGAAAATTAGCGGAAAATTTATGATGCAAATGTATTTTCAAGAATCTTTATTTGAGTTGATGTGTGCAATTATTAAGCCTTAAGACTATATGGAGTGTGTAGTTAATAGTTAGTGATAGTGCTATTGTGTTGTTTCCCGAAGACTAGTTGTGCTACTCTCAAGCCCTTACGAGAATCAACCGTCCAAGTCCAACTACAGAGGTGTGCTTATAAGCCTGGGCCACATATACAGACAGTAGGACGGAAGGCCCGCGGAACTCGGAAATAGACATAGAAATCGACAACAATAAAACCTCAAGAATGGAAATTAAACTTCATGCAATGCACAATAACGGCACATAAATCGCACGCATTTTCACTTAGATACACTTGTCAACGGCTGTATCATTGGGTTAGAATCAGTCACATGTGTAAATCAAAGCTTTTCATTGGTCATTCATGCCCCAACTTAGTTCCCCCGGCGGTGAGTCAATTTCCATTCTAGTCAACTTCAGTCAAACAATCTATTTCTATGGAAATAGAACAAGTATAAACGAGTAACTAGAAAGAGAGACGTTTATTACAATCAAACAGACGGTATTTATACATGCATGACAATGAACATGATAAGTATTCAGTTCAGCAACACAGACATAGTCAGTCACATGCCATACCGCATACTGCGATAATGACATAGATCTCGAACACAATGCAACGTCACAGACAATAGTCACCGGCAACAATGCAATCCAGTCAGCCAGCACTTGTACGTGACCACGTCACATTTAGCACGGCCTAACTATCCCAGTGTAATCAAACATGCTCCCAGTATTGTCTTAAGACGTTTTCATGCAACCTGATCAAAACGAATCGTTTATGAAAGCCACCTACCATCAATTTCCAATAGATACTCAAAGGATCGATTTTTTTAAAAAAAGTGGAATTCAAACTTAAATTGCTATCTATAGTAACAAGATGACCGAGTTGGTAAAAACTGATACCACCAATTGAGCGAAAACCACACATTGTGCTGCACCGTAATTTTGGGAGCGCTTTAATCATGGAAACATCAAAATCGAAGGTTCCATGAACTCCCTGGGCTTCCTGAGCTCAAAATAGTCCGAGTAAAGTAGGGTTACAAATCGTTCGCATAACTTAATCAGAATTCAAGAGATTAGTGAATTAAAAGTAAGCTGGCTCTTCAATTTGTGCATGCTAGTATATTTGCACTGTACAATATAAATTTATGAGTGAATTTCTTCATGCACCTGATCAAGAGACTCATTTTTGCTTGCGTACAAGGGCGTCTCGTCTCTACTTACACGCATATATTTGCATCATGTGAGAGAATCACTTGTTCGATGACTGATTTTATTAAAAAAGGAACATGATTATAAATTTCAGAAGTGAAATGATATCGAATAAAATGTTCGCAGGTCAATGAAAAGCCATTTTATTCCCTGTATCTATCACAGAGTAAAACTTCAATATTAGACATCAGTAGATTGAGCAACCTCTAAATTGACATTAAATTAATAACATCGCACCACTCATTTCTTCATGCAATTCAAGTGACTACGTCAGCCATAATTGCAGTAATGCGACAAAGTTCGACAACTTACTTCTTGAACAAGCTCTTGGAATTCTTGTAGTCGCGCAGTGATTGTTTTCTGAAGCTCGATGATGTGTAAAGTCCGTGTTGTATTGTAGAAAGAACAAAGAATTTTCCCCACTTGTCCCGTTTCTCGGCTGTGTAACATTCCAAGACTAGCGATGGAACGACTGAGGGATGCATTGTGCCGTGGTAAGTACATGAATTTGCGCTCAGATTCTTCCACTATTTCGTCCATTTCGTCGAGATCTAACGATACGCGTCGGTACGAAGACAAAAGACCATCTGCGTCGTTCTCCAAAGCGACTCCATCGTCAGATGCATCGTCGAGATCGGAGGGAGGTTCATCGGCCTCGATACAAGTGGCGCGACCAATAGCAGCCAATGAGGCGTGCATCAGCACCTGAAATCAAATGATAACTGAAGATCTTGAAATGCAGCATTACACAAAAAATTGTGTTGCCAATATCAATATAGAAATATTCGTGTATTTAACATATATTTGCAACTGTCTGTAAATTGTGCAACTTACATTTAATTATGACAGTTGCTATGTTGATGAATTGGATTATTATGAAATTAAAATGAAAACTGATAGCTATAATTGTGGATTCACTAATTTTGATCGATATGTAATGCGATTTAGAATGGCTAAGTATAACTAGTATAAACCAGGCATGAGCTGCTAGTGCCCCGCGGGATAAATAATGGTCCGTGGACCATTGATGGTTGACCGCGACTCATAAATGAAAGTAGGCCACTGAAAATAAGTTTATAATCAATTTTTGATGTCTTTGCATTTCAGTATTTAAAGTCATTTCTCGTTCAGTTTGGTGTGCAGTTTTCAGAATCCTCTTTCTGAGTTCTCGACATGATGAGATCTAAATCCAACATGTTTATGTGGAATATCTAGATCAGCTATACCAGGCGAACTGCTCTCTCCAAAAGTTAGAACGAAGCCAAGGAAGTTGAACCTTGAACTACGAGGTTCTGAGCTCTGGAACTGTTTATCGATTCGAGCTGTCGATGCATTTGAGAAGTATACTCAGTTATTACTCATAGTTTCAAGCGCCGATGCTTAGGTGACTTCTTTAAAAACGTTTGACTGTTTAAATTTTGAAATTGCTGGCACCAAGTTGGTGTATTGTTGCATGTATGTATATGAGGACCATGGTAAATTACAATGATCATGAGACAAATGCCATCCTCTTTGAATAAATAATTTAACATCAGTGCAAGGTCGTGCCCAATGTTCCATATAAATGAAATATACATTAATCTTAATTGAACATTATTTTTGAATTAAGAAGGAATCTTTAATGACGTGCGTGTGTTCAATGCTCGAGCATTTACTTAATTTCACATGCTCTTCCATTTACACTAATTCTCAGGGGGCGAGTGCACAAAACACTGTTAATGCTATCAAACCTCGAACAGTATCTCTTTCCAATCGGCGTGCGCTCAGGACTGTTTAGTCAGTCTTGGTTAGTGGTTACTGGCGCAAACGTAATAATAGCCTCTCTATGAATGATTTCAGCTAGCATCCAAGAGTAGCGCCTAATAACCGATCCCTGATGTGTACACATGTGAAGTTAAGACTCTAAATTACCTGTAACCGATACAGTCCTCATAGAATGACTGTTCGGAATTTGTTGCTATCTTGATAAGAGCTCCTTCTCATACCCAAGAGTTAGAGATCTCAAGCGAGTGCAGTTAGTCCTTAAAAGTGATTTTCATGTCATTGTAAATTATATGATATGATCGGCCTATATATAAGTAACACAGTGACTTAAACGTAATCAGCCGTTGGCGAAACGAGTTATCGTCACTCTAATTGTCATATAGAGCTGTCTCTATTGATAGGCTACATTACACGTACAAATCGAAAAATTAAACAATGCCAGAGCTGTTTTAAATTCTTTAATCTCCTTCGCGAGCACATATTATACCAGATACACAGTACTTTTTGGTTAACAAACTATAAATGTATGTGCAGCTATGTAACAAAAAATGTACGTAGCTACTCGTATAAAACAAAACAAAAAAATTTCAGTTGCTCATGGTTCATAAAAACCTGATTATGAAAGCGTTAAATCTTAAGAATGCTAAATACAACAAAAATATATACTGTTAGTTTCAATTGAATCATACAGAACTGATAACAAGAAGATTAATACTAAAACACAGCAAGACTAGATCAAATAGAAGGAAACATCAAAACTTTTTGAATGAAATGCAACAAAATTGTAAATCACGTAGATTTCATTGTCAACATCATCAGCGAACACACGTGCATTGGAAATAAGTAAGTTGTTATTGCAATCTGATATGACATCAAATGCTTCGTGTGTTAGAGTAAACGACATGTAGAAATTTTGTGTTAGCAAAGGTGGCAGCAAACGTTTTATATATTGTGAAACAATGAGCTTCGAGACAGAGATTTTGCCATGATGGTGAGAATTTGATAAAGAATAACAAAGATACAATCAAGGATTGCATGTTCTTGGTAGCCTTAGCTATAGCCAGATCAGTCAATTTTATTGCATTGCTACTTTTATTCTTTGCCAGTTTTTCAGTTTCCCGTTTAAGCATTTTTCTTTTTCTTTCATGGCTGACATTTTCTTCTTACACTGTTCTAGCAGTTGCTCAGCTGCATCTTTCTTTGCATTGAGCTCAGTATTCTGAGCTATCAGACGATCTTCCTTTGCCTGTAATTTCCTTTGTCTTTTACTGGCTTTGATTTCAATTTCAATTTCTTCATAAATTCGTTTCCTATTCTCGAGTTCTTTCTCTTTACGTGTCTTTTCCTCCTTTTCGAATTTTAGTGAATGCACCACACTGTTGCAATAATTCGCTTGTCCCCTATTCCACCTAGTCCAACACAGATAATGATACGCTGGCAATTTCTCGAAAATTAAATAAAGGTAAAGAGATTCTTTACAATTCATTCCAAGTGAAATACAGCTGGAAAAGCAAACCCTCGACATAATTGGCATTAAACAAAAACACATTTGCCACAGCCGCAATTTCCAGATTAAAATATAATAAATTTGTAATAATATTACAATTCTATTTTCAAAGTGTGTATACTCGTACGTATTCTTACTCCACGTTTAACGTCCGTTGAATGCCATCTTCTGAGGCCTTGATGGTTGATGAAATAGGTTGATTCCTATTTCCTTCAGATCATCTAAAACACATTGGCGCCGTGCTCTTCTTGGTCTTCCGACGGCTCGACGCCCTGGGACTTCCATGCCTTCCACTATGCCCAAGCAGTTTCCATCAGCTCTCTTTACATGACCGAACCATCTCAGACGCCCTCTTCTAACCCGATCTTCCAGCTCCTTTAGACCACACATTCTTTCCACTTTCTCACTTGATCTTCCGTCGCTCTATTTTACTCCAGCCATGTATCTCAACATTCTCCGATCACACGCTCGCAATGCTTCAAACATGTGACAAGGGCCATGTTTCTGAGCCATGCACGAGAACAGATCGCATGCAAGACTCATACACATGAGCTCTGGATCTTGGGGGGACACTCTTGCTGTTCAGAAGGCTGGCTAAATCTCTCCATTTAGACCAAGCACTAGCCACCCGAGCTCTCACTGCCCTTTCCACTCCACCTTGGCTGTCAAGCATGTCTCCGAGGTAGCTATAGTGGCTAACCTCTTGTATGCTAGGACTACCATCAATTCTTAGTGTCGTCTGTCGGAATATTGGTGGCATTTGCGCTTCGACACTTAGGGCATTGGAAATGTGTCACTTCTACCAGAGAGTACAGATGGGAACATCTTCTATGACACCACTTGTTACATGAGGTACAGAGAATCGAATTCTACCCCCCCCCATCCTCCTTTTCCACAGCCTCCACACGGCCATTTATCGGATTTGATTGTTTCTTGCTGTTTCTTCCCTGTCACCATAACCTTCGTCTTCTCTAGGATAACTTCCCCTCTTTTCAATATCGCTTTTCCATCCACAAAGCACTTGCTCCACATCGTTCTACATTTCACCAGTCCATACGATGTCATCAGCGCATAGTAGCACCCATGGACTCTCGCCTCGACACGCCTTGGACAGTTCCTCCATCACAGTGATAAAGAGAAGAGGACTGAGTGCAGAACCCTGATGAACTCCTACTTCTATCTTAAACTCCTCCGATATGCCTGTCATGGAGCTGACCTTTGACGTCGATCTTTCGCACATTAACATCACAGATGTTACAAGGCTTTCTGGAATCCCTTGACGTCTTAGGGCCCAAGCTATTACTTTTCGTGGAACACTGTCGAAGGCTTTTTGAAGGTCAACAAAAACATGAAACAACCCTGTCTGTTTCGCACAGTACTTCTATTGCAGCTGCCGCAGAATGGAGATAGCATCAGTCGTCGACTTTCCTGTCCGGAAAGTCGTAGGGAAAAATACGCACCATTTTTACGCAAATCGTAAAAAATACGCTGCGTGTTTTACGCAGCTGTTGGCAAAACTGATCCCACCTCAAAACAATTTTGATATGATATTGCTCAGTAAGTATTGCAGAATATCTTTCTATTACCATAACGTCTCTCAAATTATGACATAAGCATTTATTGCTAATACATCTAAAAGTCGGGGATGCTGAGTGCTACTAGTCTGACAAGACTCCGACCCCAAGGTAGGACTTCATCATTTGAAAGGATTTCGATTCAGACATTGGTAGTAGGCCTAGTATGCATTAGAAAAACATGAAAATTATGCTATTATTAACCACTTATGTCAAATTATTTTTAATCAACAAAGTCAAATAATGCTATTTTACACAGCTGATATAATAATAATAATAATAATAATGGTGTTTATTTCTCGTCGAATGAAAATCATAATTACAAAGAATGAGACACAGTACAACTTAAAAAGAAATCAAATATCGATGTTAAAAGCTCTGACATGAATAGATACAAGTACATTCTAAAAGTTAGTGATAATATACGGTAGATGAATAAAGAGACTCGTGTACATCTGCTGTGGTGTACTACAGTCCTCGTCGCGATTGGCACATACTTTCGTTGAATAGCTTTGCGGTGTAAGGGAAGAAAGTTCGTTTTCTCTTTTTGAGGCGACAGAATACGATTTCATAATGTCTTGAATAGTGAAGGCGCTTTGGTAGATACTGGTGCAGTCGATGGTGTGGGTGTGACTCGACTTTCTTGAAAAGCTTTTTGCTTATCATTTCTCTTCTTTGAGTTAGGGAGACGGGGGTTTGAATGTCCATCAGCTTGAATGCACGTCGTTGAATCCTTTCCAGTTTCTTTTCTTAAGTCTTAGGCAGAGAGACGAAAACTGGGCAAGCATATTCGACAACCGATCGAACTATACCATTGTAAACTTGTTGGAGATTTCTTTTGTTGGTGAAGCCTTTGACTTTCCTGAGAATATAAAGTCGGCGACTGCACTTCGATGTAATATCTTGTATGTGATCGTGCCATGTTAGATTATTGTTGATAGTGACACCCAGCACTTTGGATTTGGTCACCAGCTTAATCGGAAGTTTGATTTCGGGCTTCTTCACATTCTTCAAACACAATAACACGCTCGATTTTTCAGCATTGAGTTTCAAGTTGTTCGAGGAGCACCAGTCTTGAACAGCAGATATTTCGACATTCAAGATCTGCTTGAGCACTTCATCATCCAACGAATCTGCACCAAGTGGCACCACGAGTGTGATATCATCGGCATACATTACATTAGCGCTGTTGGGATTCTTGCACATAAGGTCAGATGTAAAGGTGGCAAAGATTGCCGGCCCAAGGACTGAGCCTTGCGGAACTCCTTTCAAAACTTTTATTTCTCTGGAAAGGGATCCATTAACTTTCACCAGGCACTTTCGGTCTTTCAAATAACTTTGCAACCAGAGGAGAAATCCTTTCGAATAGGAGAGACTGTTGAGCTTCTCCAGGATGAGTGCATGTTGAATTGTGTCAAAGGCAGCTGACATGTCAAAAGAAATGATGGATGTACCGATATTACAGGGGTCGTCATAACAACGGTAGGCGCTATCTACTATGTCTATCAATGCCGTTGCAGACGAGTGAGCTTTTCGAAAACCATGCTGAGGTCCATAATGCTCTTGGAATTTGTTCCTCATTTTGCTGAAAACTATTTTTTCCAATATCTTTCCCTGTAAAGGGAGGACAGAAATAGGCCGGACCTTTTTGATGTTTGCAGTTGACCCTTTCGGTATTGGAGAAATAATAGCCGTTTTCCATATTGCCGGTACAGATCGCTGCTTGATGGAGGCATTATAGAGCATCATGAGGGGTAGCGCAAGGAAGTCTGCGAGCTCTTTGTAGACTCTGGAAGGGACGTCATCCATTCCGGAAGATTTCTTTACCGATATCTTTAGCAATTGGGCTCTTACTTCGTCTTCTGATATGGAAATATCCCAGTCATCTATCAAAGTGTCGAGAAGAACAGATTCGTTATCTTTGGTGTCACGATTGTAGATTTCGTTAAAGTGATCTGCAAATGTATTTGCAAGAGCTTCTGCACTACCATGTTGACTTATTTCTTTCTTCCAGTTGCACGTATTTCCTTTCCCTGTGATTTCCTGCACGACTTTCCACACTTTGTTCCTGTCATTTAACTTTTGAATGTACAATTCCTTTGACTTTATAATTTCAGACCTGACTTTCTTTTGCAGTTGTTTGTATAAAACCCAATTCTTGTCACGGTACGCTTCCCATCTCTGATCTATGAGCGACTTTGTTAAAGGGGTAAGCCATTCCTTGTCTCTGGAACTCATAACGACAGTTCGCGTGGGAATGCATTCTTTGATTAAATCAGACAGAACATGATTAAAAGAAGCTGCTTGCTCATCAACATCACAATTTCCAGGAAGAATTGTATCCCAGTTCAATCCACCAAGTTTCTGTGCTAGATTTTGAAGATTGGACATCCTAAAGTCATGCAAAACATGATGACATAAGTCAACAGGGTTATCCTTCACACACACTGTAGGTGTCGCAAGCACAATCAAATGGTCCGAATTACCAATTGGAGCATGGTACGAGACAGTTTCAACAGGATAGACGTGGCTGATTGATTGAGAAATCAAAATATGATCTAAAACGTTTGAACCTCTGGTCGGTTGCTTCACAATATCAAACAGAACCAGATCGTCACAAAGTCCTTTCCAGTCAAAGTGATTCAAATCTCCAAGAACCATGACATTGTATGAAGGCTTAGCTGTCAAAAGGCGATCAATCGCATAATTTAGACTTTCTCGTATTTCAGACAATTTTGAGACCGTGAGATTGGGTGGAACATATAAAGCAATAACATACATAAAACTTGAGGCTATATCAACAGTTGCGGCCTCATAAAAGTCACACGATAATTCCGGGATATTAAGGTGCTCAAAAACTAAACTTTCACAGATGTAGAGCAACACACCACCGCCTTTACGATTATTTCGGTCGCATCTAATTACAGAATAGTCAGATATGTTAATGGAAGATGACTCTACTGAGCAGTCTAGCCAGGACTCAGTTACACACAAGACGTCAGGTTTAAAGGACTTCATTGTTACGACCATCTCGTCAAACTTTCCAAGCAATGATCTGATATTAGTTAGCATCACCTTAGGATAAGAAAGGGCATTGCTTTGAGATAAAATCATTCGCGAAAATCCTTCGACTGCTTCACCTCGGTTTTCAATTTGACTTCATTTCTCCAAATCACGACATCTTCGCCAAGTTCTCTACGCCGTTTCATTTCGGATCTCAAAGTTTTCTGCTTCAGCTGTTGTTCCTTTGTTAGATCTGGATTTACGTAAACGCGCTTGTACAAATCGATGTTTCGTAAGCCCTTTGATTTACGCAAGAAATCATTGCGACACTTCACCGATTTGCATCTCACTTTGAGCAATCGAGGTTTTCCAGCGCGTATCTGGCCAATGCGATGTACTTCCGTGATTGCATCCTTTTCGATGCTCAAGGATTCTGCAAGCTCTCTCGCATATCGAATGTCATTAGCTCGACGATCGTCAACAGAGAGACATGAGCTTTCTGATATTCCAGATATGATAACGCAGTCTTGCTTGGAAATGCGTTCTTGCAGTTGAATGAAATTGAAATATAAATTTGAATTGAAATTGAATATGAAAGCAAGCTTGCGAAGTGTAAATCATTAGTCACTATTAACAATGGGCCTACATACATATACAATTGACTTGTACGGAGGAAATTATTATCAGATCGGAGTAAGCCCTTTGTATATAGTATAGCAAGCGTGTGGCATAGCATTGCTTGCGAGTGTGCAACTATGAAGTCACTAGTCTCCATGTCCTTGTACACGTATTGATGCATGCATCACCTTACTTAATTCGACATGATTTTAGGAGGCAACGGTAATCACAGGGGACGGACCATCCTAATCTACATGACTACAGCATCTCATCACTGTAACAGAAGTTCCTTCAAAACATGAGAAAAATATTCGGCTTATAGGAGACTTTTGACAGTAGTAGACCAAAACTTTTGACTATCGGAAATCATTACTTAGTTGCAGAATCAGAAGAAACCTTACTCGAATATAATGGAAGCAACTCCTAGGACTGTCGTTAGTGAATCCAGTGTATCAATTGCTATTTTCATCACTACTTGTTCAAGTTTCTATTGAAACCATAATTGCATTCAAAAAACTGATCTGGAAAATATCGTGAGCATATCTTGAACATTAAAACAGTCTGAGAGTGAACAGTAGTAATAGTGCTTATCAGACCATGCTAAGAATGATCAGGTATCACAATAAATCTTGAAGCTCAATGATTTTCGCTTGGATGTAGCTCCACAGACCTGATCTCAACAGGAACCATGAGATAGGGCCGTGGCTCACTTTCACAATTCAATGTCTCGTTTAGCAAGCTTTGGAATTCTGAGGGTCAAGTTGACAATACAACGTGTTATTGCTTTCTGTGTCATCGCTAGTTGGCTGCGGTTGCTTAATAAAGACGATTATCGACAGCTTATATATGTCAGCTTCTACAAAAGCTTCTATATCTTGGAAGGGGAGAACATTACAGGCTGAAAACTTTCAAAAGACCGTAACTACTTCCTGTGCGCTGTAGTCTATTTGGTTGAGAGACTGCTATCTTCATAGTTCTATTCAACATGCTATATAAAAGCATACCCTGGGTGATATTAATCAGGAAACATATACTCTTTGCTTTGATAATATACACTAAACCAAAAAATGAATGTCGCACTTTGAATTGCATTTTGTTGATTACATGTGACATCACATCTTAATATCATTTCTATGCAGCCTTATTCAATGCCAAAACAAAACGCAATCCAAGATAGCTATCTATGAATACTCAGCTTTGCTAGTATAAGATTTGAATCTTTCATACAATTTGATATTACTTACTGTTGATCAAAGTAGACGACTACTGAAGCTGGCATTATAAAATGAAGTTAGATTTTAATGAACATCAGAAGCTGAAAACAGCAGGCACTAGAGGGCTGGCGGTCGGGTTGTCAGCAGATATTGTCTTGCAGCTATGGGTTCATCCTGACTGTGATGATGTCGACTCTTCGCTAAGGTAGGTCGGGTTGTCAAAGTGAAAGATATGCATTACTGACATTGCCAAGTTGCTCAAAGTAGGTCGAAGGTCCCTACAGCGATGGAGAAGAAGACATTTCCACAACGACATAATCAACAGAACATCAACAGGAAGAATATTCAAAACCAGCACAAGAAGCAACCGCTTGCTATTACGACCGACATAGAAGAATAGGTTTTATTCTGTCGGAGATTTGCTGAAGTTGTGGCAAGAAGGTGTCACTGCACAGACAGTGTACAATACACATTTTTTACTGAATTTTCACCCCTAGCACAGCTATGAACCATGAACGAAGCTAGGGGTTACTCAATGAAAAGTAACAAATTGTATTATTTTAAATAAATAAAATAAAAAAAACAGATCTTCTAATCTGATTAAGCTGTCCCCATCAGAAACCTACTCGCACGCCTCTTGAAAGTATCAAGATTGTATTGGTCAGGGAAAGTGGTCTGGGGAAGCTGATTCCAAAGCTTACTATACAAAAAAGATCCTATACAAAAAAGCTTTTCGAGCGACTCAGTACGTGCGCGTTCTAAGCTCACATTATAGCATGTGAGTGCATTAGCTCTGCGTGTACTTCTGGAGAAGATCTTAGGTTTGGGTACGCACTCATTTACTGCAGAGCTGCTTCTACCGAAATAGTACCTGTAGAAGAGACTGAGTGAAGCAACATCCCGTCTGACGGAGAGCGGCTGCAACTTGCTAGCAAGTTTTTCACCCATGAGATTCTTGACACGTTTCTCAACCCGTTCAAGGAGGTTAAGATGCGTTTGTGGGGCGCCTGCCCACAGATGACAACAATACTCCATCAGAGGACGAATAGTGGACTTGTAAAGATAGCAGACAGTCTGTGGTGGAAGATAGCTGCTGGCACGATAGAGACTACCAATGCGTTGAGCTGCCTGCTTGCTAATGGATTGGATGTACGGTTTCCATGACAAGTCTTTCGTAACCGCCAATCCAAGGAAGGAGATGGAATCTTGTTCTCTGATCCTATTATCTGACATCTTAATGCTATGATCATCATCTCCTTTAAGTCGTGAGTGCAGAATACTCTGATTTTTTGAAGGATTGAAGGAAACAAGCCAATTGGCGCCATCGTTGCATAGCTGCTGACGTGGCTGAGTGTTTTTAGCGAGTCGCTCATTGGAATTGAAAAGTGTTGTGTCATATGCATACATCACCAATTTACTCACTAGGCAGTCTGGGAGGTCGTTGATGTACAGCAGAAAAAGAGTGGGTCCCAAAATTGACCCTTGAGGAACTCCTGCATTGACAAAGTTGGTGGAAGACTTTTGGCCATCTAAGACGACAGATATCTGCCGGTCACTAAGGAAAGAAGCAAGAAGTTTGTGGAGTTGATCAGCAACTCCATAGGACTTTAGCTTCATAAGGAGTCCCTGATGCCAGACTTTATCGAATGCCTTGGAAATATCCAAGGCAACTGATCTCGTCTCACCTTTCTTTCAATTTGAGAAAAAGGTGTCCTTTTACTGCTCCTCTTCATTCAACTACTCACACGATGTTAAGGGAGAGCTGGGCCATGAAGAGAAAAATTTCCAAAAGATATTCCATCGAAAATCTTGCTGAACTGAATAAAATTGTCTCAGAGGAATGGGATGCTGTTCCACAAGAGACGATTGACTATTTAATGTTAAGTTGGCCTCGAAGAATGAGGAGTGTCATTTCTGTAAGAGGCGGTCCTACCCGTTATTGACTTTTCTGAGCATCTGTAGTTTTGAAAACGATATTTTATATGTTTTACTTCTACCCCAACTGTTTTGAAGCAAATAGAATACAAATATAGCACTCGTACTGATGTGAATATAGGCACACTAGCTTTATCTTATTTGAATCGATGGAAATCAGGTGCGACATTCATTTTTTTGGGTTAGTGTACTCGCTACTCATTGGTTACTTCAAGAAATCACATTGCGTCTAATTCCATCTACTTTCACTGTTGTCAGAACTTTTGTTTGATGGAGGTACAAGTTGACATCAAGACAGTGACAGCTATACACAATGATAAACTGTTTGTTTGTTTCATAATTCGGGCATGCAGGTCCAGTCAGGTCCATGCACAGGTCGCAGTCCAGAATCCCATTATTTTTCGTTAGCTACTTGATGCACCGATAAAGGAGTGCCACAAGGTTCAATTTCGGGACCGGGACAGTTGCTGTCACTAATCTTCATTAATGATATGCATCTCTACGTGTGGAAATTGACAATTGACATTTACGGAGACGACACGACGCTATAGATCCAATCGAACTCCTCTGATGAGCTCACTTTAGCCACAAACTCGGAATTAGCATCTGTCAAGAAAGGGTCCAATGTCAACAGACTCACCATAAATCCCAACAAAACATATACAATTGTATAAAATGCTATTAACACTCCCACGTCTTCACTTCATTACAACCCAGCTGAACATTGCCCTACAGAACAGCGGTGTTAAAGCTGAGTAAATTTGTGGGCAGCTTTCACCAGCTAATGCTTTTTTTTGGATCTGTCCTTTGAGAAAACAGCAGATTCGCCAAATGTTTATTTCACAAAAAGTTAGTGATCTTGTATATCTTCTTTGAATTGCAAGAAACCCGTTTCTTGAAACTTTGTGACAAACACGGAGAAATTATAGTTCAACAACAAAATTGGTTGTGTAAGATTCGAATCAACTAAACTAAGAATTCAAAAATGTCAAAGATAACACTGTCATCGAATGACACCATAGAACTAAAACGCACAAGTATAAATCCACGGGATGAAAGAAATATCAACATTATTAAACTATGGAAACGGGACTATTTACAACATCATGGAAATCGGAATGAACAGTCAACTATCACAGATATCACTATTCAGGATATGTTGATATCACTACGTTGGAATAGGTGTGTCTCTAATTGATAACCACAAGACTCGTGGCGTTGTATTTCATAATGATTTATCGTGGGATCATCACGCTGGCCGGATTGCAAAGACTGTAAGAATGTACTAGACATACGCCTCAAAGACAATACATCATTGAGCGCAATGTTTGAAAAAACATATTGGCCTCCTTCATTGTTACGTACACAGAATTGAGCCTCTGTCATGGTTCACAAAGTTTTGAATGGATTGGCATTAACATGTCATCACTTAGGAGTGCAGTATGATATGAGATTGACCGAGAAAAATCTTTTTAAAGTAGCATTTAGTCGAACCAAGTTAGAAAGTATCCATTCTTTTCTGTCCGTCCTCCATCTATATACAATGAACTTCCAGTTCCAGTTGACATAAAGCAATCTCAAACACAGGTCATTCAAGTACCCGTGTTTTGATCACTATTTTGCATTTGCAGAAGGTTAAATTTTATCATCTTTTTCTTTGTTCGCAACTAACTTATCTTCTTATCTTCGTTATTATTGTTTTTTATAATTGTTCGTATGAGTGTGGTGTTCAATTACATCGTGCAAAGGAGTCCTTCCAAAAATACTCCGAGGTTAGATTAAGTTCATTATAACTGTATTATTATTTGTATCCAGACTCCGACTCCAGCAATGATGATGGGGCTCCGGGAATCCAACTCCGCATTACTTCTATAAACCATAATTAAGCCCTGAACAATGTGACAGACAAAAACACAAGTAGAAGCTGCAAATAAGTAATGTGGAAATCCCACTACTGTGTTTTTATTAACTTTTACCAACAATTTAAACATAATCCTTCAAAAACATCGATCCAACTTCACTCACACTTGATTAGCCAGGACTTTTAAAAACACTGGAAAAGCAATGACCAGACGTTTACTTAATTTGCATGGTACACTCGGCTGCCGAGTACTCGAAAATATTGTGCGATTGCCTCCATCAGCCGGAAGCACAATAGAGCACTTTCTAAGTAATTTATTACATGAAATTGAATTTTCTACCATAATAAAATAAAAAAAAAGACTGCCACCACAAACCTAGTGCCATTGGTACATGACTACCGCTTCCATTTCTTTAGAAAATTGGAGGAAAATTCAGTATTGCCTCGTCTCGTATATTTTCTCATTTGAGCTATTAGTTACGACAAAACCTGGTTTCGGGTCTGCTAATGTTTGCTAAGTCATCAGCTGAGAAGATTGTGATATGAAAAGAACACAAATTCGCGACGGATACCGCATTCTAGGAATTAAAATTCGGACAGCAAATACTTAATTTCAATAACAGATGCAACTATTTCAATTTGGATAATTTTTATCAATTGAACTAATGACACGATATTTTCATCGATGGATATTGGTTCATTTCATCGACAGGTCTCTTCGTCGATAGGGTTATTTCATCAAAACATCGTTTCATCGACATCATAAATTTGGCTTTGTCTTATAAAATGCACATTGAAAATAAAACAGGCATTGCTTTATTTGAAAAGTTCATACTGATTCAAGAGTATCATGCATCCATATGTAGATCAAGCAATTATTTGATGCATAAATTTCAATGAGTCGAGTTCAATCAGGGACTTTACATCTCACGACTCTGGAACAAGATAGAAGATCTAAGAGTATAGAATTCTGGAAATTACATTTCTGACAATGGAAATCTACCTGCTTGTATATAAGTGATACTTGTCAGTCTCTATTTCCGTCCATATTTGACGTATGAGGAAAAGCATTACTTTTTAGGTAATAAAATAAATGCTTGAGAGAAAATATCGAAGGATAAAACATTAGCTAAATGCAATAAGAAGAGCCGCATATTTAGGTAATGAAATAAAATGCTTGAAAGAATTAATAGTTGTGTTGAGTGTATTACGCCAGGAGTAATCAAATATTATACTGCAATATATAATTGTATCGATTAATACTCTCGGTAAACTAACCGTGTCGAAAAGAAGATATGTCGATGAAATAACCTTGTCGACGAGATTCTTGGGTTATTTCATCAAATTTTTCAAGCCCTCGATGAGTCAACATTCTTCATTAATATACTCTATACATAAGCAAACTGTCAGTGACGGAGTACATCCTCTGAAGGAATGTGCCTTGTTTCTGGAAAAAACCGGTCACACATACTCGTATATTCAATAGGTATCCGGTACATGCATTCTGCTAAGACTAATTCCTAAATTATGAAAGCTCGTATACTCTCACGCAATAGCATGATAGAATCATTAGGTTGTCATCAATTCTTTGTTGGCAAAATGTTCATTACAAATTTGAAAATCCAAAACACTGTTTGCTGGCTCATGGCCACGCTTGTTCTCTCAAGTGAACTACAACAAGATAAGATGCTAAAACATTGACAGAAACAGTGACAAGGAGACGTCATCATTCTTGTGTACTGCGTAGTTTTAACTTTACTATATACTTGCTTATATTTTAACTTTCTTATCTTCTGTCAATGTTTTAGTATCTTATCTTGTTGTGGTTCACTTGAGAGAACAAGCGTGGTCATGAACCAGAAAACAATGTTTTGGATTTTCAGATTTTCATAAGTCAAAAAATTGGCGACGTCTTGAGTTTAGAATACACTAAAATGTTTGATGCTGTTTCACATGGATTTTTGGTTGAAAACATTGTGACATTTCCATTTCCATCAGCAGTCGTCCAGTTCATTGACTCTGACATTGACTGTCGATTTCAGGCAGTGCATAATGGCGATTATCTCAGCAAAAATGTAGCTGTCACAAGTGAAGTGACACACGGGTCAATCATTGGTATTTTCTTGTTTACAATACAAACCTTTCATAAGTAACTGTCCATACCTGAGTATAATACTTTCAAACTTTTTGCAGCCTCAATTCCCTCCTGCTCCATTCCGGTTTGCATCTGTATTGATGACGTGCTATCCATGTGAAAGTAAGAGCGCTATGGCTACGTTATGTATCAGCCAATCACATCATTGTCACGTGTCTCACACATTTCACACAATATTGAATGCTAATTTTCGGTCGAAACGATGCCCGGATGTTTGAGTGAGGACACTCGGTGCGGGATGTATGAAAACGGCAATTCGGTCTTGCAAATCATCAAGAAAATGAAGATTAGTCGATGAACCATTCATGATATCATAAAGAAATTTCAATTGACTGTAGAAGTCCACGATTTGGAGGGCTTTGGAAGACCAGGAAGACGACACGTCCACAGGATCGTCATCTCGTGCGCAAGGCTTTGCATAATCGTCTGTCATCTAGTCCGGCAGCCAGAGCGAGTTTCTGCAGGGAACGAGGCCGAAAGTGAGACTTTCACAGAATGATGTGCACCCTATGCCTACTACGAATCGGCACGTCTGCCGAGTTCTAGTGAGTTCCTCTTCTTGTCAGACAGAATCAAAGAAAAACACATGTAAATCCAATGGGACGCAGATTGCAGTTTTTGGCTAAAACGAAAGTTTGTATGTTTTCTCTGATTAAACGAAAAGTACCAAGCCCAGAGTCATAATTTTTGGCATGAAATGTCTTCAGGTCATCTCCTTTCAGTTTCATGCTCCACTGTCTATAAAGCTAATCACATTTAGATTTGGCGAGCCTCTTACTGTCGGCAAACATAGACGTTTTGAGCAACTTTATCTACATTCAACCAAATTCTCACATACATTGCCGATCAGATGCATGATAATAGCACATGCACATCATAGGAAATGACCTGAAGACATTTCAAGCCAAAAATTATGATTCTGGGCTTGGTACTTTTCGTTTAATCAGAGAAAACATACAAAATTTCGTTTTAGTCAAAAAATGCAATCTGCATCCCATTGGATTTACATGTGTTTTTCTTTGATTCTGTCTGACAAGAAGAGGAACTCACTAGAACTCGGCAGACGTGTCGATTCGTAGTAGGCATAGGGTGCACATCATTCTGTGAAAGTCTCACTTTCGGCCTCGTTCCCTGCAGAAACTCGCTCTGGCTGCCGGACTAATCGATCAAGCAGCTGCAAATAATAACCAGCATGAATATCTTAAGTGCAACTGCCCATCGCCGCCTCAAGGAGCCTGGATCCCTCGTCATGAAGGTCTTTTTGACTCTTTTTGACACAGTGACACAAAGAGCGGAGGCTTGAATGGGTGCGGGAACATATCAGCTGGTCGATGTCGATTGAAGACTGGCACAAGGTCAATTTCGTCGATGAGGCTCCACTTTCTGCGAATCGCACGGTTGGTCGTCAATTCGTTCGGTTAAGAAAAGGAGAACGTAACATCGCCGTCGCAACATCCCACACAGCGCACGACTGATGGTCTTGGGCTCACTCAGTGGAGACGGAGTCTGGCCTTTTCTGCTTGTTAATGAGACTCTGAATGCTGAGAGTTGTGAAACCTTGCTTGGACAACTGTACGAATCTGATCAATTGAATGGACAATATCATCTGGCCCAAGACAATGCGCCCGCTCACCAGAGTAGTCGTGTGATGGTTTTACTGGAAGACGCATCCGTTACAGCTTTTGAATGGCCACCAATTTCACACGATCTTAATGTGATCGAAAATGTGTGGTCACTCGTTGAAGCACAATTATCTAACAATCCGATCTCAGGAAATATTCAAAATCAGGAGTATCTGCTTTGGTAAAGGATCGACAACATCTGGAGCAGCATTTCTGTTGACTGTATCCGTGCTTTTGTTGATTCGATGCCCAATCGCATCGAAGTCATCCGTGCTCAGATCATGGAGGAAGAGGAACCAATAAACATTGAACTGACAAATGATGTCTGTTTTATTCAATTGTATGATTTTTCAGATAAGAGGAGAGAGTGAAAAATTCTTGTTTGTGCAATCACGCGTTCTATATTTTAAGATTTTTTTGTTTGAATAGATTCACATGTATGAGTTTTAATGTTATATTTGAAATACAAGTGTACGGTTACTTATGAAAAATCTTGTATATCTGGCGGGCCTCATAAAAATCCCTGTCAACTGTATCAAATAAGCAGTAATGCTTTAATCTTGCATCCAACAACGTTGTGAAATCAACGAGTGATTTGAGTCAGGTGTTCTCTCCTACTCCGAAAAAGAGCGAGACACTGCAGGGATTTCCATGTTAATTGTCGGAAAGTGTAAGTTGACAGCGTTATATAAAAAAGTCATCCTTATCCTATTCCGGCTATGATTTGTCGTTCATGACGTGAATAACATCAACAACTTTGAGGCAACTTTCAGTTCCACCTCAAGTGGGCTGAGCACATTTCGAATGTTATCAAGAATTCTAACAATCGCATTTATTTCATGAGTACCATCAAAGAAGTTGTTTCTCAAATAGCGCTAGTTTTCGCATTTTATGAAATAATTGTTTGACTGTAGATTGTACTTCTGCCTCATCTGTTTCCTAACCAGTCGATGAACAGCAGCTTGAGAACATTTTTCTCCAAAAATGCCATTGCATTTCATATGGCCACTTTGATTGTGGCCCTTTTTTCCGTTGACTTTGAGTTTGAGTTATCTTTATATTATGTTATATATATACTCGTATATATATATATATATATATATATATATTATTTTGAAAATTTGCATCCTGAGTGTGATTGATTTAACAAAAAGATGTCTTCAGGAATAAGATGTAATTATCCACAAATTTTCAGGCTGTTGCTTCAGCTCGTCGTCAGGTGGACAAGGGAAATTACATCGGGAGACATGAGTATAAAATTTTAAAAAATTCGTGATGACATAGCTTGGCGTAAGTTTACATAGATGTTATCAAGTTCTATATGTCTATTGATGGAGTGGTCTGAGGAGTACCAAGCTTCCATGAATTCACGACCATATCTATGTTCACATGAGTTGATGGTTTTTGCACTACTCCAATCAAATGTATGGTCTTCTTCAACGCAATGAGTTGATATTTGTGAACGCTGATCAATCCTCTTTACTGCTAGTCGATGTTCATGAACTCTTGTTGACAGCTGTTTTCCAGTTTGTCCAATGTATTTTTGTTGACAGTTGGAGCAATCAATTTGGTAAATGACGTTTCTTCGTTCTAAATCAGATTTTAATGTCTTTGGTTTAAAGAGCTGATTTTTCAATGTAGTTGTTGGTTTGTGGGCGATCTTTATATCGTGCTTTTGAAACATACGGCTCAATGTTTCAGAAATACCATTAATGTATGGTAGTGTGTAATAAGTTTGTTTTCTTTGTTCTTGTTCTTCTATTGTTGTAGTTTGTTGGACTTCATTGTTTTGTTTTAATTGTTCTTTCATTTGTGACCAAGTTCTTTCAATGAATTGCTTTGGATAATTGTTAAATTATAAATTAATTGATAAATAGTTAAATTAATAAACTTACGCCAAGCTATGTCATCACGAAATTTTTAAAATTTTATACTCATGTCTCCCTATATAATTTCCCTTTTCCACCTGACGACGAGCTGAAGCAACAGCCTGAAAATTTGTGGTTAATTACATCTTATTCCTGAAGACATCTTTTTGTTAAATCATATATATATATATATATGATAATATATATATGATAATATATATATATATATATATATATATATATATATATATATATCAGAATTAAGGTCTGGCTTAAGCATAGTAATGAAATATTTTTCTTTCTTCTCCCCAGCAATCCTATTGCAACTTGGTGGCATCTGGTAAAAGGGAGCTGCTCTGAACTTAATAGCGAGATCATTGGCGCAATTTGCAATGTGTTTACTTACTGTTAATACGGCATAATGTCTGTTGTTAATATGTTGCTAGTGTACGTACGGTTAGTCGGTTTCTGAACATGTCACCGGATTGGCCAATATAATATTTGCTACAACCGTTACAGATACCTTAATTCTGATACGTGAATTATTTTTCGTTTAATCTCTATGCTCAAAGGTAGCCATGTAATAAGTTTATATTTTTGTAGATTTCTATTATGATGTACCCGTATTTTTAAAAAATAAAGCATTATTCCCTTGAAAAGTCTCGAGAAGAGACGATACCGGTATGGAAATACTTAGATTGTTTTGATTTGGGTTAATCATTTCTTATAAAATATATTTATATATTAGAATCCTTATGATCGTCGATTTCGCATTGTTCAGGTGTTCTTCTCTGGGGAAAATAGTTAACATCATATCTTACACTGTCCAATACCGGTGCCACGTAGATCATCAAGATGAAAGATGTTTGAAATTGAATTCACTAAAAGACGGACGACACCAGCGCTTGCTGAGTTTTATGCCATCGAATCACAGGGACCAATTGTATCGTGATCCCAGTGTCTCATATAATACAATTATATAACACTGCTTCAAAAAATGTACTTACCAAAGCTACTAGCATTGACGGTTACAAAAAGCTCATTTTACAATATATAATTCCAATACATCAACATGCTCTGTTTCGATCAGCAAACGGCAGTATGACAACATCACACGCTTTTAAGAATAATTACATCTTGGAAATAGCCTAGAGAGCATGCTGACAAAGCTGCAGCATGGAAGTCGCTGCTTCAAATAAAGAAACTAGGCGTGAGCGACTGTCTAGTCCATTCAGAGACCCGGAATATTGATTAATTTCCTTTTCTGCTTGCATTGAAGCTTCATTTGCATCACGTAGTGGCATTGTACCACATGCTTAAAGACACTGAAGGAAATTCGATTATTTAAAAATAGGGCAACGGCTACTACAAAATCTGAGCACGTAGGCCTACCAAATGCTGATTTCATAGTAAAGAAGCAAATGATCTAATACAGATGAAGCAGTGAATGAAGTTCTGCTATACTGAGGGCTTTGAAATCACCTATAGCCAATAAAAAATATCGATTCTCTCTAGAAACCCAAAATTTCTCACAACAAAAACCTTAGAAAAAAGAAAGGCCCAAGAAAAGCGAGTAAACAACAATACATCGAAGAGTAAAGCGATCAATACACATCAGCGAGAAAAGCAAATTCTGATGGGTTTGTCTTGTTACACGATTGGGAGTCACTTGCATAAGATTCAAGTCAATATAGATGAAAGAGTATCGAACCGACTCAGCAGCCGCGAGAACTGAGTTGCACCGACACAAACGTTTCAAAAACCCACTGCTAAAAGGTTCCAACAAAGAAAAGCTACAACTCTTTCAAGTCGCTTCTTCATGTCTCACTTCCAGCACAAATATTCACACTTAATGGCATTTTGACACAGATTAATGTTCAGAAAAAAACTTCTGTGCTTCTAATCCGTCTGAAAATGAGAATCTGTAGTGCAACAGTCAATTAAACAAACTAGACAAATTTGCACATTCAACATCAATGAATATGAAAATTTAAAAACATCATATCAACAGATCCCTATAATTCGTACGCTGGAGCAAATTAAATCGCAATTCAATGTATAAAGTTCAGACAATCGGATAAGCTAAGCGTGGGCCAATTATCAATAAATTTAAAAATGTTGTTATTTCGTTACTATGGTCATTTGATGTATTTTAAGCACTCTTTTTGAACAAAGTTGTTGGGATCATTTGGGATTACACACCATTGATCTATTAATCCATATTTTTCGTACCATCTGGCAAACACTCAAATGTCGTGATATGTAGATAGTTTTGCATTAGATTGCACACCCATGTCAGACTGTGATGAGTATCTATCTAAATTACTTATTGAATGTATTCAAGGAAAATGGATTGGAGTGCGATCTAATACTTGAGCAATGCTCCTCCATTCTGAAGTACATTCGCATCAATAAATGACAGCGAAAAACCTGGTCACAGGACGCAGGGTGAAAATGATGCATTCTATTTGATGTCCAAGGAAGCATTCATTCATAAAAAGCACATGGAAGCACATTGCACAGAAAGATGCGATATCGGACACAGGGCTGTGGAGCCGATGCGTTATCTCATCGGCTCCGGCTCCGGCTCCACGACACTGATGTGAAAGGCTCCGGCTCGGCTCCAGCTTCAAATTCAGGTTCTATCTATGATGGTTATCCTGGATCCGTTGAACGGGTTTTTTTGGATAACGGTGTGGCCTTTAGAGGCTTGCTACAATCATCAAATTAGTTTTCATTAACAAGCAACGACTTAAGTTAATAATAAGAATGATAATAGCCTAATATAATGACAAATAACATACTTGTCATATATTTTTGCATGAATTGACTATCTCTGAAAGATAAAATAAAGTTATAGCCAGGATTGGTTAAATTAGATAAAGATCTCCCGCACTGGCTAAATATAAATTGGCCTAGCCTGTAACCAGTCTACTACGAGGCTACATTAAATAAGACCACATGAGTGATGATGATATACCTAATTAGCCGTCACAGGGGCCTACTAGTATAAGCTTTTTAACAAAGCTTGAATATGAAACTGGATATTGTATGCCTCTAAATAGGGCCTGTATCTACTCGAACATGGAAAGGGTATCGGCTATATAGCCAAATATACCGTATCAATAAAGATATCAATTGCTTTATTGAATATTAAAGTGCATAGGCTAGCTTAGGTTGTTATTGTTATTTGTTATTGCCTTTATTCAATAGTCTGTTGGTCCATGAATAATATAATCGGTGGAGACCACGACTCATCATCTGTAGAAATTATGTAATTTAGATAGCCTCATTGCAGTGTAGGCTAGAAAAGTACAATTGAAAATTATACTTAAAAACATTAAAAATATCTAATTTAGGACAAGTTTTGTAATTCTATGCAGCATACTTAATAAGTTAAGGCCTAATTAAACTTACATTATATTAATTTCGTATTTTTCATGATGGCGTAAAGTTGCACTAAATAATTCATTAATGGTTCATGTATATTATTATATTCAATTTATGTATAACACATATTCCAAAGATCCTCTGTTGATGGTTAGGCTGATGAAACTGAACTCGGAGTATCACATAGTATGTTGCAGGGTGCTATGCATAATAAAAATTTGACTGCGAGCGCCGAGCAGAAATCCCATCTACTTTGCTAGCTTTCGAATGCGCGTGCGGTTTAATGTCACAGACAATAGAAAAGGGAGGTCAAAAGGCGCCTTTATTGAGAACGTCTCACTCTTTTTTTATTGTTTACATATAAGTCAGCATATGATATCAGCATAAAGTGTTGACAGACGGAAAAAATAATAATGAAAATTCTTGAAATCCACAGGTCTATGACATTTGGGGAAATATTATTACACGATACGGCTCTTGTGCAGTCATCCCCCCCCATTTTTTCTCTGGTCAAAAGATGCAGCACCATTGGATGTCCGTTTCGGCATCACCGGTTTGAGTGAAGCATTCCGTGCTGTTGTAAAAATCTACGTGGGTAATTGCGATGTCATGGTCGAAAACTTCGTCACCAAGTCAACATTGTAATTTGCCTTCGGGTTTTTCGCATTGAAATATACCCTTTGAATTTTGAAGTCAAAGGAAATTCATTGTGAATGAGATAACTTTAAAATAATAGGGCGCTACTAGAAGTGGCTATAGCCATGTGAGGACTTGTAGTCAGGTCATTCGTGTGAGTGTGAAGAGTTATCCCTCCAATCAAAATTGATCAAATTGAATAATCGATTGTTTTGAAAAATGTAGCTGGGGGACTGCACAATAGCCTCAATCAAAGACAATGGATTTTTTACAATATCTTTGGCCTCAATCTAAGGAAATTGGCATTGTCACAGATGCCAGTAGCTTCTGCCAGTAGCCATACCCATAGATGATAGCCTACATAGTAACCGTATTAGATTTTAGACATTGCGCAAGAAATGTAGCTATATTATCTTTGCTGACTGAACTGGAGATGTGTACATAAATGACTGGCGACTTGTCTCTAGGAATCTACAATCATCTAATTCGCATGCATATAACAAGTCCTCAAATTAATGGATTTTGGAGAATACGTTGTCAATATGTAAATTAGTCTTACGAAACATATGCAATAAAAAAATATTACACATGTGTGTAAATATATAATAAATATAATACAAAAGAAGGCGGCAACTGCAAAGAAAGATATCGTGGAGGACAGATCATTGGTATACTTAAAAGACATATCTTTATATTTCAAATGATTTAATTTTATTATGATGTCAATTAATAACTTTCAAAATTCTAGATTTATATCAAAGCTCAAACTATCGGAGCCGGAGCCGGAGCCTTTGTGATAAATCGGCTCCGGCTCCGGCTCCGACCAAAACCATCGGCTCCTTAAGGTTCCGGCTCCGGCTCGGCTCCGGCTCCACAGCCTTGGTCGGACATTGCGATATGCATGTCCATGCAACATTGTTGCACCTGAATAATGCATTTCATGAAGTAAATAAAAAATGTTTAAACGTGTATCTTTCCAAAGGCGTATCCTTTACTGTTTCGGTTTACATAACGCAGCATGTACGCTAATATACTACCAAGCTTCCAAGTGAGGAGGCATGTTCAATCTTGGCTGGAAGAAGATATACCGAATTTTGATATTGCTGCAGTTGCATTATCAAGTGATGAAGTAATGGAAGGTGTGATCAACATAAAAGAGCAGTGTGAGTCATGAACGAGGAAAGTTGACACAATACTCATCAACTTTGTACTTCTGACGTAGTTCCACCTGTATTTCAATGTGATTTTAATCTACGAATAAATACAAAAACATACAAAATCAAGGTGTTCATGACACGTGCTTGTGGCAGTAGGTCGACATTCAGGGTGGCAGCAGTTCTAGACATTTCAGGGTAGTGTAATGGTAATGTGACACCCACAGGCAATTGTTGCCACTTACGAATTGCGAAGTCTGCGCTTGTCACTATAATTCTGATTACTGATATGTTTGTTTTTAACTGCGTATAACATGCAATACATATCCAAGTAATTAACATGATATTTCTCAATTTCTATGGTCGAATTTTAAAAATAATCAGATTTTTAGTGATCCCACAAGCACTCATGATGACATTTGAATGATCTCACGCATTATAAGTGAGCCATTGAGAAGTAGACACATGTTTATCATAATTGAATTTCTTTTGATCGAACGTGTACTTTAATTAACAGATCAACGAACGTATTTTTTTCATCTGTGATCATTGCTGTGCTAGGATCACCACTGCTGTACAGAGATCCACATTTGACATTTGATCAACAATAGGTATATTTAATGATTCTATGACTGATGTATTGTATTAAGTTCGCACGCATCTGATTGGCTGGCTTAAAAATGCTAGATTTTGATGTCAGACTTACATGTGAAAGCATCGTGATCGTACGTCACTCACCAGGTACGGTCTACCTCAACGTGGATTAATTGTTAGAAAATCCTACGTCTATCTCTGCGTGAATTAATTCATTCATCCTTATTCACAATTTCCAGTACTTGCTTGACTGTTTTTGCTGCGAAACCAAGGCCCAATTTTGAAGTGTCACAAGACATACCGGTATTTGCCTATGTCAATACTATACCTTGAACCGAACTTCATTTCGTTGAAGTGTTTTATATTCTTAAAGTCGAATTTATAAAATCGGGTTAAGATAATCTGCATTTCAATGGAATTGTTGACTTAGCAATTTATTTCTGATTTATATTTTTGCGACGCAATGAATGTCATCATTGGTTTATTGTTAAAGCTACACAAGTGAAAACCTTTATGATAGAAACCTTTGTTGGAGAGCGTTTATAATTGACAAAGCTGAGCCTTTTTGATAGCTAGTTTCGTCGCTGTATTTACCGCAGGATCTGCATATTATAGCATCACAATTATAACATCTGTAACTGGATATTGTATTCGTGTCTCCTTCTCGCATGGCACAATGAGGAATGTACCTGTCAATGCATGAATGCTAGCCGGCATATATTAATCTCCAGAAAGTTACCTTGTTCCGGATTATTATATTAAACCTATTTAATGTTGTTCTAACACTTGCAGTATTTTCAGACTTAGTACCCGGTATATAGACAATTTAACCTTGCTGTGTCGCATTGCCACAATGTATTTGTTTGTGCCGCTTCTGCGTCACAACACTGCTGTGGCAGTGTCAAGCACATGCCCGCCTCCGAACTTTATCAATAATCATTTACTTTCTGAATTCAAAGTCACGAAGAGACTTCAATGCTCTTGTATTTATCTGGAAATTTCTATTGTTCGAACATTTAATCAAGTTTCTTGAAAGACATCGAACTAATTCAGTGTATAAGTCGATTTCCATTACCCTTGAAATCCTTAATTCATCAGATAAAAGTCATAAATATTGACCACAAAAAGTCCTAAAATTCAGTCTCAGATTTTTTTGTAGACACCCTGAAATATTAGCCTGGGTCAGTTGCGCGGAAAGTATTACATGGGAGCGTTAGAGATTAACGGAAATACTTGTTCATCAGGTTCATCAGGAGGTTCTTGAACATCGGGAGTTTGTGTGTTCCATCCATCAACCCTCCTTTTCTTTGCATGTCGAAAAGACGAGTAAATCCTCGGTTGGGTCGAGTACTCAACTCGACTCGACATTTTGCTGCACCGTTCGAATATTCGAATCGAATTGCAGAACATGTGTAAAAATATATCGTGCTTGCATAACTTTCTTATTTCGATTACATTGAATTTGTTTAATGACACTACTTTAACGCGCTTATTCAGCATTGTGTTTTGGTCATAGCCTGGCCACAGCAATATTGTTGAAGTTGCAATGAAATGTTCCCTAAATTCAGTCACATCTAGCGACAGCCAATCACATCAGCCAAAGTGAAAGGATTAATTATTCCTATGTCAAAATTTATCTTTGCAAAACGCAATTTGCAACTGTCATTTTGGCCTATCAGACATTTTGTTTGCTATTTTTAGTTTATCTCACGCACGCAAATGCTCTGACAGCTGTTCAGAAATTCATAATTCATTACGCATTTTAGTAAAATACGCACTATTTTACGCATTATACGCAATATTACGTAAAAATACGCACGGTTGTCATATTTTGTTGAAAAACGAAAAATGATTTAATGCACTACTCACAAAAAATTACACTCATCAACTTAGGTAATCAGGTTTTTCATAAAGGCAAGTTCAGGATGATTTAATGGTCAGCAGACTACAACTCGGTCAAAATCACATTAATCAGCTGCATATGATAAATATTCTGATGATGTGCTCTTCCCTGAAGTGATAAGTAACTACACACGCTGTTTAACTGTAATATACTGAATAGAGTACTATTAGATAAATGCACAAAAATCGATAAATTCACATTGCAATGGTGCACAACTCGAATAAAAACTGCGAACTCCGTTAATTTCTGTAATTATTAAAATAATAAGACCTGCTCTGACATTTAACAGCGACTAGTAGACATATCACTTCATAACTGCGAAAAATGCAGGTTTGAGTCAACTCGCTAGAGATGAAATTGATCTTTTGTCAATTTCCTAATTGTAACTGCGTGATGAACTCACCCTGTACGGTATTCAGAATAATGGCACGCTTGCTTGATAATTATTGTATAATTCACGTACAAGGTAGAATATGTACACTGCTTAAACAAAAGTTTTTAAAAAAATGATAGCAAAGATAATTTAAATAGATGATTGGATGCATAGAATTTTTTCTATTTGTATAATGCATGTCTTATGTCCATAATTACATAAACTTTAAAAAGCATGACCCACTCACTTGATCAATGACTTGCGTCGCCATATAAATGTACCATATTTTCTTATTCTCTTCATTGTTTTTATTGGCCTAAGTAGGCCTAAACACACTTTTACCTCTCAATATCTAAGAAAATTTTGCCCGACTCGACTCGAGGTTGACAGAAGCCCGACTCGCAGGGCCCTAAGATTATCGGAGAAACATTACATCGGGTTATTTCACTTTTCTATGGCTAATCACCAGTCAGTAGTCGTTGACTAGAATTTTGCAGCTATATCACAAAAGTCCGATAGTAAAAGTCATGGAAGAACAATTTGATGCTCAGATCCTAGAGACTTGGTACCTGCCAGTGCAAGACAGGCTTCACTTTGCCCTCATACTAGTCCTTTTGACTTGGCATATTAGTGTCTTATTGATCCTTATGTTCACGTCAGGTGTACTGGCTGGATTTCCATTCGTTGAAGAAGTTTTCAATCAACTGAAATGCACAATCGAATGGAAAGTTGACGAAGGAACGAAAATTACAACGATTCCATCTCAGATTGCAATTGTTCGAGGACCGTTAAAACAAATTCTTCAAGGTGAAAGGCTTGCTCTTAATATTCTTAGCAGAGCATGTGGCATAGCGACAACTGCTAATAGGTAAGTAAACGTGTCATTAACTACATATTTTTGGTTGGAGTCAGTCAATTTACCTTCATGTTTTCCCTATAATTTCAACGCTAGGGTAGTGCGAAGGGTGTTACGTGTAGTAACTTCAATCGAAATTCTTAATTTGATAACTGTGATTCTTGGGGGAACAGATTTTTGAAATTCACTTTCCAGGTATGAAAATTTTTCGCGGAAATCCGCGGGGACCCCAATTAGTCTGTTTAATATATTCTTCATTTTTTTCTGTTTAGGACCCCTTGAAACATGAATTTCCGCTGTGGCCCCTGTTGCCACATCCTCAGCTCAATTTTCGTCTCCCTAGTTGAGGATTGGCAGAAATCCCCGTGTGGTTTGAAATATTTCTCCATTTAAGGAAATCAGCTTTCACTCTTTTTCTCTGATTTCGGGTTCACGTGACCGTTTCATTTACTATAGTTGGTCATTAAAAAACAGCTGTAGATGAAAGGTACTTCGAGCAAAAGCATTTTCTGAACATTCTGTAATGTAGCCTGCTACTCAGTAATTGGCATAAAGAAACGTTGATGCCGTTTATTTATTAGGCGTGGTAATGCTCATCGAAATTGGTAGATAGAAATGCTGAATGCTGTTTATTTATCAGATGCAGCAATGTGTGACGCATCGACAATGGTAACTCATATTTGTGGTCGCAATGAGAAACTGACATCTGACAGAAGTTTGGAAAATTACTATTGAATTGATTTAATTAAAAAGCAGCCCCATTCATTTTAAAGGATTCCGACGAGTTCAAGCATTTGGCTTTCATTAACCTTTTACCAGCTATGATAAGACGTGCGTTGTCCTTTGCGTCGGACATTGCGATGTCTGATAACTAAATGGAACCAGCATCTTTTCCGAGTCCACCAATTTCGATGAGCAATACATCAACAGAATTTTAAGAAAATGCTCTTCTTTTACATGTTTGATTCATTAACATAATCTCATGTTTTCACGTTCAAAGGATAGCGATTTCTATTTGACGCGATACTTTTACATTTTCTTTTTGATTTCTATCCAGAATGTACGATCACGGATTCGAATATACAGTAGCATTTTAAAGAACTGAAAATGTAGCTCTCGACTCTCGAATGATGTGCTAGCATATCGCGTAAACGTTCGACATGGTTGGAAGGCACAAGATTCTATTAAATTTCGTCTTATTGAGATGGTCGATTTTTTAATGACAAACTCTGTGCAATCGATAATATACTTTTCCAATATTCAAGCATTGTGCGACATGAGATTGCTTAGCTCAAAACCTAGTCGCAAATGCAAATAATTTTCGCAATCATGGTAATAATGGAAGATAGTTAAGTTACGATTTGTGCTTAATTTTGTTCTGATGTTTTTAAAATAAGTATGTGTGAGCTATTCCTGGAGAAACTGTTTTTTTTCGATCGTCGAAAACTATCGTTTTTCGATAGCTTATTATCTAGAGGCAGCTGCGTTCGAAATGAAGCTCATTGCGGTTATTCACTACAAATAGATCCCAGCGTTTCCAAAAGCTGTGCGGTTTTGCCGATTTCTGCGCGGAAGCGCGGAAAATTGAGAAGCTGCGCGGAATATTTTTTCAGTTTTAAGTATGTTTTGAATCTTAGTGTGGCGTTTTTCACAGAAATCATTTCAAATTAGACATTATTCACCTAATGCACATCTTCTGTAGTACATTTGATAGAGCACATTTTTTTTAGATAAAATAAAAGAAATGTACAAATTTTCGTGGATTTATCAGGTCCGCTTCATCAGGTTGCAGTGGTAAAACTGAAGTCAAACCAAAAGAGAGCGATATACGTGCGTATATCAGGTAAATACATTTCCCATCGGTTCATCGCACTTTGTGATTGCTGTGTATGGAAAGTCTCAGCGAATAATCGCTGGCGCCACTTCGTCTGCCTTGTGATGACGTGCGCCCTCGACTAATCGATAGCGTGATTCCTCTCGATCGAATGCTCTGCAAGGGCTAATTTCTGCAGTTGAAAAAGAAATAAGCTTCAGCAGCATTATTTCAATAATAGATGGGAACCAAATTAGGATAATTTAGCTTTTCTACTCATAAAATTGTAAAATGACTGCGAATCAAGATACATTTGCTCTGCTGCTTGAAAACTTACTTATGCTTAAAACTTACTTCAAATCACGCTTTGTTTGACTCTGTATCATATTAGGCCCACCTAGTGCTGGGGAGAATAAGTAAACCACTCAAGTATCATAAGTATCACTTTTGTCCCTTCAGATGGTCCATTTTTTCTACACCGCACTGTAAATGGATTCTATTGTTTTTTCGTTTTGAATGTGAGCTGTCTCGTGAAAATCATTATTTTACAGGTTTTTGAGAAACTTTGCAGTGGAATCATCTCATCACCTTATCATATCCCTGTCTTGACGAGGAGTCCTCCCAATCGACTTTCTTGCCATTCACTCCCCAGGAGAGGCATCTGCTCAAACGATGGCGGATATTATCAAAGAAGAGCTAGTATCAAGAAATATACCGTTGCTAAATTGTATCGCTGTCATGTCGGATAGTGCCAACGGCATGCGTGGCCAGAAAGGTGGCGTCATATCCATCTTGAAGAAAGACAATCCTAACTTGCTGGATGTTGGGGGTTGCTCAATGCACATGTCCACTACTCGGTCGAGAAAGCGATGTCATCACTCGGCGAGGAGCTTGAAGAAGCTATCGATGATACATTTTTCTATCTACGGTATGCCAAAGCCGCCAATTCTTTCATAAAAATTCAGAAAATGATGGACTTGGAACCTTTGAAATTTCTGCGTAGAGTGGAGACTAGATGGCTTCAAATTTATGAAGTGGTTCAGCGGTTTCTGGAATTGCTTCCCGCTTTATCTGAATTCTTCTCATCGTTGCCAGCTTCGGAGAAGAAAAAGGAACGGGTTAAGAGAGTACGGGAATTCCTAGATTCCGCCGTTTCTCCCCTTTACATGAATTTTGTGCTGTTCGCCCTGAAAACGTTAAAAAACTTCGAGATCTTCTTTTAAACGTCAGCTCCTGTGATACATTTGATCTACGATCGTATGATATCGATCATTTCGGACGTCTGTTGTTCCTTTATTCGACAAGAATATGTTGACAAGGTGATGAATGAAGATGAATTCTATAACGTTCCAAATGTTGAACAATTATCGGATGATAATGTGCTGATTGGCGGGAAGGCTAGAGAAGCTCTTCGTAACGACCATCTTACGGCAGCACAACGTGCATTATTTTTTCAACGAGTTCGTCTGTTCTATGGCCAGCTCCTTCGATCTTTGATCCATTACTTGCCTATTGGTAAACGTCTTCTGAGGGCTTGCAAATTCTTGGATCCGAAGCAGAGGGAAAATGTTGCGGAAGAAGATCTCATTCACGTCAAATCCCAATTGAATTTCGATTGCGACGCCGACGCACTTCTTGAATGGCGCAAGTTTCGTAGCGATGCGGAAATTGACACAGCAGGAAGTCGACCTGCCCAAATTTTGGAAACAGATAGCCTCGAAGAATGCCTACCATAGTTTGAGTGCACTGGCCAAAAGTTGCATTATTCTACCTCATGGCAACGCTGACACTGAAAGATTGTTTAGCTCGATGAAGCGCATTTTGACCACAGACCGCAGCAGATTGCAGGATCCCAACTTTAACAGTATTCTGACAGTGAAATTATTTATGCGAAATCGCGGATACAGGAGTGCAACGTTCCCAATTGGACGCAAGTTGCTCGATCGTTGCTATGAGGCATCGAATTCCTACATGCAGTATCTGAAGCAAAAGGAAAAGGAGCGCATTGAAGAAGAAAAAAGAAAGAGGAAGATCTGAAAGCCAGGGAGAAAGAGTCAGGCAAGAAAAGGAATCCGCAGAGAAACTCGCCGAGAGTAAGCGGAAAACGGCCATGGAATACGTGGAGGCAGCCAAGAGGCTTATGCTAGAAGCACAGTCGATAACAGATGCAGCTCCCGTGTCATCGAAAAAAGATGAGTCCAAAAGAAAGTTGAAGAGAACTTTGCCTTCGACCGAACCACTGATGGATACGAGGCGTCATAGACAATGATAAGACACTTGGTGCTGACTATTTTCTCGTCATCCTCAATTCAAGTTGTTACAAATTCAATAGATGAATACAATTTTTCTTAAAAAAGATTTATTTTTGTCAATATGTACATCTACATTCAGATGAGCTATATGTCCATCACACTCAGTTACCGTGAAATGTAGCAAAACGTGGACCATGCGGCAACTTTTGAATTTTTTTGCAATAATTATCATGAAGACCTTTTGTTGTAGTCACATTCCCATGCCACTTGACTCGAGAGATATTGGTATCGGAATAGTTTCTTGTTCATTTTGTTTTGTGAAGTCTTCGATTATTGCTGAAAATACAGTACCTACTACACTACGCTTTGTTTATAGTTACCTACTAGTACTACTAGTTACAATATGTTGACCCTATTGATAGAAACAGTTATGGTGACCCAATCAGGTTCCATCGAAAGTCTACTTAAGATAGAAAGTAAAAGTTGCACATCACTATGTAGGATTCGTTTTTGAATTTGCAAGAAAATGAAATCCAGAAAATCACAAATATGGTCATAAAACTGCAATGTAAAGGGGGTTAGGGTCCATCTGCGCGGATTTACTTGGCCTGCGTGGTTTCTCAGAGATTTCACTTTGGAAACGCTGAGATCCTTCACTGATCATTAATTATGGCGCTTCGATATATTCATTAAGTTTATCGACTGTCACACTTCCATTTGAATGCATCATGATTTCTAAGGGTAATTGCTGAATGAGAACTTAAGTTAATATATGAATCTACTAATTATTGTCATATTAACATCATTTCACGAAAAGCCGCACATGACCGACATTGACCAAAGACACCCCGTTACCTTAAAAAGGGCATTCATATTTGGATTATGAAATTTTTCTCATGGCAGTATAGACGGTCTTAAAAACATGATTGGCTCATGTCGCGCATTTATTACATGCTGCTTCTGCTGTCAACAAAAATTTGTAAGTTCCACTATTTAGCATAGTTGGCAAAAGTTTTTTTACAAAAAAACGTTTTAAACATGATTATATAAGTAAATTACAAAAAAATGCGCAAATTACTGGTGAGCGTCTGGACTACATTTGAATGCAATACGGAGTGACATCAGTATTAGTAGACATCAGTAAGTACATTAAATAAGCCTTTAAAACAAAACACAGTACTGGGTAAATTAAAGGCTTGTGAAGGACTCAAGATTACTTTCCTACTGTACAACACTTTCTTTATACTGTATTATCACCTAGGCGCATTCGTCTAACTTACGATGAAATCTCATTAAAAATAAGAGCCAATCAAGTGTAACAACTACACTACATCTGTAATCAATCAATTAGAATATATGGAGAATCTGGATAATAGACAAAACAAAAAAACAATTCAATTGCGTATTTTTCCATATAAAAGCCCATGGGTTTTGATTAAGTTTTAACCGATTTTACGACAAAATATTGACCCCTAGGGCTTCTATTTGGCACCTTTTCAATCTCCACCATTTTAGCCTTTATGCCGCTTTTAGATTATAAATAATTGCTACCTCGATGTATGAAGAACAAAATACAACTAAGAAACGCGCTGTCGTGAATTACAGTAAAACAGTATATTTATAATATGAGCAGTCAGCAGCAATCTTCGGTCTAAAAAACCGGTAGCCTACATAGGTTATTCAATTACGTAGATACGTCTTTGGATCCATATCTCATCACAAAAATAGGAACAAAAGTTGATAGCAGTGAATGTGCAGGGCTTGTTGAGTCGTGGAGCAATGTCTTTAACGGCTTCATGTTGTTATCTTGTCCAACTGACGTTTCTTTTGTTCGAACGTTCAATTTCAATCGTAGGTCTCGAATGCCTGAGTGACTCTGACTCAAAAGGTAACGAATAACTGAGTTCACATTGTTGCACAAACCCGCGCGCTTGTCTTCATACCTGCTCGCATATTCTTACAATTCCCCTTGAATTCTTGGAATAATGGTGTTCGTAATAGGATGCGACTATTCGATCATGACAACATCAAGCAAACACATCCACGCACACACACGCGAGCGCGCGCACACAGACAACCAATGACTAATAAGACTTATTGTGAGAATACTTGGATTTCCTAAATTACATGTATATTTTCTTGATCACAATAAATTCCATCTGCCAAGTATAAGCCCATGGGCCTGTACTTGAGTGGGCTTATATATGGAAAAATACGGTAGTCCTTATCATTAATGTTAAGCACAGGGTGGCGGCCGAGCCCGGGAATTTTGTTGTGACCCGAGAGTCGACCTTAAATTTTAGCGAAGTAGTCAATTAGCCTTTAAATAGCCTGGGAATATCATTGTGATTTTTTTGCCACTAAGTTAAATGAGCATATTTTATTGATTTCAACTGCTATTATCATGACTTTTATTGATCCCACCATTTCTATTAAATTTCTTCGAATCTTAATTGAAATAATCAATATGTTTGCACATCAGGATAAAATATTCATGAATTTGTTTCGTTTCCATATAACTGTTAATGACATCTGTGAAGTGATGTTTTTGTCATTGACAAGTCGCTTGTAGTGAAATCGTTAATGATGAAGTTTTGCAAATAAGTAATGTTGCATCTTACAAAAACAATGTGTGGCTATTCACATCGAAGTCGATGGGTATACTATGAATTTATTCGTACATGCAAGTATAAACTCGCAATCAATCGAAAGAGATCGGCAAAAAGTCTTTTTTGTTTTTGTGTTTAATGGACTTACATGCAATTTCGTTATAGACTTTTTAAAGAGATTTTGAATAGAAGTTTGACTAAGCTTAGTGTTCGAAAACCTCACAGTAAATCGTGACAAGAAGATCACCCAAACCGATGTGACTTATATTGGATCACCGCTTCCAAATATCAGGGTCGCGACCCGCTAGTTTATGGGACCATCTGAATCTTCTAGCGGTAAAGATTTTGTTCTCTGCTCCGGTCACAACTACGCCAGAATTTTTAGTTTTACTTTGAAAAACTTTTTTATTGGTTTTGAAAGTAATCAGTGCCATAAATGGTTTTTGAATAAACTAAATTAGGCCACATTTAATCACATATTTATCCGGTTAGCTATTTCTTAAACAAGCACAGATGATAACGCCTTTACTCACGAAATTAACGCCTTTAACGAAATTAGTCTAATGTAAATATTTCAAATTCATGCATTCAAACCCCGGTTGGTCCCAATCTTCCGTTTTTTTCTTGGGTGGATTGTATCCGTGCTGTGATCTATTTATGAGATCTGAATGATTTTACAACGATAGAAGGGCTCTTTTTCGTACTTTTTAATGATCACAAAGTATTTCTTTTTCATCATCTGATTCATACAATTTTTTTATAACATTTTTTCGTAGAATTTTTGCATTGAGTAATTTTTTCATACTTCAACTATCAAACATGAAAGACTGAAGTAGCAATTGCCATCTTAGACGTATTTGAAAGATAAATATTCTCAATTTATTATGCATGTTAACATTTTTAAATTTTTTAGGCATGTTATGAATTTTATTTCAATGAGCAACGAGAAACTGACGGAATTAATTATGCAATGTGAAGAAGAATAAATTTGACTAATTTGATTAGGCGGAATGCAGTCATATTGAGTCAAATAAAACCAGATCAAGAAACTTCTGACATTGTTTAATCCGTTAGTAATGTTCCCATTACTGAGGTAGCATTGCCACGCTGCACCTCATTCGCTGAATCAAGAAAGATCGAGACCATGATTCTCCAGCATTATACCTGACTTTACTCGAAACATCAGACACGAATTATGTTACTGACGGTTGCCATGCGCCCATTGTCTCTATGCAAGCTGATAAAAAGATGATCAGGTGATAATTATGTTTTTTGTCGTTTGCGGTATTCGTCCATTGTGGCAGTGTTCCTGGTTGCTATTATCGATGCTTCTTGATATGTTGGTGTCATCGTGCCTTTGCATTAACATGTGTATTTTGATATCATGGTTTTCTGCAATGTCTTGAATACGTTGCAGTTCAAAATGTTGTGTTCCAAAATATAATTGCTTCAACTGAACATGCTTGAAAATTGAAGCCTGAATACAACTAAATAGAAATACGGCTAAAGACAACTTCATAGAATTTTATGAATCATGTGATGAAAAGGAGGTTTGTTTACGATCGTTGGAAAGTTCAGGAAGTAAACTTTTCTATCGTTATGAAATCATTTGTATTCCATAAGTAGTTCACTGGCTGCTGGCCATTGAGGAAAAGTAGGTACTTGTAGTCCTAAGGACCACTGCTCACAAAATCCAAAAAATTTTGAAAACTGAGGTCGATAGAGTTAAATATTGTTCACGCTAAAATTTGGTGGCAAAATTCAAAAAGGAAATCGTCTCAAATTTTATGATGAAAAGTTTAAAGAAGTGTTTTGATAATTTTTGAGCGGTGTGATTAGGATAACATGTCTGGTAAACATTCAAAAATAGCGTGAAAATTCGATAAGCCCGGGAATTTGAAGCTTGAAATCGAACCGCCACCCTGTAAGCAATTGCATGCTAAATGTAAGTTATGCACATTCTCTGGGCTCAGCCGATTGCGCGAGTCACATTGGACAGCTCACATCTTGCTTGACGAACACTCGCTCTTCTCTGTCAGAGCTTGGAACTAATGCCAAAAGTTTTATTATCAGCTCGGACAATTCCTTTGATAAGTTGTCTGTGATGACCTGTGCTCTAACAAAGCTTTCTATTTTGCTTTTTCCTGCTTTTTGATTTTCTTCTTTTTATCTTTTTATTGTCCCCTTCTATGAAATTGCAGCGGCTTCTGGTTCCATTTCTTCGACCGAGCCCGTAAGATCTTTCCAATGTCCAAGTCCGTCAACAAGTAGGCAGGTATTCGCTTGCATTTTATTGAGAGCATGATTTAGAGGAGCACTTGACGAAGTCCTCAACCATCTTATAGAGCCCGAGGTTATTGACATGCCTCTTTATATCTTGATTGCTCGCCTTTTCAAGGAACTGTGCGAATACAGGGTAAAAGTAGTGAGTAACATAAATTTGAAATAGAAGATGAATGAAAATATTGATTACAAATTACTACATGACTAGATGAATCTCAGAATTCCTTTCGAAAACATTGAAAACAATTAAAAATAACATTTCTTTTAAACACTTAAACCTGCTTAAAACACCACTTGTTTTTTTGGTGCTAACCCTGCTTTTTGGTACTAATTTATTCAGTTCATTCCCAATCCACTCTCTCTTATTCATTATCTTTTATTGTGGCTCATCACTGCATGAAAGTATGTTGTCATTGCAGGTTAGCAGGCATCGTGACCACAAATAAATGGAAAGGACATGTAGTGGGAACCAGAAAAACGACACCAGGATTTAGACTTGTTGAAAAATATGCAATGGTAGTTGGTGGCAGTGCTGCTCATCGCTTTGACTTATCATCAATGGTTATGCTGAAGGATAATCACATAGATTCCATGAAACCATTGAAGGATTTGGATAGAGAGAAGACTATTTCTATGGTAAGAAAACCGTAAGATGATGATCTAAGTTGTGTGTTGCATTCATGGGATCTATTGATTCCAGTACGGCATGAAAATGCAGCATTTTCAGGGTATGCGCAGTTTTTGAGAGGAAAATATCCACCGGTGCTTGTTGCCTTGCTAATGGCGTTGTTTTACATCAAAGCTTTCATCAATTTATTGCCACCTACTGTACACCTCTTTCAATATACTGCAGATATTACTGATATACATGTATTGTTATTTCAATACTGACATAACATCCTGTAATGAAATACGTGCACTGAAGTCGGAACAATTTTTTAATTGAAATACGCTGTATTATTTTCTTTTGAGTGTCATTCTTTATAATATCGTCTCATCTTGAATCTTGATAAATGGATCTGAAAAATTCTGCAATCTATCATGTCAATGATGCCAAGACAGTAACATTACAATCGACAGAAAAGAATAAAGCATTAGCCTTGCGAACAATTATTATATCAATTAATTTGGCAGGCCACATTGTTTCCTAAAGGAAGTGTCTCTGCTGACCAAATGAATAAACTTTGCACCCAAAATCAATTCGTTAAGTGCTTCTGTCTGTATTTGATGAGAATAGGAAAATTTGGAAAAATGGATTGTTTAGTGTTCTTAGAATTTTAAATATAAAGTTGATTTTTTCATCTGGCCGAATCCTACGATTGATACACCGGAACTTCGATAATAGGCTGAAATCAATAATCGCGAAATCTGTAGTTTTAGAGGCTTAAACAACGCAATCGCATCATAATGTATGTGACATTGCGAGTGTCCGCTTGCGCTCAATTATTTCTGTCTTCTTACTAGATGTAGAACGGAATGAACTTTCTTAAAGCAATGTATACAACGTGTCCGCAAAGTCCCTCGGCACTAATAAATCACCATAACGCAATTTGTTTTTACGCATAAGAATCTTCTCTTTCAGTATGTCGGCTTCTTGATGTTCATCCAGTTAACTTTTCGCGATCACGTGATTCGAACTAACCAATGTGAGGCATGACTCATATAACTGACGCATGAAGGCAAGGCATGAATCGGATCAATTTCATCGCTCAATAATGTTGTCAACAGAAGAACGCGATTGGCCTTTGGAATACGTTTTCCGAGCTGATAACAAATATACCGAAAGTGTTAAGGAACAATTTTGTGAGCGTTTCCCAAACACAACGAATCCTCATAGCAACACAATTCGACCTTTGAAATTCCGAAGAAACAGCTCAGTTTGTAGATGATGAAGGAAGTGGTCGCCCGAGCACCTTGTCCGATGAAATGTCCCATGTGATGAGAGACTCCATGTAAATCAATTAGACGCTTAGCAGCGGAAGTCAACGTTGGAAAAACTACAGCCCATAAAGCATTACGAGAAGAGCATCTCATTCCTTACAAGATAATGGCTGTGCAAGAACTTCAGGGCGACGATTGCGAGAAAAGAATGGTATGCTGCAGATGTTTCAAGTCAACAATAGCCATACGAGGAGAAAGGTTTCTTCATAACTTGTTTTTGTTTTTCTTTGACGAGGCATGGTTCCATTTAAGTGGTCACGTGAACAGTCAAAATTCTAGAGTTTGGTCATCAGACAATCCCCATGTTTTAAAGGAAGGGACATTGCACATCGCAAAAATTGGTGTGTGGATTGCAATGTCCGCAACTGAGATTGTGGGTCCAATATTCTTAGCTGACACAATTAACGCTGAGTGGTATTGCTCTTTAATTTTGACACAGCTTCTTGAAAATCTAGGAGCAGACAAACAAAGATGTGCATTTTCCAGCAGGATGGGGCAACTGCACATGCCGCCAGACAGTCGATAACCATGCTCCAGCAAGCGTTTGGAGAACGCCTTATTTCCTGAGGCCTGTGGCCTCCACGTTGACCAGACTTAGCCTCACCGGATTTTTTCATGTGGGGTGCAGCAAAAGCTTATGTTTATGCAAGAAATCCATTAAACATCCTTGACTTGCAGACAGAAATATCGAACTTCATGAACTCCGTTTCACAAGAAACCCTCAAGGCTGTGTTTCAAAACATGTGTCGACGAATTGATTTGTGCTTGTCGATGGGCAAAGCCTATTTTCAACACCCATTGTAAAGAATCTTTCATTGCAAATACAAAAAACGGAAAAATATTCATTTTTCATTTTAGAGGTCTGAAGTTCAACGTTTAAAGATATTTTTAAGAGGTCTGAAAGTTACGTTTTTAGTGCCGAGTGACATTGAGTACGCCCTGTATATCTGTGGACAGTAGAACATATGTGCATTTTATCAAATATGATTTATTTTTGCGGGCCCTTTGGATACAGTAAACTTAATGTTTCTCTATTACTCCGTTGCAGGCTGTCTCTCAGACTCGGAAAATCGCAGGTCATAGTATGAAGATCGAAGTTGAATCTCGAAATGAGAAAGAAGCAATCGCTGCTGCTCTGGCTGGAGCCGACATCGTCATGTTGGACAACTTTACCTCAAAAGTAAGTTTTGTTAACATGTAATGGAATCAATTAATCATTATTTTTATTTTACGGAGATAGTACCTCAGATATCATTCTATAGAAGTATTCTTGCTAATCATATATTTCCATACCGTGACCGATGTCGAATTTTCGAAACGTGGCGTGATAGACTAGGAATCAGGTTAATTGTCTAATTCAGCAGGCAATCTCAGATTGTCGCCGCAATTCCCCTAGTAATTTCGCTCGAAAACTAAACTGTGCATTGCGATTTATTTCTGGCAAGAAATATCAACTTCAGCGGACAGTCGCAAATATTTTACATGATTCACCTACATGTACAATGTGCATGCACGAAGGAAAGAAATTTCACCGCTGATTTTTCCTTTGTATAATATATTAGATGCGATCGTTTAACTATTAAATTGCGTATATGGATAGACTGAGGTGACTTGGCATGTTTTGTAAAACTGCTTAATTTATGAAGGCAAAGTGTAAATATCGTGATCACTTAGTGTCATTGCCAAAACTTAACCTTTCTTCAAAGCTTTATGCATTAATGGCTGATCGAATGTGGTCACTAGATCAGTTAATTGACTGGATTTTTAAACTCGGATCCGGATCTTGACCCAGTGCAATCCTGATTCCTAAGAGAGAAGATTCATCTTAAAAAAACTTCGAAAAATTTCATTGCTCTATTTTTATCAAAAGGATTTGGGGTACATATGCCACCCAACCACAAGGGATCAAATACACAGGAATATCCATTTACCCATGCACTTCTGATACTGGCTGTCTGTGCCCAGGAGAATCTTGGAAATGGTGATCGGGTTAGCGCAGACACCCTGCAAATAGTAACGAACATAAGGCACATAAATTCAAGCTATATATTTTGGAGTGTGGGTGCCACAATTAGATAATGGTTGACAACTAACGACTCAGCATTCATTTGCGCTTATTTTTTTGCAGGTTGCATGCAGCTGTGCTCAGCGACTAAAATCAAGATTCCCTCGAGTTACTATTGAAGTTAGTGGAAACATCACTGAAACAAATATCGCCAGCTATATGTGTAGTAGTGTCGACATGATTTCTACAAGCAAATTGTCAAATGGATATTCTGTTATTGATCTTTCGATGAAGCTACAAGAAAGCACTGCTCCGTGTATTCCGAAAAGTGCTACAAAAGTTGTCGCAGTTGGCGTAAAACGTACAGTAACGGAAGGTATGCAATAATTCGTTCTATATGTGTTTAGTCTTAAGCTCTTCAACAGGCGGCATTGTAAATCAATTTTGCATAGTTTTGAATATTTATGAAATACTACAATGGAACTTGATAGCCCTATCACTACCTCTGTTGAAAAGGGTCTCGATTCTTCTAATAGGTCAATCTTGTTATTTCAATTCAGGTTCATAAACGTCTAAATCGACTCGGCTTTGAACATCTTTCAATTGCGCAAAATCTGACAGACCCTAGTAATTAAACCGTGCATAATTGTGTGAAGCTGCAGATTGTATCAATATGGTAGTGTCGTTTAGTGTTATGGAGGCAGAAGTTAGTCTTCATACTTTGCATTATTGGTCATCAGTAACTCACCGCTGCCTTATAAGAAGACGCGACAGAAAATGATAGTAAATGTCTGTTATGCACACACTCGGCAAAAAAAACCAGGGCACCAGTTGGAGTCATTTATTTAAGAAAACGCATTATCACTACAACGTGCAACTATCACATTTCTGCATGCAACGTCACAAACGATTGGGGTCACTGTATATGAGGTCCCGAATGACCGCTTTAGGCACCACATTCCACTCCTCCACAAGTCTGCGTCAGGGTCATTAGGTTTGGTGATAGCCATGATAGGTCGCCTAGTCAATCTTAATGATTTGTATTGATAGTGATCAATTTGTCAGGAACACTCACCTAATGATCTTGCGCACATACTTGAGGAACAGTGGAATGGGGTTCCTAAAGCTGTTACCTAGGATCCCATTCAAAGTGCCCCTAACCATTTGATTCAGTACATGCATAGATGCGGTAGCCACACACCATTGTGCATTGTGATTCTATTGGTGTCATTTTTTTGGCTCGAGTGTATCTCCTATGACAGTGATTTAGTGACAAGTAGGCGACAAAGATCGGTTAAGTTCCTTTTTCTGCCAACTTTTCAAACTGCAGGCATGGTTTGAGAATGCACTAATAAATTGCACTTAGCTTACTCGGTACAGTCTCATTTTTGGGGCGAATGCCAGCTTCCTGTTTCAAATCAGGATTTTGCTATGCAAAAATTTTCATCAAATTGACATCTCCATTTTAATAGGATCATGCACTATGCACTTAACGGTGATATATGAGACCACCGTGCTAAATTCATGGAAATAACAGCATCCAGTAAGGTCTGAGCTACATAAAAGTAATAAATCAATATTCTTCTTGACTATAAATATTGTATGTAGGCCCTATTGTGTATGGATATTGTTTAACAAACTCCTGACTCCTGAATGTGATGAGAAAACTGTCTTATACAGAGTACACCTTAAGATTACAAAATCACTGATTTAGTTTACTTCCGCATTTATTATACGATCTCTACGCTTCACTATTGCAAGACATCACACATGCACATGTTGTCTTTTATCATATTCGCAAATTCACAGACTGAGAGTTGCATCATCAACGAATCTATGTTTTCAGGCCGGACCTAGTTGTTTGGCAGATAATCAATAAAATCTAATGTATTTTATGGTTTCATGCTTTTTGAAATTATCTTATTGGAATAACTAAATGCTTGTTAGTCATTTACTCCATTTTGCTTTTTTTGAAATCTGCTTTGTGTTCACATGTGTCCTCAGAGGAAATTGAGTTTAAATCAACATCTAGACCATCTGAATCAATATCGACAGCTGCAGCAAGTGTGTCATGAAAATTCTATCTACAGAAAGAGAGAAAAAGCAAAGATGAAATCTAAATCAGATAATCAGATCGGAGAGAAACAACCACAAAGAAGCGAATGAAAAGAGAATCGTTGTTGAACTGAGAAAATTTTCATGTCAAAATTTCAAGGGCGAATGCTATTTTGAAGGAAGATTCGTTCCAATTGTAAAGCATGGCAAGTGGCTATATGTGTGGTATAAGTATAGCTTCAGATCTCATGCGGTTGGCAAAATATATATTCAAATTATCCGCGGGAATATGGGAATACTGGAATAATGTGAAATAGTCAAATGACGAACCCAACTGATTTCAGGTCAATAACTTATTTTCAGGAAATTTTTGCTGGCTACTCGCACGTTCTTCCTCAAACATTTTATTGTATGGATTTGATTACATCTACTTGTCCTCTCAACAAATTTCTTGTTATTTCACAAATACCTACAATTTTTTGTGCCACTTCCAGCGGTCTGGCCATTTCGACTAAGTGTTCTGTGATTCAACTTTTGTTTTACTCGATCTGTGCAACACAATCAATGTAAAGGTTCTCATTTTCCTGGTGTTGTCAATTAAAGATCAATAGTAATCCTTTTGTAAAACTGCTTTTTATATTTCTTTATTCATTTTACCGGCCATTATTTTTTCACAAAGGCACGGGATCGTCGAACCAATTGAATTGTGCCGCAGTTATCCATTGTTTTTCTTTTTGTTTACTAATTTCAACCGAATTAATGAAGTGAGCTTGATTGATATCACATTACATTCAATACATAAACAAACCAACAATGATGTCATCGATGCTTCGATTTTTTTATAAATCCATCTCTCCCTCAATTGATTTCGTTACCACCACTCGGAAATTGCAATCGGTCAGTTATCCACTATAATGAGACTTCATGAATTGTTTCAGCTTTCAACAGTGATATTCTATTGGAATACTATCTTATATTATATAGAAATCTCTTCGTCACTTTCCTAGTATTAATGTGGACTGGGAGGTTCTTCGATTTCTCTTAAGTGCGTGTTGACCAGACGCACAGTTGCCAGGGCCGTCAAAAATTATCTTGGCCATTTCATGGATTGTGAGTATATATCTATCGCTTTTTAACATCAGGAACTCGCATTTTCCTGGCTGAAAAATCCGTTTGAATTGCATGCATATGTAATAGTAGCCTTTGATTGACGTATCTTGGAAGACGGCAAAAGAAATTTGGGTGTGAGATATTTTCCTTGTACTCCAGGAATTTTGTTTTATCTTTTAACTTCAAAAAAGGATAATCTGAAAAATTCACTACAGTTTTCTTGCTTCTTCAGAAAAGGTGCTTCTGTTGTTGTGAAAGCCACCTCAATCCCACATGGCATTTATCTTTCAACATGCGTTTTTGACGAAAGTACATGGTGTTCATGAACTTCGAAGTACATATCCATTTCTGGCATTTTCGTGACAAAATCAAGATTTGCGGTCAATGATCAAGTGTTTTCGGTACTTGCTTCATGTGCATCAGATGCTCCGCCACGTGTAATAAAGCTACTTTCAAATGAGTAGATACAGTTATCTACAATGTTTATACTGGAATCTCGATAAATTATTCATATTCAACCTTAAGGTGATGTAGGAATTTCTTGGCATGTACCGGTACTTCGCTAGCGAAATTTGCCTCACTTTGTTCTTATTCGGCCTCTTTGTTTTAACAGTTTCCGATACGATTCATTTATAGATTAAGTGAAATAGAAAATAGACAAAGAAATTGAAGCAAACAAAACCCGTATTATTCATAGGTGTGGAAAGCCATGATATAGATACCTCATAAATGGATATACCGTATAATATAAAGTAGACGTATATAATAAATTCAATACTTGGTAATACTCGTACACAAATTACGGCTGAGACACAAAATCAAGTGATGTTTTTAGAAATTTGTTTTTGTACACGTAGGGACGTGTCCATGGTATTCGTCTCACTTGAAAACTTTCATCATCATTTTTCCAGGATAATTTCTAGAGGTGTCATGTTGAAAAATGAGTGCATATTTTTACCTGTCATTTTAAAGAGCACATCCTTGGGTATCGTGAAATCATTTCCTTTGCATCATAAGCATTTTGGTCGTTACGTCCACAACACTGTGTTGATAATATATTTTTAATTTGCCCTCCTGATTGACAAAAAATCAATATTTGGCATAATTACGACTATTTTCTAAAATCTTGACAAGTATTGTCTGATCGATGGTTATCGAAAAAAATATATGAAAAAATGTTAGAAAACGCTACGTCCACAATACCGCGTTATGTCCGCAACATTTTATCATGAAATTTGTAAATTTTGATATCTTGGCGCATATTGCTGCAGTCATATAATCATGCTCATTGTTGGCACACTTAATAGAAATGAGTTCATTCATGTATCATTTTCAAAAAAAATTCATGTGTCAGTTTGCTTAACTTCCTTGATTGAAGGGACATTTACGTTGCCCACATTTTCTTAGTCATTTCAATAATTTGGTTCGCATATAAATTCAGAATGGATTCTTTAAATCATCATCAGCTGAAAACTATGTGCTTGTTGCATGTAGTTCGAACTTCTATTATTTACATCCCCTTTTTCACATAAAATAGTAATTTTCTGAAAAGGCATTCAAACGCAATATTAATAAACGCAGTGTACTCAGTTGAGCTCTCTGGCATGCGATGGGACGAAAACTGAATGTACTAATCATGCATGAGGTTATTCCGGAATACCTAAATTTGGAATGGAGTTAATTGGATCTCGAGAGTCGTCCAAAAACATGGATGGGGAGGGGTTTGGGATTCATGGCTCACATGCTCGTGTCTTACATCAATTATGATTTTTAAAATGGAAAAATTGAAGATTTTTCCTCCATAATAAGTCATGGTAATTACTAGACATAATGGCATGTCTTAATCGTTGTCTATATCATTGTGTTTGTCACGCATTCCAATCACAGGATCTTTAAACAGACTTACACTGTTATTTTTCGTCACTTATCTCTTAGATCTGTTGAGATAGGATAATTTGCACACCTGCTGTTATTCATGTTTCTGAAAAGCCTTCTTGATGTTAAGGATATATTGATTCTACTTCATATTATACTGGCTTCATTTCTATAGTAGCTGTGTATAGAAACACATCTTGACATGTCCTTTCACTTGTAGATATGGCCTTACCAAGTTAAGGACCCCAGTATACATATGGATTTCTAAGATAGACGCCTCCCAGTGATTTTACTCGCCGGCTCTCGAAGTGCTCGTTATTCTAAGGAGAGACGCTTATTCTACCTTAATAGGAATGACTTTTGTCAACCAATAAGTAAGCTAACTAATGCCATAATCGCTTTTAATATATCTACTGAGCATACGTCATGGTTATCAAGTTTATTTATTAGATTGGTAGTAGTTAAAATCAGGCCTAGAGTAAGTAGTGTGAAAAGTGGTCATTTAGGATTTTCCTGAGATGGCATGTCGCTGGAATCGCATGAATGGTACGAATCGAAGAATAGTGCTTTTGTGACGAATACCGCAGGCACGTCCACCTACTAATTTGTAGTATCAAGAAATTTGTTTTATGAAAAGTAGAAAGATCATCAAACTCATTAGTATAGACATTTCTTCTATTGTATTTTCAGATGTCCATAGAAAATGGATGATGATTTCTCTAACTTCACAACACTGCACAATTTTCTACCTGAATTTATGAACAATTATCCAGGAGCTCATCCTCCTTCATTTTTAAAAGAAAACATTGTTGACTTCTTAAGAATGACGGTTTATTGTTATCACAACGTTTTAATGATGTTACCTATATTTCTTTTTTCAGAACCACCGATCAAGAAGGAGATATTTGAAGTTACAGATCAGAGTATCAGATTTGCAAACTTCCGTGATGCCAAGTCGGCTCATTATCTAAATTCATGCTATTATTCTTCAAATCAGGATTAAGAGTTTAGCAGGGTCGCATTCTTTGTATTGACTTCAAGGCATCTATTGCATGATATGCCGGTGTTGTGACACGTGGTATAATTATGGAGGAGAGTCTTCAGAGTATCGTGATAAAAATAGTATATGAAAATTGAAACGTTAACTCGTTCTATCCAAATGTCTTGAGATAATGCTAGTGACAGCTACATTTTATTGATACTAAGCTGCAATTTTGTCTCACAAGTTTAGGTCTTCTGTGACTGAATCTAAAGCTCTATTGTTACAAACAGTACTTTTAGTTCTTGCCATATCCCTTTAAAAATCCCTTATCTCCGATTAATTCAATTTTGTGGATGGATTCTTTGATAAGAATTAGCTGGTGTGTTGATGTTTGAAAGTGGTGATTCAAGAAGTAGCGAACAGTTCCTGTTGTATAAAACTCAGTGGAACATAATTTTGTCTCCGTGGTTAATTGCCTGACCAGGTGATTTTTCTGTTTCGAGTTCGAGCCCCGAAAGTGTAATTTGATGTCGACAGGAAGGTCGTGCCAGGACTTGAAGTGCCATAATACTCAAGAAAAGTCTGACTTCTTCTGCATCGTCCGAGCCTCAGTGAGAGGGAGGGGGAGCAGTGACGTTAAAAAGTTTCATACTCGTACACCGTGTTTACTCGGACAGTTGATTTATATTGTAGAAATGAATTGGTAATGGTAGAAGCTAATAGTTTCGCTAGAATGTGATCACAGAACAACTTGAGAGATTGGGACGAGTGAAGATAAATGCGCAAATGCTATGTTTCATAACAAAGCCAGTCGTGTGATTAGTGACTAAATTTCTGGGTCGTATCAGTCGTCAAGGTTGAGTTCAGTTTTTCTTTAGTTGGGAGCACCTATCTTAAAAAATCTATATTGCTACATTAATTGACTAGATAGCCGTCAGGCTTCCTGCAGGTCCTTTGACATTTTTTGCGGGACACTGTGAAATTACTTCGAAGAATGGGTTATTCTCCTGAATATTGATCAAAACATTAGTATTGAGCTACATGATGAAATGCCACTGAAATGTGAGTGCTTCTTCCAAGGCTCAGTTTCTTATTGAACAAAATATGTAGTGTCCTGGAAATCCATACCATGAAGCATTAAATCGTGAATCAAAATTCGCATTCACCTTTTTTTTGTTTGGAACAATTGCTCTATTTTATGAATGGAAATGTATTGATGATCACTTTTATGAGAGTATCTCCATTGCGAACTATGTCTAGAAATTTTGTCTCTTGCAACCATAGCCGTTCGATAAAAAAATAATGCAGGTTAATAGTGCATCAATGAAGACAATATTCTAAACATCACATATTTTATTAATCTCCTGCGTGAGATCTCAGCATTTTACCCATTTGAAAATCAAAATCACAGATTGATAAGTGCGTTAGATATTTGAGCCTGTGGTGTGACACATGGTCCTTAATGTTGGATCGTTCAGTTATCTGTTCACAAAAGCGTAACAGCACGTTTAAGTGATAGCTAGGATTGTCAGTAGTCGGTGCATGTTGGGATATGTTGATCATAATTAGTGATAATTATCGCAACTCAACCAAGTGCTCAACATATCCTTTCCATGGTAAGGCAGGATGGTTTGCTCTCTGACATAATCACCACGGTTAAGGTTTTCAGACATGAATATCATTTATGGATGATTTGTCGTCGTTTAAGTGTAATGATTTGTTTGCAACACATGCATGGACAAATCTGTGCTAAGATGTCTGCATACAGGCAACATTTTGGTGTTGGCAGGGAGAATTTTATATGAAAAGTACACATGTTAGGCCATGTGGAGGACAAGGAACCATGAACTGAAGAGAGGGTCTTCTTATCAGACTTGCGGGAGCTCACAGAGCATTTATTTCTGTATTGCCAAAAAAATATATTCGTTTGGAGGGTGTACGCGTGTGTATATCTGCATGGTCCCTTGATCTACTATGAAATGGTTCTTTCACTCTCCAAAAGATTAGTTTTAAAATTGACTTGATGAACTTGTGTTTCTTATGTGCTGAAAATTGCTTCATTTCCACTCAAAGTCAGACATATCATTCATCCACGGGCCCCATCGTGGCGCAAGTGATATGAAAATTTTGTATTCTAGATCATTTTAGAAGAAAATTTTTGGTAAGGTAAAAGCGCACCCTGAATAACTTAAGAACTAACTACCACAGGGGTAGCCCTCTAACTAAGTGGTTTGACTCAAGACGGCCCCTTTGGTCAACAAAGCTGATGAGAAGGGTCCCATCGGCAACAGCTTGCTGAGAATGGCTCCTTGGTTAACAGATTTGATGTGAAATTCCCCTTAGGCAACAAGCGTGATGTGAAGGGTCTTAGGTTAACATGTTTGATGAGAAGCGCTCTTGGTGAACATGTTTGATGAGAAGAGCTCTTGGTGAACATGTTAGATGAGAAGAGTCCTTGGTGAGCTCTCAGCAGGATGAGTGACTCTCCCTGATCAACAAGATTGATGAGAAGGGCCCCAGTTGCAAAATGTTAAAGGAGCTCAAGTTATATTTGACATAGGTCATTTGGATTGACTCAGAGACAGTCATGAATGTGAAGCATATTCAGTGTTTCTAAAATTTTGGCGTTTTTGTCCGAAGGAAATGACCCGATAGTTGACTGAGGCTATACTAAGGTTTAGAACAAAAGAACATTTGAATTTTAGAAAACACCGAATGCTTGGATTCCTGTTTTTTTGTGTCGGCACTCGGCAGTTACGATTTGAAGAGAGTAGCAATGTAGTTGTATGTTCAGAGAGTCAGCGATGTTGGTGTGGAATCAGTCAGAGCAAGGATGTGAATTTTCCGAATGTCGATTCTCCCACTAATAGTTTGCTGATGCAATATTTTCATTTTGTGGGTGGATGTCTCCTCATCCAGTTTATTTTCTGGAGTTTTCATTTTTATCACTGAATCGTAGTCTCGTAGTTCACAAAGGTTCAGGCCACATGATTCGCATTAAAGCATGTGTATGGCTGTCCTGAAATTTTAAAAGCTTCTCCCATTTCAACGCGCATATGCAAAGACATTCTTTAATCTATTTTTTTAATCTTTGTATAGTGCCGTGCAGCGCTCCTTTGACCGATAATGGAATGTAGCAGTTCCATCTCTTGATTTGACAATTGATCCATTGTGGGAGCGATAGCTGTATGTAACTTATTTACTGGCGTGATCATCCAAGCAGACCTGTTTTTCTGTGGATTGCTTACCAATCTTTTTTTTACATATTTTTGAGCATTTTGCTCCTTATGTAACTTTCTATCGTGATTTAATTTTTCACTCTCACAATCCCGATGGGTACTTAAAATAGGCATCTCTCTGCCGAAATTAGTGTATGGAGAATTCCATGCATATGTTTACACCGTCACCAAGTATATTGCATTTGACGTCCATTCGTTTTTAAGTGTCATGTCTAGTTAATCAGATATCGTATTTGTTGCCATTTTGGTGTTGCGCGTGGAAGCTGATTTGAGAATAGTGTGTATAAAATACAAGAGAAAATTAAAACGTCAAAAGTAAACGTCGATAGTGCCATCAATTTTATGCTGAAATATCTTCGAATTTCATTCTTGACCATTTTTGCGCGCTAAAATGCTGTGAAATTTATTTCCAACGACAGCTCTATTATGCTACTGTATAAAATGTGTCAAAAAAGTTTGAATTGTTTCATTGAGGAAATTTGTAAATTTTTGAAAATGTGAAAGTTGACCCTTGATTTATTATTGGTGTTCCTTAAATCGCATGGATGTTGAAGTTGAATTGAGGAATATGTATTGCTGGTGATTAGTTAGACATCTGCTTTGAAACTTTGTTTCATAGCATTTCATTGAAAGATTGGACAATAGTTATTGTACATAGATTGTTAGCGGTATTTGATCGAAGGAGCAGCACAAAACCTTCACTATTTATGCTGTAGCAAGAGATTCTCAGAAATGCGAAAATGCTACGCTCACATCCGATTTTCCACCTTCACTGATGATCGATAAAAAATTAACAATATGTAGATCTGCCGACCTCACCATTGGCATTATGGAATAAACTGTAGGTTAAGAGACAGCATGTGACATAGGGGTCCTCTGCGTTATTCTTGGGCGGAGCAGAATGTACAGCAAAACCAATAATGCTACTTTCTCACAGGTTGTTTACATGAAAGTTTTCTACTAAGCCGATATCTTAATAGAGGGAAAATACTGTATTTCATTGAGATAGTCCATTACCCTTCTATTGTATTTTTGTTTGTGGTGGATAGCGTGGTTGTTGATATTGTGATGTAGCTTGCTTACTTCACGTTATCCGTTCAGTGCCCTTTTCTCCATCTCCGTTGAGTTGGACGATGATTCTTCATGGAATGCCTTAAGCTGTTCCGATCGATGGCTTCCTTGAGGTCCAATTGCCGACCATCGCCATCTGCACACCCTCATGGCCTCATCGATCGATTGCATGCTCAGGCTCGCCAGAAGTTATTCGCTGGCAACTCTATCGTAATACATAATAGTTTCGTGATATGATCTGATGACACTCGCTTTGAGACGAGACATCAAGATGAGCTCATCGGTTTTCGTTGCATTTTATTTCAGCAATATTTTACTATTAGATTAGTAGTTGTAATCAAAACTTCATTTTGACAGAGTTTGTGTAGGCGCACTTCTACAAAACATTCATCTGATATTGCACGCGCTATTGGAGTTGAAGCGCCTGTGGATTTCGGAATTCTGATTGCAAACTAGATTTGTTCTTAGATTCAGAGACTGAAATAGAACTTAGAGCTAATTGCAGATTTGAAATTGATGCCTCAGTAGTATAACAGAGTAGTCCGACAAACTTCGCAGTGAGATTGATTCAATGGTAAGTTTCTAGTTTCTTAGCAAAACTTTTTATGCTTGCCTATATTGCAAAAATAAGGTTGTATTGGAGATTAACGCTATCTTTAGCTGATTAGGGTAGTGACAAGAAAAGTGATAGATTTCGCCAATATGTGAACTTGGGACCGATGGTTGGTCTCGCTCGCTTATCAGTGTGACCAATTTCCTTGAGAGCGGCTGCAAATTTCGGAAATGCGATTGCATATTCGTATTTGAAAAAGAAATTGATAGGTTAGAAGCTATTTCGATTTCATATGTGCACTCGCAGTAGTAGAAATTTGTCCTTCTAACTTCTCACGTCTGCGTGTGCACCTAGTGAGTTGATCTACAGGGAATGACTTGCTTTAGACAGGTATTGATGACGGGTATTTGATGTTGGCAAAAAAACCAGTGTATAAAGTATGATGTGCAAAATACTTTCAAGAAATTCTATCCCTTTTTAGATCGAACTGGTGGAATTTGAGGTTGCATTCTGATCAGCAGTTACATATACAGCCACTGAAATGCATGTCTTGTAGAGATAGTTATGAAGCTGACTTGACCAATTATGCATTATGCTCCTTGCTTTATCATGTCAACGAATTTGATGTTTGAATTTATTCACATTCTATTTTAGACTCATGGACTATGTGGTTGAATTTCGGAATTTCATTTTCTGATTGTGATGTTGACAGTTAATAGTATGAGTTTTACATAACTTCCTTGATAGAATGCATTTTTAGATTGTTTTTTTCAATAGCTTCTAGACAAATGGCCGCATATTTATTTTACATGGAATGTTCATAGTTCATGAATTTCATAATTCTTGCTTTTTTTCGGCAATGATGAGAGGTTGCTTTTAGTAATTAGTTGGTTCTTAGCTTAAAGCACTATTTGTGGACGATGCGATCATCAACGAAACGGATACTGTAGCCTCAGTGATGCAGTAGACAGTCAATACCGTCTTCTAGTTCTATACCGATATCAAAACCACAGTGATGGACAACAATTCAGCAAGCTATCGATAAACTGAGTAGTCTAGTCAGTATCTGGTAGATAGGTCATAAATAAGAATTGAACTTCTCCTTTTTTACAATGGAAAACTTTTCAACGATCAATGAAAGTGTTCAAAATGTTCAGTTCCAGTAGTACAGTGCAGTGATCAATCATCAGATGCATTTAGATTGTAATTCAGAATGTTTAAGCTGTCACATGAAATGAGAACAACGCCTTAGCATCATTCAAATTTTCTTACTTCCACATCTAAAACTTGAACTGCACTTTTCGTTAAAAATGATCTCTCTCGTCTCAAAATTCTTTCAGGAATTTAAATTCATGGTTGAAAATGTGTGAAAAGCGTTGTTTATGATTTGATGTTCAACTGGTCTCAACGTCGTTGAAAATTATCGGAATCTTTGGATTGGTGTATCGAAAATCAATGATTGCTCAGTATGACCATCTGGTGTCATGCAGGAGAGGGGAATAGTCGCGGCTTGGCGCCTACAATAATTTTCTTTTTTCTAGCAAGATATGTGCTATTTCAGAAACAATTGACATTGTTTGATCGAGCGTCTTGATATAGACTGCTCTATAGGATTATCTGTTTCTGAATGACTATCCTGCCTGAAGACGCCCAAAGAAGTGTTCAAGGCGGATCCAGCTTTTCGATGAGGATGGTGTTGACAGAATAAAAAATGTGAACCATACGTACGAGGGCTGTGTCAAAAGTAATGCAATTGTGATTGTGTGCACGGCTGTGGCAGCGAGTAGAGATATCTATGCTGTTGATTGCGATTATTGATTCGTAATGAACAAATAGAGAGTGTTGATCATGAATGAGTGTTGAATTTTGTTAACGGATACGCTCTTAAAGGTAACATAGATTTCTTCTCTAATTACTTGTATTTGTGTCTCGCCGAAGTTGATCACTGCCATGGAATTTTCTAAAGAAAATTTGAGATTTTACGTTTGGATGCGTTTCCAATATGGAGAGAGTCCAACTGCTATCTTTGAACAATTCAAAGAAACCCTAGACCGGTTGAAAAATTTCCCTGTTACTCAACAATATCGAGATGGTGCGCAGACTTCAAGACTGGTGATCGCCAGACCCTCTCGGACGCTGGTCGCAGTGGACGCCCTCGATCTTCGACAGATGCAGACAATGTCACGCTTGTTGAAAATCTTCTCAGAACCGACAGGCGGTTAACTGTTCGTGAGATGGAAGACAGCCTTAACCTGTCAAGATCCTCAGTCCATCGCATTGTGACAGAGCAATTGCACATGAAGAAACTGTGTTCAAGATGGGTGCCACACATTCTGAAAAGTGAAGAGAAAGAACGATGGGCTGACTGTGCACGCATGATGCTGGACATTTTGAATAGACGTCAGAACTTCGTGATCACTGGCGATGAAAGTTGGTTCATGTTTCACCAAGGCGCCAACAAACGGCAAAACATGGTCTGGCTGTTCGACGACGAAGACAGGCCACAAGTTGCGAGGCAGTCTTTCCGGTCAAAGAAGCGAATGGTCACCATCTTCATCAGCAGAAATGGGCCATTGCTTATCAAAATGTTATCTGATGGTGGTCATGTCAATGCAACCTATTACCGAGAAGAGATTTTACAACCTTTGCTCTCCAACAAAGAAGAACTGTTGAGACCTTCTGAGAACTCGAAAGTGGCTGGAAGGAGACCGATGATTGTGCTGCACCACGACAACGCATCCAGTCATACCGCCGCAAAAGTGAAAGACTTTTTGGAATCTAGTGAGGTTAGAACTGCACCCCATCCTCCATATTCACCCGATCTGGCACCTCTTGACTTCTGGGTGTTTCCCCGATTGAGGAAGACCTCGCAGGAATATCCTTTGAGCGCCCTCAGGACCTGGGAAGAGCCATAAATCAGAGACTGAAGAGCTATGGTGAAGAATGGTATGCAGCTTGTTACGTGAAGTGGTGTGAAAGACTTCAGAAGTGTATTGAGCAACAGGGAGATTATGTTGAAGGACTCAGACAGTGATTTCTTTTCTTTCTTTTGAAATATAGTTTTCACAGTACAAATTGCATTATTTTTGGGACAGCCCTCGTATGCAATGTGTGCGTGTGAGTTAATCCGTATCTCTGTTGAGTACGAGTTGCTTCCCTGTTCAAGAATATCAAAATATTTTCGAAATTTATTGAAAGTGAACAAAAATAGACCCAATATCAGGCTTCTTCGACCCTCCAGTTTGAAAACTTGATTATTTAAGTACCTTCCCACCATGCTTCCCATTGTCATAAAAATGTGAAAATAATTGTCCCCTAAGTGTAAAAATGCTCATGGATTCAAATCTGCCGGAAGAATCCCTACACTTTGCTCACAATTATATCGGACGATTTCTATACACTGCAAGATAGGAGCTACCATAGATATCTTAGTGCTCATCACAGATATCTTGAATTTCCAAATTTCGCTCGAGTTTACAGCCTTTACATCTTCCACTGTCTTTCACCATTGTGGTCAGCTCTGCCAACCTTTCGCGGACATGGTGCTTCAGACGTTTGAGGACAGAAAAAGATCTCTATGTCTCTGAAGATATTTGGAGGATTGGAGAGATGAATCCAACCAGGATGAGCTGTCTGATGTTGGGGTAAATGTCCACATCAGTATGGCTGAGATTCCATCATTCATTCACGTATTTAAGGATTTCAGGTAAACTAGGGTGCTTGGTTGCGGTTGTGAAAAAGCAAGTGTTTCAGTTTTCGTGAATTGCGTGACGTAATTTTCCTTCCAAACTACAAGGTGGTAGGCCTAGTTCTTAATTATCTTTCAGCAGAATCGATGATAAATTACAAACAAAATAACTGAACATGATTCCAAACCTAAGTCTAGGATTCTAAAAGCTAGCGACGTTTGGGCTTACCTGCACCAGCATGGATTTCAACCACATGAACTCTGAGGAAGGGGTTTAAACCCTCATGAACCCCTCCCAATCCGGACTTCTTGGGCGCGGCCGTTCTCATCCCTTCCCCGAGATGCGCCGCTTCCGGTGTGAAAGGCCAATTTCTCCTCCAAATTTATCTAGTGTGACGTCATACGAAAATGATTGAGAAGCGTATACGCTACATGGGTTGGCTATCTATCCCTAATGTTGATTTTAGACAGACATTCATGTACACATTTAATCATTTTCTTACAATGCTCGCTTGTGATTGTTGAAAGAGTTGAATCTGAATAAAAAATTAGTTGAGACCGTTGCGGCAGTTTGTTGTAATTCACAAAAATATCGGAATTTGAAGTACTTGTTAAATGTTTAAGCGGATCAAATCATCAGCATATTATTGTTGAATGATTTGGAACATGCCATGAATCCATTGAATATCGACGTTTTGTCGTCTCCGCATTAATTAGAAACGCCCTCAGATTTTCTTTTCAGTTCCATTCAGCTCGATTACTCATCTCAAAATTGAGTGTTCCAACTAATTGCAAACCCTCCCGATCGTTGATTGAATCCTTCGAATTTGGTTGAATCTGTTGGTATTTTATGTCGTTTTAGCTTCCGGTGGGGACACGGCCGACAATGCTAATGACAACAGAAACGGCGATAGGTAAGACGGGATGAGCTCAAGTTGGAGCAAACAAATATCTGACAATAGGACCTTTGTAACAATTTATTGCAGTTATTAAATGCATATTCATTTTGGTTTCCTCTTTGAATTGAGTATCTATTTATACGTAGATGTGGTTGCTTTACAGGATAAATTAGATCTTTGGTGAAGTTATATTTAGAAAACAGCAAGTTAATGCCTCCGAGACGCTATAGATCCAAAGTCTTTCGTAACTTAAGCTTTGTTATCATCCAGGATGAAGTCTTAAAAAAACAATTTTGCCGACATTGTGTTCCACCGCAACACGCTTGCTTTGATGTCCAACTTAAAACCTAAAATACATTTAATGATGGATTTTTAGAAATAAGCCTTTCCGTTGCTTAAATTGCTTTTTTTTATTTCACTAGATTTCCGCCTTACCGAAAGTCAAAATATCTCACTGCCAAGTGCACGACTCTCTTCGAGTGAATTTGATATTTTGATGCTGTGTTATGACTGTGTTTTGACTACAAATGTTATGTATATTATCTCTGACTCTGGACATATTATGTTAACTTGTACAAATATCACTTAAATGCTTTTTACAACGACGTTATTGGCGAAAGTTAAGTAAAATTATTGAAGACTACTAAAACAGCAGCAAGGCTTGTTTCGAAAAATCAGTCATTAAGCATGCTATTTAAATCCAACGAATGTATCTTTTCATTCTTTATCTCTGATAGGTTGGACACAGAAAAGGGCGTGTTAATGGAACAAAGTTAGTCAATTCAATCATTCAGCGATTCGTATGATGATTATAAAATCAAGTTGTAAACGATACATTTTGGATTTTTTTAGTATTTTTATTCTTAGATATTACAATAGATTCTTCCAACAATGCAATAGATTCCTCCAGTATCCTTGACCCTTCTTTTAGGTTAGGAAGCAGTGTCAGGAATAGGTGGCGGCTCATCATTGTAGTCCATCAAATTTCGTTATGTTTTTGTGTTCAGTCTGATACATTACCTAAGATCTGGTCTGATTGCTGAGACAATTTTGGACTGATCCCTGAAAGCAGCGATAAGTAAACCTCTTTAACAAAGAACAACATGAATAACTTTAAATGCAGCGGCCCAGTGTCGACCATGTATCATCTTCGAAAAAAATCGATATAATAAAAGAGGGTGTACTATTCTCAGGATTTTTTCATAAGCCAATAGTCCACCCTGAGTTGTCGCACCTCTAGCTTGCTAGTATGGCTTCTTGTTTTGGGTGGGGCAGGTATGAGAAAAAATAAAACAATACAACAATATTGGCAACCAATGCCGGGAGTACATTCCCAAATATTTCTGAAGATTTTTTTACACACTATGTAATCATGAGCCGCCACTGCATGATTTGAACTTATAAAGTCAAGCGAATTAATTTGAAAGGACAAAAAGACTAGCGATTTGATGTTTGGGACTTGTTGTGATTAAATCTTGTTTGATTTTTATATTTGTATTCGATTTCAGCAGTATGTCCTGTAATGCTATTTGCATTTAGTATTTTTTAACGCGTTGAAAGAATCTGGAGAAATTTCAAATTTTTTTGTTGATATTTTTTCTATCGATTGTTTTGGTTGATGATGCTTTCGTTTGCAATTACAATTATACAGGGTCACTTAACGATTCTGGAAATATGCTCTCAATGCTTTGATTCCATTTTTGTAAGGATAAAATTTTTGAGTTGGAATGTGTCATGAATTTTTGCGATGTCATTCGTTATGTTCAGATGTTTTTGCTACTGGTAAAGATATGTAATCCAGCGCAACATGTTCATATCTACATCTCATCATATCATATAATCGTAAATTACCATATCACATCTTCTCATTGTAAATATCATTTTCTGATTCCTTATATTTCAAACTTCTATATTCCTAGTCTTTTGTACCTGAAGATGATTACTGGATGTTAATCGAAAAAATTTGTATACATCTGAACATAAAATAATAATCGACATCGTAAAAATTCCTGACTCTTTCCAGCTCGAAAGTATTATATCATGACTAGTCAGGGGATCTTCCAAGTACTAAGGATAATGATATCAGTTAGGTACCAGCGATAAGTTTTCTGGCTTTACATTGATATTTGTATTCATTATCATCTCTATCTTAGTGAGATGATATCAGCAAGATTTTTTACCTGACTTGTTTACTCGGATCCCTATACTTGCTGCAAATTGAATATCTGCTGAAAAGGACATATTTCGACTTTATGTCTGAATTTTAAAACGTGGCCATTTCCAAACGTGAGCGACACTACATCGGCAAATATTCTGAAATCTACATCTAAGATAATGCAATAATCAATGCAATTGCTGTTGGATATTCACTGTTAGCAATAGCTGTCTTTCACCTGTACTTCGTTTCCGGAGAGGTGTTTCACTGAAATATATCAAAAATTTAGACGCGCGAATGACACTACCTTTTTGGACACAGATGTGAAGTGCTAGTTAACCGACCCACAATTTCTGCTCGGATATTCATTCTACCCATTCAACTCTCATGCATTTCAATGACTTTCCAAAGTATGGTAAATGTACAGGCAGCTGCTGTGTTTATCAGGAATTGTTATATTAAATCTTATAAAAAACATTTTGTATGCTGTGAGTGACACTGCACATCATAGTTTAAGATTTACTTATCGTTATTACATGCGTGTCATTGATTGCACGCTCTATCATAATCCAGTAGGATAAATATAATAAGTCGGTAGATCAAGATGTCTCAGTCATAGTTAAGAGGGAAATGGTAAGCCCACTATTATTCATTTAAAGTTCATGTAGACTTTTATATTGGAATTATTATATAGGAATATATACCAGAGAAACCAACATGTACTATAGCTAATAAAGGGCCTAAAGACCAACACAGCATCAACATGGCGTAAAAATACGCTAACTTCAATATCAAAAAACTGCTGAAATGCTGATGAAGCTTAATGACAAGTTTGACATAAATTTTAAGTTGTCGGTGATGACCATGTAAGCGCGCTAAGGCAAATCCATATTTTTCAAGTCACTTGCGCTCATCGTACGAACTGCTACCAGGCTTACTGGTATTATGTTGTATGTAATTACTGGTAGATGTATTGTATGTTCGCTGTCTGAAGCATCTCTTAAGATCATTTGATCATTGAGCTGCTTACATTTAAGAATCTAAATTTGCAGGATGAAATCCATGTACGGTATACCACGCCAACATGGCAGTAGCATGGGCGTAAAAATATGCTTTTCAAAAAAAGAAGTTCAATTTGATAAACATTAGCACTATAACTTGAAAAATGACCAGCAGTCCCATATTGCAGTATGTACTTACTCACGAAATCTAGTCAGACTGTATCTATACAAAGCCGAGACCCCAAAAGGAAAAAAGTTCAAGAAGTGAGATCTTATTCTCACCTCAGATTGTTTATAAGCCACCTCGATGATTGTCTGACAAATATCGAATATTCACGCTTGAGCCACACTATCCCTGTGCTTCAAGGTTTTCCTCAATGATACATCGGACAGGACTTTGAGACCTTTCATACGTCATTCACGATTTCCACGTGAACGTTTTCACCCATTTATAAATTTAGACACTCCCATCACCAGTAATCTATGCTTTCAAGCTTCTACCCTGTATGATGACCTGGTTTATAAAAGGAAGCCTTTGAAAGCGCTGCCTTCAGTGCAAATACCGAAACCTTAATTATGTATTGAGATGCCTTTTTTGAACAATGAACTTTGAATGGAATGTTTCGCAATCTCATCATCGTTCTTCTATTCTTTTTCGCATCTAGAACAATTGAAATTTTATTTCAGTGCAAATTTGCGATGCATATAACGCTAATTCAAAGATATATTCCAGTCTGTGACTCGTGCACACAATTTTTCTTTTTCTATGGCAATGATCCTAATCTACCTATGTCACCTTTTCCGTGTGATGTGCCCTCGTACATGTAGCACTGAAATCCCATTGACATGACACTTCCTCATCAAAGAGTCATGGAAAAAAGCTATGAAGTAGGTATCCATTCAAACAAGAGATCCACACGAAAGTCCTTGCTGATTCCATCTACATGCTTATTCGAGGGATATCCCTGAAAATCAACAGCAGCTGGCCTTCACGTAGTTAGTTAATGAAAGGAGTTGAAATAGATTTTGCGAAGACTGGATCGTGTTCTACTACATATCGTTTGACCACGTAATTAAGAGTCATTTTTCTGCAACTATGCATCGAATATGTTTTTAGTGCTTATATTAGTATGTTGTGTACTAGGCTCACGAAATATATTTTGTAAGATCGTTTCGCAACGGAAAAATGAGTCAAAAATCGCAAACAATCATTGTTGTAGTAACAGGAAATATATCGCTTTTGTCTAATCAATGGTGACAAATTTGGATGGCTAACACTGTAGTCAGTCCTATATCCAAAGATGAGAAAAAGATAATTTAACATGTTTAAAAATTATTTTACAGCGACTTGACAGAAGTATTTTTGTTAAAGATAAACGCAGAAAAGTGCTTTAGAAGCGATTTTTTCAACTGTCATGTAGACATCTTCCAACAGCTGCATGAAGCAATCAGACTAATTTGAAGCTCTTCAAAAATGTATTACTCGGATGTAATTTAGTATCTGCAATATAATATAACACAAATTGCTTCTCAGTTGTCATGTCCGCTAATGTTTGGAAATTGCCTTGTGCGTTCTACAAAATCAATTGAAATAGTGTCAATCACTATCATATCCATCCTTCACATGTTCCCAATTCTTCATTATTCCTTAGGATGCAGGGCTTGATTAGCAAGAAAGTCACTGGTGAAATATCTCAACCCGTCACTTCAAACAGAAAGGGCTTTTGGGTACATTCATAAACTGTTAATTCAGGCAGCCAATTCATATTTCTGCTTGCCAGCGCTCTGTACTTGCAACGGCAGCTATGTATTTCCAATATTGACAAATCTAATGATCCCACAAGGTTATCGTACAATTCGCTGTCTGAAAAGTGTTCCGATAGTGTAGTTCCGATAATCACTATTTTATTGGAAAGCTCAGTCATTCATTTATGAAAATTGTGTGAGGTTGGGTGGTATTTTCAATATAATTAGTGCTTCATGGAGAAGCTGATAATCCAGGGGATACCGATACTTAGTTGTTATGTAAGATGTGTTTTGTCAGACTTTCTGTATCCACCCATTCTCTTTGCTATTCTGCTTGACTCATTCTTTTCCCATTCGTCGATGGATTGGGACTGCATCCGCACACTGATAACACTCCAAAAGTTTGCTGTGGATTAGAAGGAGTAGAAATTGCTGATGACTTCGCACGAAAAGTAAATTTGCCTTCCGTTTGCTTTCCTCTTTGAAGAAAAACGAAATGTCGGATGGCTATTGATAATTAATGAAATTAAAGCGTTCTTGTAAAGATGGGCAGCGTTTTTTCATTCATTTTTTTGTTTTATAATTGTGCGGTTGATAAATCATTTAATTGTGAAGGAATTACTTCTCGACAAGCCGGATGACCTTGTTCACTTTTCGTCTTAAATGTAGGCGCTTCACTTACTTAAAGGCTAGCATTCCTTCATAAATGAAGCGTTCAAAATGAGGTTCTATCGAAACAAAAGAATTGATGCTCTGTTCCTAATCTTGAGGGATTGTTTTTCTGGATTTTATAATTCTGTAGTATGTCTACTTATTTCGGGAACCTCACCATTAACCCTTGTCTAATGACGTACATAAGTAGAAAACATGCATAACACCGATTTTAAACTATGTTGAAGTGATATTCTTTCTATAGGCTGATGACTTTGATAGAAGTGGCTCTAAATTGTATCTTATGTACTCAAGCACAATTAACTGCTATGGGTACCAAAAATGGCGCCTAATTGTGCTATTCTATTTGAATGGATTGAACACAAACTTGTTATCAAGTACACAATGAAAAACCTTGTAGTGTGGAAAGATGACATCTCCGGCATATGGACGCATGGATGGGAAATATTGCATGTCTGAATATAATGCCAGCACGTCAAGCTTGTAGCAGACAGTTTCTTCATTTTGACTCGTGTCATCCAATAACTCAAAATCGCAATCGCTTACTCTCAGGCTTTACGGATTCGACACATCTGCTCTGATGAATCTCAAATGCGATCACATCTTCAAGAGTTATGTCAGGTTATAAGAGGTTATGCTCGTAGACTAGTTCTACAACAGATCAATAAAGTCTTGGATATAAGTACTTTGGACAGACTGACATTGTTTAGTAATAAATGAAAAGTCGATGGTGTTCAAATAATTCCTTTCTTTGTCCCATATCATCCATCAACTTGCAGTGAAGTGAGATCGATTTCTGATAACAATCTAAAAGTATAACTTTGGTGGAAGCCACCAACTGAGATGAAACAATTTCTTACCTGACAAATTCAAAAACTTTTTTTACTTGGTGATCAATGTTTCATGCCACTTGATTAGGCTACTTACAAATTTTACTTTGGCTTCGACCGCCTGTGCTCTTATTTGCTCAGGTATGGCTATTCATCCATGTGCTGCTTACTGATGCAAAGGATGACTGAGTTGTTATGAGACCCCGCAATGCATAAAATGTTGATTGATAGTTGTTAAGTATGCAATGCCGTTATCGTTATCAGAAGACTTTTGCCAGATTTCGTTTTCTGTACTTTTCATTCCATGTTTTAGTTGAAGGGGCTTGTATATGAAGTTATGGATTGCGTGCAAGGATTCCATTTATAAAAGAAGTTCAATCGGAATCTAATTTTCATCAGTTATTAGTATGAATGTGTAACCGATTGTAGGAACAGTGTGAATTCAACAACCGCGCATAATTCGATTTGAGCACTAGACTTCGAGAAAGTCATATTAATACATGCTTCATCTATGATCACCGTAAACGAGGTTTGTAAGTTAACCATTATATTTCACAATCGAGCGATGTACATTTCAATTTTGATTTCAATTACTTTTCTTGATTTGTCACTATGGCTTCAATGGCACCGCCATAGGCAGTGGTTCCGATCTGCAGTGGTAAATTTACGCTAAATATCATCCTGCTTATAAAGCTCAAAAGACGAATGAGTGATACCTTCGCGAATCATTTGCAACAGCATTCTTCTTACATATAAAAGTTATTCTTCTTACATATAGCTCTGCATTTTAGAATCAGAAAATATTTTTGTCTGAGGCTTCTTACTTCACTGTTACCTGTGGTAGCGATAGCAGTCGCACCAGAAGCTGCGAATTTTTTTGTTGTCATTTTTGTAGTTTTTTCGATTCATAGCGAATTCTTCAAAAAGTTTTCAGTAGTTGAAGCAACAGATAAACCTCGACGCATTGGCATTAGTATGTCGATATGGTGTAGGCTATCATAAACTTGCAATGAATTTTACAGAAGGAGCTTCCTTAATCATCTTCTGTCCAGTGTTTACTCATGCACCTCCCAAAAATTCTGAACTGAAAATTAATGCATGGATCATCTTCAAATTACATGTGTTTACTCTGGTTGGGAAAGTGTGAAGTTATTTTCCTGCTTAAAACGCTACTTATATTTTTCATTTGGTAGCCTACTGATTGCCCACTTTGATTTTCTTGACAGGAACATATTTTGATCGCTAGTGAACCATAAATCTGCGAGCTGTTATATCTGTCCTTACCATCGTGTCGTTGGCTTAGCACCATTATTTTTCTTTTGCTGAACATAAATCAAAATGTGATTCCATGCATGAGTCATACAATATATGACATCATGCAAAAACACACATAACAAATGTGCTCACCTGTGCATTCTTCTCGTATATTATGTACATGCGAATAATCTTAAATGCTATGCTGTGCTATTCCAACCCAGAAACCCAGATTTGGAAGCATCATTTTTTTGACTTTCATCATACAGAGAAATTAGCTATGTCAATTATTCGTGTTAATCATTCGAGGATAGCTCCAGCATTATGAGGCAAATCCATTTTAAACAACTGCTTTCGCGATGCGGAAAAATGAAAAAATAAAGCGCAAATATTATACTAGAAATATTACACGAATATTATACTAGAAAGCAGGACTATATATTTTCTATCGTGACGAGAAAAAAGTTTTACATGTTGATTACTTAACTCCACGTCTATCATAGCGAAATAGTTCGTTGATCAGGACCAAAATCTATTAAATCAACGCATTTAGATGGTGAGCTGATTAAACTTGTGATGCATATCTACTACTTCGCCTACTAGGTTATTGATGCTGCTAGCTATTGAAATCGTCATTTGTTTCATTCATACTCTGGCCTATTTGAGAAATGTCTTTATCAACATGTTCCTGTCAATAACTGGCAAAATGCACCATACGATGAAAAGTTTGTCAAAATTGATAGATTTTGCTTTTCTATGTAACATCTACGGAGTAGCAAATTCAAAAAGAAAAATGTGGACGAGTCGTGTATGATGGACGATGTCAACACTGGTGAACAATCGATGGGAAATTGACTGATGTACTAGGTGTCAGTAATGTGTGGCTCCATTGAGTCTGATGTCACGCTTACACAGTGGCAGGAAATCGGCGAATGTCAGGGTTTTGGATAGTCAAAATGTTTATGTAATTTTGACATGTGAGAATGAGATTATTGCTGGCAAGCTCATACAAGCTGCCCGGCCATGGTGACTAACCTGTCTAACACGTGATGAATCATTGTGGAGGCGATTTAAGAGACTTAAGCTTATAGTTTTTCTATGAAGAACATTGTACCTCATGTTTTCTTATGATTTACGGTTTTTTCGTTATAATCCACGCTGTTTCGTTCGACGATAAAAAAGTATGAAAATCAAATAAATAGTTAAGGGTTATCTCATGCTATCATCACTCCCGGATCTCTTTTCACACTTGGCTTGATGAACGTCGATGCTTTTGTGAGCTCTGCTGACATCTCCATCCACAGATTCAGCTTTCGTGATAATTGATAGCGAAGCAGTTTCGACTTTCGATTCGGAAGCACTTGTTTGTCGATTTGAATGCTCAGGGGTCGATCACAGCGAAATTTGTGGTTGAACAGAATTTTTTTTTTGTTTGACAATCATTTCAGAATGTCCAAGCATGTATGACATTTTGTGATTAAGCTACACTCCGGTGTTTTTTTATGGTGTTGATAAAACTTTCTGCTCAATTATTTTTCCTCTAAGATCTCTCGATGTGCGATTGACCTTTGAAAATTGCGCTTGTATACTCAATCGGTTTTTATTAGAAAATTATCCCAATAACGCTTCGTGCCAAGTGCGATTAAGGTAATAAATTCATCCTTCAGTGCAGAAATCAGGAAAACCACATAACCAGTCTCCAAGACCACGTAACTGGTGTTTTCAACTCAATGTTATATTAAAACTGAAGCCTGTTCGGACATTTTCTTGTGGTGGTGGATATCCAAGTAGCTTTGAAAAATATTGGATCGAATTCCGTTCTTTAGAGCGACGGGATGGAGCAATTGAATGAGATTCTTTCTCGTTGAAAACAGTTGTTTAAATTGGATTTGCCCTCCAACAAAGAGATAATCAATGTTTATCAATAACTATAGTTCTACATCTCAGCAATTTTTGTGTGAATACTTTTTCACGATTATGCATTTGGGTTTTTTCGATTTTGTCGTTTTTCAGTCCGTCAACAAATGGTTTCCCTGAAAAATGTCATTGACTTGAGCCCGTTGAACAAAGTCGCACAAAAATTTGCGAATTGTCTAGAATTCGACGTGCCCTCCTTTTTATCAGAATTTCATGTATTTTAATGTGTTCATGACTGCCTGTGTATCAGATAGTTGGCTAAGTCGTTAAACGTTCTTTCTGTGTTTTCCAGTGGTGTTCTGGTGGATATCGATGCTGATGTTGCTGATGTTCCTGGAAAACGTCGAAAAACTGATGAAAAAACTCCGGAAAGGGACGTTCAAAGTGAAGACAAGGCTGTCAACCAACCGAAGACTCCTATGGCGGCTGCTGCTGCACGATCAGTTCCAACTGTGAAGTCATCACCAGCGTCTACTGCCAAACCGCCGTCGAGCTCAGTCGGCAAGATAACCCCTCAAACTGTAGCTCAGAAGACACCGCAGCAATCGCCAACTCCATCATCTCAATCAATTGGAAAACAAGGATCCACCTCAGCTACTGAAAAACCGATTGACAGTGATAACGAAAAGGCTGCCAAAGCTAATAGTCCAAGATCATCTCCTGTTTCCGCTTCAACTCCTGCCTCTCGAAGTCAACCTACTCAATCGAATCAACCCAGCAGCAAGCCAGTGAACAAGTACAACAATAACCAGAGCTCTGCATCGAGAGATCCTCCTAGCAAGGCAACCAGTAGTCACTCTCCTGGATCAAAGTTTAACCCTCCCAGTAGGACTTCAAGCTTTCAGAGCTCTAATAGGCCTTATGGTAATCAGAATTCAAACTCGAGAAGCAATCCTACAGAAAGGACATATGGTAATCAAAATACCGGATTCAAAGATAATGTCACAAGTCGGGGTTATGGAAATCAGAATTCAATGTCACGCGGTAATATCAACCAACATCACTCGGGACAATTTCGTGGGCAGCAAGCTTCAAGTCAATCAAATCAACCTAATAGATTTCGTGGACAAGATGACAAAAATGATCGTTTTCCTCAGAACACCAGAGGTTTCCAAGGCTCATCTTCGACATCAGTTCTTCAACGCCCTCAGCCTCCTCAACCGGCAGGACGTGGTATTGTAGGCACTTTTAATTCTAATCCAGTACATCAACAGTTGACATTACAAGTTGCTGCCAGCAGAGCAACTGGTGTATCATTGAGGCCAGGAAGTGGCCTTATTGGGACTGTTCAAAATAATAGAGGTTTCGGTGGCTTTGGAGGATCCAACATAGGAAGTCGGGGACCACTAATCGGTAAGTTGATTACTTTGATGCTAAAACATATTCTCATTAGATAATGCTGCAACGGCGCCTTTAGCATGAGAACGTCTAATTTTATTTATGACACCGAGAAATATCAGGTCGTAAGGTTGTGCTGTCATGGAGTATTAGAAGTGATGCCACATGTAAGTGAATGTGTGGAGTTCACACATCCACTTGCATGTGGCAGCTAACAACCGAGCTGGATTATTGAAAAATTCATGAATCACTCTCTCTTGACTCTAGCGTTTGGATGTTAATATGTTGTACTAATCTGTAGAATGATGCCTTGTATATAAAGGAGAGTATCAAGATAAATTTTTTTATGCATTGTTTCTTAAAGTATTATTTAATCGAATCGATTGCATGACCATTGAAAATCCCTGATTCCACTCTTGAAAGCCATAAAATTTTTCACCTAAAAAATGGCGTGATCCCTGTATATGTTATTCAAGTACGCGAATTACTATAATGCGATGTTAGTGTATCTGAGTGTATGCTTGCAAAAATTCTTTGCTAAGCTATACTTGCTCAGCTAATGAGGATCATTGATGACTTGATGAACTCCTCCGAATAGCACGGCTAAAAGTTATCAACATTTGCGAAGCATCTGCTTAACTTTCAAACCTTCGGCAGAAGGATTGTTGGCATGACTATTATGATCTTTTTGTACACTATACTGGGTTGAAATGACCAATAATATTTTACAAGCACACACATCTTTAAGGAACCTAAAGTTTTTCATCGACTTAGATTAGATCAATACATGTACTTATATTTTATAATGCTAATAATTATTTTACTCTTGGAAGTTGAGTGCGAGATAATTCTAAAATTAGCCGCTTTTGCACTATCCTAAACAGGGATTTTCATTCGTGTTCCCACTATATTTTTCATCAATTTGAACTTTACCGCTGGTTCTAGCAACACTAAAATTAACTTCTGTTCAACAACACAAACTTGAAACTTTGATTTGGTCATTAAAACTTCCTATAAATCAGCTGACTGATCTAAGACATTGTTCGACCGGTTAATCTTCATCTGGAATAGGACATATATTACACGGATTTGCACAAAATTCAAATGTTGCGCGCAGAGGTCTGAAAAGATATCATGCACATAATCGAATAACGTAGTCTCAACTAGACTGCAGATGAGTCGGAGATAATTATAGTACATGCTGCATATTTAGGATTTGAGGATATTGGCCATCAGTTGACTTATGAATTTCATTTCTTTTGCTTTTCTGTGTTTCAGATACATCGTTATGTTCTAATATCTTTTCAGGCCTCTTCTCATAGCAACTCGTGATATTTGAATTTTATGTAGATCTGTGTGACATATGTTCTTCTTTTCCTGATGAAGGTTAAGATCGGTTGACCGACTCTTATCCGAAACCAGTCGAATAAAGTCATCGAACAGCCACCTGATTTAAAACCATATCAAATACTTTCCAAGCATCGAAATACGATCCGTCGTTTGGAGTTGTTTTGCTACATATTTGAACATCAGTTAATTTATCGATTCAATTTTGATTAATGTTAGCACAAGTTCAGAAGTCAAATAATGCAAGGCAATTTGGTTCAAATTAAGTTAATAAAAGATCAAACTGTGGCATTGGAATACCCGATTCGAATTCAATGGTACTTGTTGATAGTGTGTTTGAACGAGTTGGAAACTTGTCACTAATTAATTACTATTCATTTATTTATTTTGATCACATGGATATGGAATGAAAGAGTGCCTCACTGAAATACATGGAAATTGAAAAGTGGTTGACTTTCTGTATTCCTGAATGAGGAAGTAATTGATGAATGGACTCTGTTAACGATTTATTGAAATTGAGTGGCTAACTCGTGTGGCTTAAATCACTCGTTTTTTTTTCAGGAGGGCGACCTCAACACAATCGTGACTGGGAAAATAGGTAAGTTTCCTGAATCCTTATATTATTCTTGAATCCTCAATCGATGCCACAGATACCCACCCGGACAATCAGCTTTTTCATTCACTTTGAAGGAAATTTTCCATATTTGTGGCGGTCTCAAAATTGATGTTTTCTTGGCCGTGTATCCTAGATATAGAAGCACTCCTAAGTAAAAAAGATGTCTACAATGTGTAAGTTGGACACATAAATGAACGAGTCATCACACGGTCTCACTTTCAGCATCTTGTGAGCTGAAGTGTGACGATATCAAGAGGGATTTTTTTTAGAAATACCGTACTTTTCCGTAATAACTGCCATGGCAGTCATCATCATCATCATCATTTATTTTCGTCAGCATTTTTCCCTCTTGCGAGGGGTTACTGACGTTCGCACCACGCTGACACGCCATTCCTCCATCTCGCTCGATCACTTGCATCTTCTGCTTTCAGACCAGCTCTTTTGCACTCCCTCAGCGCCATGCTCTTCCACGTGGTTGGTCTTCCTCTTTCTCGTCTTCCCTCCTTCTCAAAGGTCCATGCTTTCTTAAGTGGATGTGTATCATCTCTTCTCAGGATGTGACCCATCCATCTTAAGCTACTCCTTTTCACCACCTCAACAACCGTCTCCGTCAAACCCAAATGCTTCATTAATTCGTCAGTGCTCTTTCTGTCAGCAAGTTTTACTCCGCACATTTTTCTTATCATGGCTCGCTCTGTTCTTCGGAGGACACCCTCTTCCGCAGATCTTATATTCCATGTCTCTGAGCCGTAGGTCATGACTGGCCGGATACATACTTTATAAATTCTTCCTTTTAGTCTGTTAGTAAAGCGTCTTCCACATAGTACTGATGAGAGCTGATTAAACTTCATCCAACCAAGACGGCATCTTCTGTCAATTGCTATCTCGCATCCACCACCACTGTTGATTGTGTCACCGAGATAACAAAAGCGTTCCACCTTCTCAATACCCTTCATATACTCTTCATTCGTGCTGTTCATCTCACTTTCCCCGTCACTTCGCTGACACGACTTACAGACAAATCCATCTCCTTTGGTCTTCGTGAATCTCTTTACGCCTGCGCACCTGGCATGTACCCACTTTCGACATGAATTACATCGTGCAGAATTTCTCATTACACGCTTGCGGCACACTCCACACGGATCTTGCTTGGCCTCATCAATTACTTTTTGACCACCACTCGCTCTCATCACCTTCGTTTTCTTGATGTTTATTTTCAGACCTTTGTTTTCGAACACTTTCTTCCAGTCATTGAATGCAATTTCCAAACTCTCCATAGAATCCGACATTAACACCAGATCATCAGCGTACAATATATTCCATAGCGCCTCCTTTCGAGCAGATTCAGATAAGACATCCAGAACAGTGGCGAAGAGCAGCGGTGAAAGAACAGAACCTTGATGAACTCCTACTCCAACGCTAAAGCTGTCCGACAAACTCGCACTTCTGCCAAACTTGATTTTCGTCACTGGATGCTCGTACAATTTCATAACGGCTTGGACTAGATATTCCGGCACTAGGCGTTTTCTGAGTGCCCAAGCGATCACTGGTCGAGGAACCCTGTCAAAAGCCTTCTCAAGATCAACAAAGCACATGTAAAGATCCTTTTTCTTCTCGATGTAGCATTCTTGCATTCTTCTGGCGATAAAAATGGCATCAATCGCTCCTCTCCCAGGCATGAATCCAAACTGTATGTCGCTGATGTCAATGATGCTTCGAAGCTTTCGTTCAAGCACACGTTCGACAACCTTCATACCATGTTCTAACAATTTTATACCCCGATACGAACCACATTCCATTCTGCTACCTCTGCCTTTGTAAATCGGTACTAGGGTGCTCTCCCTCCAATCTTTCGGTATGCTGGCTCCTTGCAAGATTTCATTTGTAATCTGGTGCATCACTTCCAAACCGTGGGAAGAAGCAACTAGGTGTTCCTTCACAACAGCGGTAGGGCCTCCAGATTTGCCATTCTTCATACTCCTCAATGCTTTTCCGATCTCCTCTTTTTCAACCTTGAAAATTGGTCCTTCAACTACATCTGCTTCCACCATGCCATCCATGCCACCCATTTTATCTTATAATTGCAGCTATTCTGACTGCTAGGAACACCTCATAACTGAATATAGACCCGATTGAAATCATTTGGGTCTACTTAAGTTTGTAATTAACAGCATTATTGATTTTCTAAGTCGAATAGGCCTAATGAAGATGATTTAATCAAAATGTTTCCTACACTTTTAACAAAATTACGGCATATAGGATAATAGGCCTCCCCTATAAGTATACTTGTATATACACCTATTGGACATATATGTAGGCTAACGCTAAGTAGGCTACAGTTATTGGCTAAGTAAACCTTCCCTTTGTAGGCTAAGGTACCTTCCCCATTTTTTTTCAAACAAAATGTTAATTTCATTAAGTCACTGTAAAGTGTAAAGCATGAAAAATATTTGAATCATTTTTGTTTTTCTTTTTTTTGCATGAACCAATGCAGAAACAATTTACGAGCAAATACAAAATTAACCAAATTACATGTGCGTACGCTCGTACAATCTAAAATTTATACACCGGTAAGCACCACACTGCTAAACAAACAATTCAATTACTGTAGTCAAAAGTTCAAACAAGTTCATTTTCGTCTTCCTGGTCATCTTCTACACGGCTTTCATCATCTGACGCGCCATGCACACTCACTGTCTCCTCATCCTCTCCCTGCTCGTTCTCAAAATCCGTAGCATCGTTACCTTCGTGATGGACCAGAAGCTGACTGAGACGATGATTCAATGGATTTTCTTCTAGCCGTTGTCCTCGTTCACCCACTTCACAGCATTCGAACGCCCGCTTGAACGAACTATTATTCAATTTCTAAAGCGCTGCAGGAACGAAATTCACGATCTGTTTCCAAGATGGTCTCTTCCGGTTGCCTTTGGGAGTGAATAGTTGATCACCTTCTGCTAGCCAAGTCTCCCATTGCTCACGTAGAGCACTCTTGAAGCAAGCGTTGACAGTGGCATCTAAAGGCTGGAAATGGCTTGTGGTTCGTGGAGGGATAAATGGAACCTCTGTCTTCATGGCTTTCAGTTTCTGTAACACACTATCATGCTTATGCGATCCGAATTGGTCCATCAAAAGAACTCTTTGCGCAAAGACTGAATGGCCCGCGTCCACAGAAGACTCGGGTTTATCCACTGGTGCATCAAAGTCTCATTCATGGATCCTGACATGGAATGAGTCAGGTTCTTCGGAACTTTCACTTTAGAGGAAGATTCTTCAATCCTGTAAGGATAATAATTGCCTTCAACATCTGACCTCCCATTCCAACGCAGAGAACAGTTGTGAAACGGGTCTTGCCGTGGCCGGTATCGATTGAACCCACGGTGCGCTTACCTTTGAATGTGATGGTGCGCGTGCTCGCCATATCAATGTAGCAAGGTAACTCGTCCATATTGTAGATCTGATCAGCTGGAATACCCTCCGAGGCCAGTATTGCGTTAGACAAACGGAGACGAGCAATCTGGGCACGCTCCTCGGTAGTTTGACTGTTCTGTTGAGCCACATGAGTGACGACGCGTAGGACCAATTTACTTCGTTTCATGAATCCATGGATCCACTTGTCTGATCCGGTGAAAGCAATGCCAAGTTCTGCGGCGATGGCTTTACCCTGTCGTCGAAGTTTTGCTTGCCGCTCGACTTGCACCAACTCATGTAACCGAGATTCAAGTAGACTTTCTTCTACCTCCAGGAAGACGACGAGAAGTCTGCTTCTTTGACGCAGTTAAGACTTTGTTCTCGTTTTCTCGAAACCCTCGTAAAACACTTCGAGCGATACCTGTCTCCCGTGACATTGCACTTAACACGTTCACTGCCGACGACGAGTTAACTCGTCAAACGCGTTTTGTCTCCATTTCCAAGACGATTTATCTCGTCAACACAAAAACAGTTATGTATTCTGAATTAGTTGACTTACTAATTTCCTATTGTTACATGCATCAAGGTTGATATATGCTCAAATAAACATAACTTCCTCACTGGGATTGGACGTCACTATGGTGGTCATACATGCCATGTATGAAAAACATGTACATTTCGGGAAATTTAATTTAAAATAGTCTTATAATCACTATAAATTGCCTTCTTCAAGTCGTCAAACATATGCATTTTAAAATATAGCTATGCAAATCAGATAATCAAAAATTTTTTTAACGATTGGATTCTATTTCAGAGCATGTGTTCATGCTACAGGGCTTATATGTAATTGATTCAAACCCTTGAAAAAATATAAGTTTTCTGAGAGCACATCGGAGAGTTTTTGCACGAGACAGATTTATTGAGGAAAAACTGATTCCTTTCGATATAACAAGAACGTATAAAATTGATTTAGAATTTTTTTTTGAATCTGAATTACATAAATGTTCATGTACATACTTAATCGGATTATAATGTTTCCATGGTCATTCGTCAGAATGATATTTTCGGAAACAGGGATCCACGCAAAGACTCACCGGAGCCTGATCATTACATACCACACATTGATATCTTGTTTCTCGTCGGCAACGCCTTGTTGGCCTGTCCTTGCTGCTTGTTGCTGGAATAAGTTGCAGGTAATGGAATGTAGACCTGGTAACAGGAGAAATTGGGTCGGGAAAGACTGGTGTTCTGTTGATACCTAGAAGGTTTTTCACGACCTCATCACGAAATTTAAGTGAAGATAGCTTGCGTTCGTTATATTTGTTGTAGATGAAATGTCCATTAGTTATGCACATTTCGACGATGTGGAGTCCAATTTTTTTGTACCATCGTAAAGTTTTTCCAGAGCAGAGTGATAAGACAACATCTGATCTGATCTATCTATTCCGGACATACCATTATTGTAGTCACTTACAATATTAGGCTTCATAGTTTCCTTGCCATTCCGATTCAACACAGGAATCATTTGTGGTTTGTGCATGTTGCTGATTGTGATTACTTCCCTTCGATCTTTCCATTTACATACAGTTACCGAAATACCGATACCGATATCAGAATACCGATAGATGCAGTCTCCTCTCTTCAGCTTTGTCTTTCTCTTCACTTCACCAGATCTTTTGGTGACCTCTCGTCGATTTGAGCGCAAAGTCCCACAGACGTAAGTTTGCTTTGATGTAAAATATTTCGTCAAGCTGACAGAGTTGTAATAGTTATCCATGAACAGAATGTAGCCATTCTCCAAATATCCTTGCATGAGCTCCACCGCTATCGCGCCAGACTGACCAAGACATTCTTCATCAGTAAATGCTTCACCACAGTAAATTCGGAATTTCAAAATCAGACCATCGGACTCACAGAGACTAAACATTTTTACTCCGTATTTATGGCGCTTGTTTTTTATGTACTGACGTAAAATGAGCCTTCCTCTCCACAAAATGATGGATTCATCAATTGATAAGCTCCTTTCAACGACGTAAAGTTCCTCCATGGTGTTATTGAACAGATCGATCAGAGGAGAAATTTTATCCAGTCTTTTCTTGTGTGCCTTTGCTTCGTTGTCGTGGAAATGCCAAAATCTATAAATCAACTGAAATCGATTTCTGCTCATGTGATTGCGCCACAATTTCGTATAGTACATACTATCGTTACTCCAGTATGACTCTACTGTCGGCATGTTAATTGATCCCATCTGGAGAAGGAGTCCTAAGAAAGACTTCATTTCTTGAATGTCAGTATCTTTCCATTCATGAAGACGAGAAGATCTTCGAAGAGGTCTACTCTTAGCGATTTCTTGAGCAGCATATCGATTTGTTTCGTTGACTAGCAAATTCCAAAAGTCGTCGTTAAAAAATAATTCCATTTTGATAGCAACAGACGAAAAGTCAATGTTTTGGCAAAGTCCTGTCTCTTCAGTGAATGAAAAAGTCGGCGGGGAAGTTTGATTTTGATTCGTAGTCCACCTATGTTCGCAGTCGTTAGAGTGATTGACATTCGAAGTTGAGCTACTGATGTTATTGGCACTATTGTCTAGATCGTCGTCAGACAATTCATCGAGCTCTTCTTCGTTCGATAGTGGATCGTCGACATTGTCACATTCGAAATCAGATTCATCATCATGCTGGCAAAGTTCAACAATATCTTCAAGCGTATGTCGTCGTTTCATGACCGGCGTTGGCGAGGTGAATGATTCTCGTGACTAACTGAGCGACTTACGTTGGCGCGAAACTTGATGCACTTGCTAAAATAAAGGTCATTCATTGTCTTCCATTCAGTCTGCAGATTTCCCTTTCGTAGCAATGAATAACATGGCACAGATATTTGAATAGTAGAGAGTGAGTCATTTGATGTGATGTTCATTTTCCTGACTACCATGAACTTGAAAAGCGCTTTAATGATGGCAAGTGTACATAATGCAGGTGGAAGACTTAACAAATAGGCTAGAAACATACCTAACCGATAAAATGCAATATAGATTGAATAGATCTGTAAGTAGACGGGATTGAGTTAGGCGCGAGTTAACTCGTCTCCGGCAATAGAAGCAGGCAGGGAGTTTCCATTGCCAATGACGAGTTAACTCGCGCATTTCAAATTAAAATAAAACTCTTGATTTCCTCATTAGGAAGTCAAAATATATATCTTTGGAGCATTTTTGATCGATTTGGTACGGCAGTTTTCTTTGGCAATGGCAGTGAACGTGTTAAGTTGTTCTTGTACTTGGTCTTTTTATCGGTAAGTAGTCTGATCTTCTCAATAACTTCTCTGGCGACGATCTGTCGACGTGTCGACGACGAAGTTGATGAAGAGCTCGCGTCACCCATTTTAAAGAAACTTTGAAATACAGTCAGTGAGATGAACAAAAAATACAGATCACTTTTCAGTCAGTCAGTCAGAGGTGAGGCGTAGTTAAGAAAATGATATTCGGTAGTCAAGTTCTTCACAGTGGACAAGAATTCTTGGAAATTTTATCGTCTGACAATATAGTGGGAAGCACACAGAATAAGATTCATCTGCGCGCGTTTCGGTTTCCGAAGCAGATAAACAAAATATTTAATTCTGTGGGGAAGCAGGTGTTTTGTGATTGGTTCTCAGACGGTCATCTATAGACCTATCACGGGCTGTCGACGACACGAGGTTCGAGATGGAAAAACGGCATGTGGCATGATTTCCGAGAAATTAACAATGGACATTTCCTATAAATTTTTCTCCAAATAAGCTGCCATAACGCCTTATTTGAATGGCAGCTATTACGGAAAAGTACAGAATTGCGCTGAACGCTCGTCGTCCTAGCTGATCGATGTCATAATTGCCACATGGTTAGAGAATTGTTTTTATCCGTGACTGGGAATCACAATTAATAAGCTGTATTTTCATGTAGTCTTTTTCCTGGTAGGTCCTGTTAAAATGACGCGATGGCCTAAAAAATTATGAAGAAAAGCTCATACTCTATTGATGCATGGAAAGTGTGACAATTAAGTTCCTAGACTATTGAAAATCTTCGAGCAAGATCATAGTAATTTTAAAAAAGTAAAGCTTTTTGTTGATGCTACTCAATTGTACGTAAAATACGAATTTTAACCGCCTTTTTTCAAGCTTCATACAATGGCTGACAATGACATCGACCGCAATCGACCGCGATCACCAATCAGCCGCGAATCACGTGATTGACAACTGAATAGAGGACGCCTCGTCTTGTTGCCATGGATAGGGCAATCCTACACCACCATTTGCACGGATAGAAAACACAGCAAAGGCGGAGGTCTCCTCACCTACATACACAATTCCATCAAATTCCAAAATCCTCGAGGCATTGTCTTCATACAAACACCTAGAACAGCAATACCTCAAAATACATCCAGCACAAAACAAACAATTCCTCATAGACGCGTGCTTCCCCACTGGGCATTCAGACAAGAAACCAACACAGAAATCAACCACTTTCTTACCTACCACACAACCAACGCAACAAACCTCATCCTCACAGATACAAATGCAAATGCACACTCACTTAGATCCACCAAATCCATGTGCATTTCAGATGCAGTTGTCATTGACTTTTGATATCGACTTGCTCAATGTTCGAAAATAGTGCAAATTCTTTTGTCCACAGCTTCGAGTACTAATTCTCAGCGTGCATACAGTCATTGTTACTATCGAGTTAGAGATTACCAAAATGCGCTAAAATCCTGTGAAAGACACGCAATTTTACGAAAATTGATAACATGTGCCTGTTCACAGTTTCAAATGTCACATAACAGACGCCACATTTGTCACATGACCGACGGCTACATATCAATAATATCAATAGCTAGGAAGCTTCATTTTGAGACTCAGATGCGTGGATGCATCCACAGAATAATATATTGTCACATCATTGTCGCTAATTAATGATTTGCTGAAATTCAATTTTACTGAGCACAAAATGTCACATGACCGACGCCAATGTTGTAGAGATTCTAGAATATTGAACAAGATTGACCACTTTTAAATCATACGCGCTAGTAGCCCTATTTTATGCGTAACTAATGACTGTAGAACTTTCACCCTCGCTATTTTCTTTTCGTACTAAATTGTTTACTAATGGCGCAAACTGCCACTTAAGCACATTTTGTAGCGAAATTAGGATGCTCATTTAATCTCCAATGATTGTGGTATTCCGGATAACTTTTTCATGCTTTCGCAATTCTCATCGCATTTCGTGACTCAGAGGGCCTATGTTCGTATGAGCATTAAACATGTAAAATAGTTTTGCTTGCATAAGACATGCAGTACATGTAGGCTTACAGTAGCACAACACATGCACCCCCCCCCACAATAAGTCTATAACACATGTGCTACTACTACTACATGCAGGCAATGCAAGATATAATCTGTAGGCACGTGTAGGCTTATAAAGCTATAATAGTTTTAGTGGCATACAATACTTACAGTACATGTAGGCCTACAATTTAGTATTATGTAATTGATGCAAGAAATATTGCGAACTGTTGGACTACACAATCAACTTTGCTTTTCCTGACCGTTGAAATCATTTTCTCAAAGTTTAATTGCAGAATCATTAATCAGATGGCATTTTCTCTTCCATTTTTATACAGGCATATTTTTTTGCTGCGTTTGCTTGTTTCAGTCTATCACCAGTTCTAGCATTAATATAGGCTTGCTGACAATTAAATTAGCTCAAAGACTTTCAATCAATTTACTATGATACGATGCATGTAGAGCACTGTTCACAACAGCAACGACATGCACAAAAAAGAATTATATTGAAATCATTGGTGGCATGCTGGTTAGGCCTATATGAACTTTTGATGTCCATCATAGATAATGTAATAATATTTGAGCAAGTTGTCACATAACCGACGCCACTTGTCACTTAATCACTTAATCGACGCCATGATTTCAAACATGGTGATTTTTAACGAGTTAATACAAATGTTGTGGTTCTCACATACTTAATATTGATCTTTGATGGAACACACACAAGAGTTGGAAAAATCGGAATTGGAATTGACAATATTTAAATCTAGTGGAATTGGAATTCACCTTGATAAACCTCAATTCCACTTTTTCGATAGACCTGTGATAAATTGGTACAAAACTTGAAATCACAGTACTCGGCCGTTGTGTCAACTGCACGCAGAGCTAAGAGAGAGAGATCGACAGAGGTAGCTTTATTCTATTGTTGAATAAATGGTGTTAATTGCGACTTCGATGGGCCTACAGCACCCGGACAATGTTATTTCAGCGATAAAGCAAACAATGAAAGGACAATCATCTTTGTTCAATCTGTTATTTAGTTATTTATCAAGTAAGATAATTAGAATCAAAATAAAGCAATTGTTGAATTTGGTTCTTGATAGGATAAGCACAAAAATTGGAGAATAACTTAATTGTTGTACACACGAATAACTATTGGTTTGGAAAGAGGAAAATTAGCGCTGCATTAAAGGGCAGCAACCATGTCAGTTCAAATCACAATATAGTCAGTGTCAACAGATTATTCTAATAATCAATGATTTGATTAAAATGGTAATTATATGAACTATCATTCAACTTTCAATCACAACAATTAACAATATTAATTTTTAAGACTATAGTTATATATAGATGCGATACGCAACGATAAAAGAAAAACTTTGCACTTACAGTTCACTTCTTAATGTTGAATTCACTTCAATTCGATCGGACTCACTTATACCAAAATAATATCATAAATATCAGTGTCACTTATACCGTCAATCTTCAATCGCGCTCGCTTGTGTTGCCGTATACGCTGCTGTGTTGTTGTTCGCTGGCAGGCCGTTATTACTGCTACTTCTATAGTTAGTTACACCGCGAGAGCCCGGAGTTCTTCTAACAGCTACTGAAGATGTCACATGTGTTGTTGTTGTGTCAATTTCTCATCGTTTCTAATTTATACAGATTTTTGAGACTTGACGATAAATCCACTTTCTTTTGAAAATTGAAAGAGTTTCCTTTAATCTCTGCTCGTTTGCTTTCGACCCGGCCACATTTCGTTCTCATCACGGAATTTTTAATTTCCTTTTTTAAAATGGACCATTAATCAGTTTTCATGATATCATTTTTATCGTCGTTTTTTCTTTCATCAACAATCACGTTGTTCGCACATTGAATTTTCTTCTGTCAGTTTATTAATAGATTTATTCGCATCTCATATCTCTCTCTCACAGCGTTTGATTCTTAGCTGACCGCTAATTTTCTTTTTTCACGAGATATTGAATATCTCGTTTACGAAACGAAGGTGGCATAGGCTGACCGGTTACATGTATAAATGTACACAAGAAATATGAACTATGAACATGAGAACGCACATAGGAACAACGTAGGGAACGGCACACATGAACGAGGATAGGAAAAGGGCACATGGGTTAAATTGAAACGAACAAACGCTAGATACATTAACATAAGACACTATACGCGACATGCAATTATCGGAATTGAATCTTATTATGGAATTGGAATTGAATTGAACCGTTTCGACTGGAATTGGAGTTGGAATTGAAATTTCTGCTCTGGAATTGGAATTAAAAAATTTCAGTGGAATTTTTCCAGCTCTGAACACACATCATTTAATGCAACATTCAATGAAATCCGGGACAAAAATTTTCTAAGACTAATTGCATCAAAATTAGCCATGAAATAGTCAAAAAAAATAGCCATGAAATAGCCACGTTAATGCTATATGTCACAAATTATAATATTTTTCTGGCGAATGTTTGCAGCAATTTTGCCTTTTTTCATCATTTTTTCTCACATGTCTCACTTCCACTAATTGGGTACAACAGCAAGAGACCATCGTGACCACCTACAAGACCATCGCACGTCCCCTTTTGGAACACACATCCACAGTCTGGTCACCAATCATCTGTCACAAACAAACGTCGACCAGCTACAAGCAGTACATAACAACGGCTCAGGATCGCCTCAGGATGCACACGTGACACAAATACACAACACCTACACGGCGAAGCACATGTCTTCCCATTGCTGAACAGCTCACACAGAACACGTCGGCACACATCTAGCTCAAAGGCAAAACAATAAAATCATTAATGTATTGCCCTCCACAGGTCACAGATCAGAACAGACACTCGACAGACGCACACGCAGAACATTGGCACAACTCCGCAACAACAAATCACCCTTCTTAAAAGAGTATCTACAAAATATACCCCTCCGTCCACTCTTCACCTCTTTGCCCCCCAGTGCAAATCACAACCACACTACAAAACACCTCTTCTCCTGCATCACACAGAGACATCGCTCACACCATGGTACTTGTGCTGTGGGTTGCCCCCGTTAGGTGTGCGGAGCTCATCCGCCGCTGGGAGCTGGCGGTTGGCCTGCCGAACACCTGACGGCCCCCTGGACCCCTCCCGATAGCAGAGAGGGGATGGGTCGACACCAGCACCACCACGCTTCGTCATGCAACAGTGAAGCGTGTGCGCCCGCTGTTGTTGTAAGTCATAGCATGAAGCTTGAACAATGCGGTTGACCGCTAAAAAATATTTTATGTATAATAGACAAATTACAATAATAACACGGAATCAAATTGAAATGATAAGCGTTCAAACTGAAATAATCTTAAGACAAATATAACTGTTGGGCATTGAGCTCAAAGGATCGAGGAGATATTGAAAACATACATTGCATATGCAGTTTTGTCTCATAACTGGAGTGACAGCCTCGTTTTGTACTAATATCATCGATTATTTAGCGAAATCTGTTGCATGCTCTTGTTTAGACTGATGGTTATTTTAATAAGTGACCTTTCTTTTCAGATACCGAAACTGAAGGAATGATGCTACTGACTTTTTATCCCAAATCGTGTCTGTGGAATTCTTTAACATTGTTAATCGTCTGAAACTTAATGAATGTGTTTCATTATGTCATTATGAATTGTATTTGTGCAGCTCAATATAAAAGATTGTATGTACCTTGTGCGAAGTAATTCTGGAACTTATGTGAGGAACCTAGAGTTAGAGGTGCGCATTTTACATGTCCACTCCAGGGCTATTCCTTTAAATTCAAAAAAATCTGAATTTTAAATTTCGAATGTATTAGCCAAAGTTGATAAAAATCGCTTAGATCCAGTGGTGTGTAGGTCTGCTGTAACTTGTGCCCCGAGATAATTTTTGACATTGATCGATCATGTTGCACAGGAAGTAGCGAATTAACTTCAAAATCTACGCATAGTGCGACGAGACTATGCTGGCCAATTACGGTATTTGAGAAGCATATTATCTTATGAGATGTATATGACAAATTCTAAGTATTTCTATGGCATTACTGACCTTATCAAAATTTAAAAGGGATCGCAATTTTCCGTTCTAGAACGCCGGGACCGGTCACCCCCTCTCGAAAGCCGATGCCGTTCATGCATGACCGGGCCATAAATAAACAAGGTTTATCCTATCTGAACCTGAGATACTGAATACAAACTATACGTGGGCACTCTAGGATTGATTTATACATAAAAGAAAAAATACGTTTGGTTTCAACAAACTTTATTAGCAAAAATCTGGAATAATAAACTCAACTCTGGAAAGTTCATGAGTCACCTGCAGATTGACATTGATCACAGTTCAATTTGCAAACGATGATTTTCAGGCCATGCTTTCCACAGAAAGCTTTGTCACAATCATCACAAAGATTGTATGTTTTGTTTTCACACGAAGAAAAAGAACACGTGACTCGTTTTTGCTTGTTTTTGACAGCCTCTTTTGACGCCTTGCGCTTGCGCTTTGAACGCATCGGCTCGCACAATTGCTTTAACAACGCGTGCAAAAACCTTTTCCTTGGCACAGGAGTAACTGCCTCACAATACAGAACATGAGCATTGATTGCTGCTTTGTTGAGCAAATCGTAAAATACACAAACAGGCCATCAGCGAGTTTAGCCTCTTTCGTACTGTAGATGCGGAGCATCTGATCGAGCGTATCCACACCTGTTTTTGTTTGATTGTAATCAACAACAATCTCAGGCTTTTTTTTTCACTTTCAGCAACAATCTTTGGTGAGCAGTGCAGCGTTGATAGCAACGACACCGATTTTTTTGCTTTGCACTGAGTTCACCATCAGACTCAAAGAGATCAGATTGGAACAGATGGGTAAATCCAATTTATTCCACAACATTTCTGTCTTTTCAACTTTGGGTCTCAGATTTCCGTGAAAATTTGCATATATAACTCATTTTTTTACGCTGAACACGAAAATCTTAGCGGCGACCACACCAAATAAAAACTTTCCATAGAAATCTAGCACTTTTAAAAAGTCATTTTTTCTACATCTCGGTCAGAGGACAAATTGATCTCGGTCAGATAGATGTCGAATAGGAAACTCTTCGGCTTCTGCATTTGGGTTGCTGATGAAACTGGGAACTTAGGATGAATGCTTGCATGCGGAAAGCGAAGTGACCAAAATGTAACGTATTACATATAATGTCCGTTGACCGTGACCCACCTATAGTGTCCTCTGACCGAGATTTTTAACGTCTCGGTCAGAGGACAAATTGATGTCGAACAGGAAACTCTTCGGTTTCAGCATTTGGGTTCATGAGACTGCGGGAACTTCGGACGAATACTTGAACGCGTAAAACGAAGTGATCTAAATGTAATTGCATACATTATCATGTCTTTAGACCGAGACCCTTGTACTCTGACCGAGATCTAAAATTTCAACGTTGTCCTCTGACCGAGATTTTTTAGGGTCTCGGTCAGAGGACATTTTCGTCGTTTTTGGATATTTTGAGAGGGTTAATTGATATAAATGAAAAATTTCTTTTGCATAGATGTTAAGAGCATGGATCCCTCCTATGCTGTGAAATTTCATCGATTCCTGACAAAATTTCTGGTTTCAGCATCTATATGAAATTTTTGGGAATATTCAAATTCTCTGGTCGAAAAAACGGATAAAAATATTTCTAAATCAATATTACTTACTTGTAACGGCATCAAACTGAATTTTCTTTACGGATTTATAAACTAGCACACTATACGCGGTAGTTTTTAACAAATATTAAGATTGAAAAAAATGCCCCCGAAATTGATTGTATTTTTTGGATTGATTCGACCAATAACAATTTTCTAGACACATAAAACATTTCATCGGTATCTTTTCGAATAAGACGTAATAATTTCAAGAATTGCTGTCCATTTAAATCTTAAAATCGCAATATCTTAAAATCCAAGCCCATTCTGCTAGAGCTATCAAATATAAGTTACTCCTGACCAGTGTAGATAGGAAACCCACCCCCAAAGTATCCAAAAATCATAGTGTTAGAACCTCTAAGTTTTCCTTTTCTTTCCGATTTTATATGACATTGCATTAACAGTGCCCGACATGTTGAAAACATATCATGTTGAGCTCAATTTTGGTATGTGACGCCCACTGACAAAAAGGCAAACATCATTTATCGGTAAAAACTAACGAAAATAAATTACACACTTAGCGTACTCAACAGATTGAAAAGATGAAATTCATAAACTTTTCAAAGCATGTTTTCCAGTTTAGTCTCTCACCGCGCTCAATAATTTCCACGCTAGTTCCGATTGCTAACTTGTAACTTTATATTTGCGCCATGGTATGCCTTGAAATCTGTTTGGACAGTTTTCGATTGGCTTGCTCACAAATCCATCCGCAAGAACCCTCATTACGCAAGATATTGGCAAAAGTTCCCTCAATATGATAAAAGATAGCGTGAATCTTTGAGTCACAGGATTTCAAGGTCCAAGTAAGGCCTCTTTAAATGAGCAGAATATCGTAATATATCAGGATTGAGACGATGACCAAAACATGATTGGAACGATTGTCTGAATGTTTCAAAACACGGAGATACTTCAAGCAATGGAGTGGCACATTGATCTTAACAAATCCAGGTTGGAGTGACAACGCCAATTTCCATGAACTGCCTCCATGTAGAGCTTCCCGTGACACTTGCAACGGGTCGGCCCAGATTAGTGCGCTCGGTCACTCCTTTCCCTATAGCCCTTGAATAAAGTATTTACTGGCCCCAATAACAAGTGGATTCCGTCGGTGGCAATAATCTATCACACGAACGTTGTCATCTCTTCCAAATTAGGAAGTGTATAATGTTCCCAAAGTTTCTTTGCAATTTTTAATCCCGTCACTTTTGTTACCATTCCCAAAAGAAGCAACGACCAACGCAAATTTCCATGATTTCTTCAAAACGATTTTGTTTTTCAACTCCGTCCGATGACATGATGCCCAGACATATTGCAGCTTGAGGTCAGTTGTTATGGCAAAATTGGAACCCATAGTGATGGTCATTTAGACCACCGACAAAGCTGAGCCTGCACCCAACAATCTAAGTACGTTGTATAATCTCTTTGGACATCTTGGGGCCATGCTAAATCATCAATTTTTTTGACGCCGCGAATCCCTTCAATGACCTGCGGGGCCGACACCTTGTTCATATGCTTGCTCTCTTTGTTCTATATGATCATGAATAGTATCACTCCTACACATTGTCAAACATAACAAACCCACCACCACCGTCCAGACCATATTCGAATAGAATGCCATCTGGTTGAGTGACGGTCCCTTCGGTGCAAAACTTCTCGAATTAAATCCCGTCAAGATTGTGACAAAAAACAGTTGTCTCGATGCTCAGCGAGCAAGTCCTTACTAGCTGTAGTAGTAGTATAATCAATGTCACTCCACCGGTGAATTATTTCGTCCGGGCATGGTTCCTACAATCAGTTTGGATTTGACGTGATTTTGCAATGCTCCGTCTATTTTTTTTATGCTGATCGTATAAGGGGACCCAGCTGCAAAGTTTTGTTGCTGGATAGTTTTCATTGTCACTTTCACAACGTTCATTGCCAAATCATCACAAGTCCAACAAATGGCCGATTTCGTAGATGACTGTTATGGCGAAACAGCAACACTTAACGAAACACCAGTGGATGACATATATTATTGGAGCCAGAATTCGTTTGTTTTCTCTTTAAGATGCTCGCAGCTAACTAGTCTCGTCTTTTTTCATCCGCACCATACTGCGTAGATTTTCTTACCTCCGTTGCTTTGTACAAGTAATGACTTTTGCCTCGACATAAAGCGGTGAGGCTGAAAATTGCAAATAATACAATAGGTGCAACGCGATGTCAATGATAAAGCAAAAGCTGATCGAATGGTCGACCAACTGATTTATCTCTCAATTTTCGAAGAGGAAGAAATTGTAGAACGGCAACTTGACAACACCTTACATTTCGCACACGACTCCAAGCGGGTTACAGGCCGGAGATATTCCGATAACAATAGTCAAACACATCGAAATGTTTTGGTGAATGTCCTGTGTTTATTCTTGTATTGGCATACACTGCATAGGGCAAGAGCGAACCTCTCGGAAACGTGTCCTTCGAGAAAATATTGCGTGAAGATTAGCTTCATTAGCTGCGTTAATCTTTCGCATTTTCCTTGGTCTTACCCATGCAGTAGCAAGCAAACAGCAGAGCGAGAATCGTCATGAGAACGGGCGGAAGTCGGCATTATCACGTACCTGTAATCTTATGAATAGACAAGCAAGACCAGTGTGTGCGTACAGAACAGTCGACAGCAGATATGCGCGCGTGTTCATTTTAGTTGACATTAAATCAATCATCTTCTTAACCAGAAGAAGAGATCGATATCGAAACCATAGAAAAGTACCAATGTTCATTCATTACTACTTCTATGGTACAAACATTCAATAATGCAAAACCATTAGTAATTACGTGATCTGACCATGGACCTAGATATATCGAGATTTTTAATTAAAGAATTGAAAGAAAGAGAATCACCTGTATTGTTCAATTTCTATGGTTTACCGTTCATTTGCTATGACAAAACAGATCGATGGCTATCATAGAATCAATGTTTGTATCAATATTAGACGCTTTCCCTATTTGATTTATAAATTAGATGTAGGAGTACAATACATCTGGGAGTCCATGGTACCAGGTACATTTAGAGGTTCAAAACTATGATTTTTGGATACTTGGGAGTAGTTTCCTATCTGTTTGCAATATATTTTGATAGCTCTAGGAGGCTTGGATAGTTAAGATATGCGATTTTAAGATTTAAATGGCAGCCATTTGATGATTATTACGTCTAATCGAAAAGATACCGATGAAAAATTTTCTAATGTGTCAGATAATATTGGTTATTGTGTCGTATAAATGCAAAAAATAAACAATCAATTTCGTGGGGCATTTTCTTCGCCTAAACTTTGTTAAAACCTACCGTGACCGGTGAAGATGAACAATTTACGGAATCTTCAACTCTTTCCAAAC
>CAJQUW010007681.1:0-58469 GCA_907163375.1 Prostheceraeus crozeri
GCTACTCAAGTTATACTGTCATATATAGGCCTATAAAGAATATAGGAATAGGTTTATACAGTCTTTACCATCCTCCGTCTTAGGAAAGGCCAAGGAGGAGGTGCTGCTATGACATCGTTGCTTCAGCGATGGCGACTTGCGATTGGTTGACAAAATATGCCTAGATTGCCTACAAGGAAACAGCAGTGACAGTACTACTTCTATAGATTCACTATCACACTTTCTCTGTAAATGTAGAATCGTTTTGATGAAGTTACTTGCGTGATATACCACTTTTGCGGCAAGAACTTGCAAATATGACAGGTTTAATTTGTAATTTAATTTTTGTAAGGCCTAGCGACAAGTTCTTGGATTAGTGCCTAACAGAGCAGCAGAAATAACCATCAACAAACAGTCTATGTCCATTCTGGTATCAGTTACTCAAAAAAGCAGAAAGTCGGATTATTCCATGAATTCTCTCATACTCTATGGGCACACTCTCTGCACGAGACCATCCTGTACTCTATGGTCTGCACTAGAAATCTGCGTTCGTGATGCAAACACGATCGTGTCGTGTTGAGTTTTGTCATTTGTATTCGTGCTTTTACAATTTCAAAGACAGTAGATAATTTACTATCTATATGTTTGTCCTAATTATGGAATCTTCTATGTTTGTACAATTCGAGTGTCATATTTGCGTGTTCGACATTGATTCACTGCAAAACTTTTGCTTTCAGATAATTTGATAGCTTAACCTATTTTAACTAAAAGACTCTTTATTCCACGACGATGAAGGATAAGTGCTATTCTTTCACTGCACCTCCACGGACACGTAGATGGGCTAAGAGGCGCCATCAAAGATCCGCAAAGCTGCAAAAAGGTTTTGTATATAATACTAATAATAATAGACGTTTATTTGAAATGATGAAAATCGCCTCGTGCACAAATATGATAAACACATATTTAGGACAATATTCAAAAGTTAAATACTAGAGACTCAAGAAATCATTAAAATCAATTATCAAAGCACGAAACTGCTACATCAGACTCAGACCGTTGATATCGGCAGTTGTATATGGAGCACATTTGTAGAAAGATGGAAGATTCAAGTCTTTTGGACCGTCGAGAGGGCAAAAGAAACCTGCCAAAGAGACATTGGAGGCAAAAGCTTGTGCAGGATGTGAGTTTCTGACATGACATCGCTGAGGAATCTCATCGTTTTACGGCGTTTCCTCAGGTGGGAAACATGCTTCTTTCCAATGCTTGCCACATATTAGTCTGAGTACACGATTTTGAAATCACCCAATTAGAATAGAATCACACTCAGACAGGTATACAATATTAATTCGATGAGTGATCTAATTGACGAATAATATACACAGCTTGTGGTCTCGACAAAAAAGCGTCTCATAACTCTCATACCATAATGAAGAGCTGCCATCCAGATTAGATTGTCAATATATGATCAGTCCAAGTCCACTTCTTATTGAGAGTAACTTTAAGGACTGTCAGTTTTCTCTCATTCGTGGCGCATTGAAATTTAATTATGTTGTTGTAATTTTTCTTATTGAATGTGGTCGATTTACTTTTTCGCTTATGGGCATAGTCTTATGGAACATGACCAACATGTTATGCGGTTATGGTCAGAGCAAGCATGGTCATGGTGGTTTTGCAATTTGCAGACTATCAGCAAAGTCACCACGCATAGGAAATCATCGTTGTGTCATCAGCATATCGCGAAACACTGCAGTTTTCGGGGTCACTTGTGAAGGAACCAGTTGCCCTAATAACCCACTGGCGAGCTCGATTCAGTTCCTAAGCTGATGAATTGCAATTTTGAATTTCAAAAGGAAGAAATCCACTTGATGAATCCACAGAATTAAATATTTTGTTTATCTGTTTCGGTTTGCTAGAAGTGTGATTGATTCGAAATTTACTAAGTGGGCAAAAAGGAATTCCTAATACTTTGCAGAGATAGGAAATAACGTCGTGCGTCGCTTGCAGATTACTGTGAGTTCCAGCAAAGTGCTTCGAATGCCACAGTTCCTTCAGATTCGAAGAATTCAGATCATTGCACACAAGCTTCTCCATAATGTTGGCACATCCGATCATTATAAAAAAAAATAGTAGTCGCACGAAAATTAGTTCACCTGATGATTCCACCATCCTCTTTTCAGCATTCCTCACTGCATAGTGCATGGCATAGTGCATACACTGAATCGAAGCCACACAGCGATGTGTGTGTTTTTTGGTGTGTGCGATCACAACACGCACGCCTCCCTCACTGGCTCTGGTGTCCTCTGCTGACAGCTTATAGTTTGCCATTTCCAATCAAAGTTTCCAATAGCAAGTGATACACGAAATATCCATTCGAGAATGAGCAATTAAGTTGTCTAATTATGTAATACGCCAATTCGATATTAAAATTAGGCACGATTCTTCCATTCTAAAAGCCGACTCGCGTAGATAAATCTAATTCTGTGGATGAATCCGTCTTCGAATAAACAGCTAATTAATCTTTGAATAATAACGTCATGTGGGATTTTATCGAAGGCTTTGCTATATTCGTAGGAAATCACAAAAGACCACTTTGCTACTTCATCATCCATGTACCTTGTGATGGCATCTTGAATGGTAAGCAAGATCGCAGGTAGTGTTCACAGTTTAAATGGAGTAGTAGTTGCCAAATGTCTTTGAAGTCTCTTATGCCATTCCACCGTTGTATGGGCCGAGCGCACTGCCCAGTACCAGATCCAGAACACGGAGTGACTGGTGAGATTCAACGCCATTCTTGCCACTCCATCCACATCCACTACAAGCGATTGCAGTGCGCACCATTTCAGCAGCAGGGATTAGATAATAAGGAGATGGCTTCTCTGAATACAGAGCAGCTTAATCAATAGCTTTATACTCGATCGGTTGCAGTTACACTTACAAGGTCTACAGCCCTTCAGCAGTAATGGCTGAACCCTATATCCCATTCTGCAGACCATTAGTCTGTGTCATGCATTTGTTGCTCTTCATCCGTCGGAGATTGCGCCAGACATCAGTTCTTCTGCAGTTTCCAAAAGGAGACCAACAACTTTGGGTGTTTCTGGTAAAGGTCTGAGAAGAATTCATGCCATGATTGAATCAAGCAATTGAAATGATGCATCAGTCACTTGTTATCTAAGATGTGAATGTCAGAAAAAGTGTCATCAACATTTCATCATTACATGCACTTATAAAAACATGAATGTTTACTGTTCATTATAAATGAAAACTTTTACAGCCTTTTCTATTATTAAGCCTTTCTACTTTTCATTTATTTTTCATTTGTTTATATGTAGCAACATCAAGTTGTTCATAAGGGAAGCATACTTGAGCGTTAATTTGAATCATCACTTTCAATTAGTACCTATCCATATATCTGATTGCTGGTCACGATTTTATCCGGCGATCGAGAGTATGGTAAGCATTAATTCTATTACAAATGCTTGGAAACCAAGAAGGAGTTGTTAGGTTAATATTTGGAATATTAATAACACGAAAGACTTTTTTCCTCGAGCGAAGCAAAAGTCAGGATGATGTTGTGAGGCTTGTTACTTGACATGACAACATACCTTTGCTAATTGAATTACATTTCTCATTCATTATTGAAATATAAAGTCACTGGAGATGTCTCAGTAGTCAAATGTGTTATTTGCTGAACTTCCGCTGGAGTAGCACATTCTTTGGCAAAGCCGCGCATAATTTTTTGGCCAATACCATTCCTAAGGGGTTTTCTAAACGGACTATGTGATTCAACAATTAGCTAATGGTTCATGATTTCCGCTCCAAGCTTTTGAAGCAGATTCAGGGAGTGAAGTCGTGTTCGACGTGTTCGTGGAATATGAATAATGTTTGATGTTGATTTTCTTCACGAAATTTACACCACCAAAAGTAAATACATAATCCAAATTTTTTCGAGGGATTATTTCTTTGTTGTTTACTACTAAACTGACAAATGTAAACCTCACAGGCGCATTTGTTCTATTGGTTTCTTCTACTTTGTTGCAGTTCTTAGCTGTTTAAGATACCCTGTTTTCAAAATTCTCCATCTGCCCATATTTCATTGACGCTGGGTGAGAGAAAGTAAGATAATTGATTTTCGTGGTCAATGTTTTCTTGTACAAACCCTATTCTGTATGAGCTTCTCCATCTTTTGCTATTTAGGCACAATGAGAATTGCCTAAATCCTTCTTGAAGTTGGAGTTTGAGCATTCCTCCCAATCGGGATTTTAGAGAATGTTTCCAAAAGAAATGTTTTACAGAATTTAGAGCACAATGTTCCCTTGAATAAACTAGTCGAGAATCTTGTCAATGACCCTCAAACTGATGTTTTGAAAAATATTGGCAAAAAATGTTATTCAACAAAGTCATCCAAAACTTCTAGCGAAATGTTTTCAACAAAATCAGTAAGATGTGAAAGGCACTGACACTGCGGCCTACATATATAGGGTGTTCGCGATCTTCACGTGGATCTTGTCACTACCATTATGTCATATAATATCGCAAATCAAATTACCAACCAAATCACAGTTATTCAAACCATGGATTGACAAATAATGTTTGCTATGCACATTTGATGAACAAAATGAGCTTTAATAAAATGGGAAAATTTCGAATAAAGTGGAGTTTTATTGCATCGGATCGGTTTTGCTAAAATCTGTCATGCGCATTGGAGCCTATCTTTGCTAAACGTTTGTCAAGCATTACTAACATCGTGACTTAGCAAACAAGGGAATGCTTGATTGTGATGGTGAGAAATCCAGTTGCTTTTTCAGTGTGAAGTTTGACAAAGAGGCTTCCGGCAAGAATATGACTTCAGCGGCAAAAGGATTTATGAAAGTCTTATTGTTGCTTCGAATAAACGATTAGGTTATCACAAGGAGACTCTCGAATGACAAGAAGGCAGAGGTTGTTGGAGCATTCGATGATCTAAGCAATTTGCAGAGGAATGCAAGAAGAGACTGTCGTCGGATATAGCCTATAGCCTACAGGGTAAAGGTAGAATGAATCCAATCCTCGAGCATTGAAGCGCGGATTGTACACGAATTGAAGCCTAGAAAAGCAGCTAATCGACCAGTTTTTTTTTTTGATAATTGATTGATTGACGCACAGGATCCTAATTCGACTTATACCAGTTTCAGTTATGAGGCAACATTCCGTCTCAATGAGAATGTCCATTGACACAGCTGTTTCCTGTATGCTTGCACAAACCCTCGTTAGGTTGACGAGAAACCTATATAGTCACCGGTATTTTTCGGGTCAATTTGTTATCTTGCGATGGAGCTTTTTTCCAATTGATGGAAGAAGCTGTCAATGAAAAATTCAGCAGGGATATCTTGTTGAACAAAGAACTTCCACTTATGACACCGCAACAGAATCGAACTCGGCTGCTACGCGGAGGCGGGGGGCACTCTGTACGAGGACTCAATTCAAAGCTGAATCGTTCGATTGGTCGCGGTAAGCCTTTCCTTGTCCTCTATGAAGCTAAAATTGGTCAATGTTGTAATTTTGGCTATACGGCCTGATGCAAAATTATTCTTGCAAATCGCCAAAGCACCAGGTCCAAAGGCTCAATACGAATAAAAAAACATAGACCACCAGCTTTTCTAATGTAAAACAATTGCATATGAAAAACTCCTGCTTATCACTCCTTTACCAAGCGCTGCCATCTTTGTATACGCTGTGATACAGGACATACGGAATACCTTTTGTTAATTTTCAAATAAAAGTAGCTAGTAAGAGGAATGCGACTTTTGCTCCCCATAGCCTGAAAATTTTGTCATCATCACATACCTTTTACGTCCGTTATTCCGCCGTTTGGCTCGGTTGGACGATTGCCTCTGATGGCAGTTCTCCATCTGGCGCGATCCTTTGCATCTTCCGCGCAGAGACCCATGTGATTCTAGGTCGTCCTCTGGGCGTTCGCACTGGCACTTCTGACTTCCAAACCTTCTTCACCCAATCATAATCTGCTTTCCTCACCGATCGCCGATTTGCGTTCCTAGCCATGCGAAACATGTATTTGGAAACATCCATCGCCTTAATATCTCGGTCAGGTACTCCATTGTAAACAGATGGCTGGGCGACTACCGATTGATCTAGCTGATTGCAACTACAGCTTCTTTGTTGACTTTGAAACCTCTCTCTAGCGCAACTTGGCATGACCAAGTGTGAGGACCTCTAAATTGAAATTGCTTTCTGCCGTTGTGGATTCAAAAACATCAGTGCAGAAAATATCCAAAGCTTGAGTTGCATTAATGGAGCGAGCTGTTTCATAAAGTGTCCATCCTGGAGCTGATGCGATCCCTCACCACATAGCTTCATGACGCTTGAGCCAACTCAATTTGACACCCTCATCAAAAAGAGCCTTCATTGACGTTTCTGTCGCTTCGCATGCACCTTTCCACTTAATCCACCGCACTGGGTTCAGCACCCGTGCTGATAGAAGAGATCATGACTTGCTGTTTTGAAAGCAAGGTTTCAAGTAGAAGAAGCGTTGTCCTTTGAAACTTGCAACCGACATCTTTGAGACAGCTTATTATTTCTCAAAACATCACGGATTTAGGGCTAACTTGCCTTATTCGTTTGGAATGCCTAACATGTGACGCTCCAACGTGGAGGACAAAACATATTGAGGGAAATAAGAGCTTGACAAAATGACAATTCGTTGGCTTCAGTTAGAAGCGCTCGCCGGACAGGAAAGTCATAGAAAATGAAATAGCAACCCGAGAGAAACTTGCCTCCTATTGTCTTCTTGTCAGCCGTCTTAAACGCTCAAGCGACTAATGCAAAGTCTATGTGTCGATGTTTGCAAGAGGAGGGTCATGGCTCCAGAGAAATCGGCTTCATAACAGTATCGCCCACACTGTCCCTTAGAATTTCTTCCTTGAGTGCTGCTCGAATTTTGTGAATGTGATGTGGAGTGAAGGCAGCCTTGATGTAAACAGGCAGTTAAAGCGGCACTACTTACATACGAACAAACGAAGCACTCATGACAGGCTATAGCTACGTCAATGTAAAGGTGTCGGTGGTTACTTTTTTTACTGTTATTCTTTTTGCTATATGGACGTGTTCACTTGGTGTTGAGGTTATTGATCCTGCCTTGGTGAGAGTTTGAGTGTATGAAGGCTTCTTAAGCAAATGATTACAGCAACGCAGACCAGTGCTTACACCTACCGCATAATCTCATAACATGAAGAATTGGCCCTGCTCCTTTTGACCTCACGGCAGATTTCATTTAGGTACATGTATGTCTCTTCCATCAAGCATCAATGCTTATGTTGCCTTTCCATCAAGTATAATTCGGGTTTGAATGCCTTCTGAAGCATTAGCTCTTCTGGGGAATTTATAGACAGCATGTCGTGTATGACTTGCTACTCATTACAAGTTTAAATTTCTCCACACTCTACGAACCTTAATTTAAAGAAGGTTGAGAACTCCTTAAGAGAGTTGTGTGATATAATATTTAGCAGTTCAAAGAGCTTCATCTGCATTAGATATTATAGAACATTCTTTTCTAGTAAGAAGTGCAGAGGTTATCACTGCTGATCCAAAGCCCAATTCCTCACTGCTATTGATTTCGTCCTAGATAACACATTTGTTGCTTTCGGAGGACTTGTTTTCAAGCAAATTCGAGTATTCCTATGGTTGGGAATTCCAGTTCACTCTTGGTTGATCTCTTCCTGGCATATAGGAAGTTCAGATACGTGACAGGTCTTCTTACTAGTAAGAAATTAGGCTTGACCAAAATTTTTTCTCTAGCCACCAGATATGTCGACCACATTTTCATATTTAGCAGTTCCAAGAGCTTCATCTGCATTGGATATTATAGGTGAGGGTTTGATCCTGCCAATTGACACAGTCGCATAAGTGGCTCGCAGCTCAGTTGGCGGAGCACAGGTCTAGTTAACCTTAGTCGTAGGTTCGAATCCTACCAGCCTCACATCTTTTGCATGGCAATTTGATCTATCGTTAATTGTTGTTAATGGAGCATTTTTCTCTAGTAAGTAGTGCCAAGGTTATCACTGCTGATCCAAAACCCAATTTCTCACTGCTATTGATTTCGTCCAAGATAACACTTTTGTTGCCTTTGGAGGACTTTTTTCAAGCAAATTCGAGTATTCCTATGGTTGGGAATTCCAGTTCACTCTTGGTTGATCTCTTCCTGGCATATAGGGAGTTCAGATACGTGACAGGTCTTCTTGTTATCAAGAAATTAAGCGTGGCCAAAATTTTCTCTAGCCACGAGGTATGTGGACGATATTTTCATATTTAGTTACAAGCACTTCGATAAGATCCTTCCCAAAATCCACCCAATAGACCTCTTGTCAAGTGGGAGCGGTAACAGTGACAGATGCGTGGATTATTTGGACGTTAAGATCAAGATCCAAGGTAGAGTCCTTTATTACTTCACGGACGTCTTCCATAAAGTTGATGAGTTCAGCTTTCCAGTGGTGTTATATGCTTTTCCCGAAAGTAATATAACCATTAAGTGGCTTGAACATCTTTGCTGCCCAACTCATCAAGTTCGCTAGGATTTCTTAGGATGCTTCCGCCTTCGTATCGAGAACTAATGGCATTTTTAATATCTTCAAGGAAAGAAGTTGCAAGGTTAATCCACTAGTAATTCTTCCATAAAGCTCCTTCTCGGGAAATAGGTTATTTGCTGGTTGGTTTTCAAGTTTGGTTGTTTTTCACACACGCCAAATACCTTCCATCATAGGAATGTTTGACTAATCGCTATTATCCTTATGTTCTTATGTATCCTTAAGCTCTCATGTATCCTAATTTAATTTATAATTAAGTTTTAGCTATGCTTCCTCAGGTTTGGAGAGACTTTCATAATCGTTTATTCGATATGGTTAACCTGGGCCCCATACAAATTGGGAGCCGAAACCTTGCTTTATGCAGCCACATGGGTCTTTCCCTGATGTCTACGCAAAATCGCGATCTTATTTTGTTTTCATATGTTTCTTGATCTTAATCATGTATAATTTTTGGTGAGCCTCTCGTCATGATTCATACTGAGCTCTCATCTTTAGTTCATAGATATGAATAAAAGCTGATAAGTTTTGATATGCACGTGTTTCCCGTCCCCGTTAAAGTTGGGTCGACTAGCCGCAAGTATTATGCATCATACTCTGCACTAGGGTGTGGATCTCAATATTTTAAGTATCAATTTCTATCTTTACGCTCTGGACTTAAAGTAACCGAATTTATTACATGATTTTCCCCTAGATGTTATAACTTTGCTTTCTTCCGCTACGAAAATTACTTCGAATTTTTTTTACCGTGCCGTGATTTAATTTAAACTGATGAAGTGATCATATGAAATTCCCGAAAATTTTGGCCATTCCCGAAAACTTTGAACCTCTGCCACTGTGATGATAAAGTGATAAGGGACACAAACAAATAATTTTTCAACTTGTTTTGATGAATGTTGAGTCATGAAGAGTGACCTAATACATAACCAATTTGCCCCACTAGCTTAACACAAAATCTCCTATTATTGTTAATTTGCCGCCGTCAGACCAGCATCGCTAGCATTACTGCCCCTCTCCGACAGATGTCATCCAACTTTGTTCATTTGCTCAATTTGCTATCCTTTTGACAAAAATCTTCCAATCTGGTTCATTTGACGCCCCTCTCAGACAAACATCGCCCAATATTGTTCATCTGTCATCCTCCTCAGACAAACATCACCCAACATTGTTCATTAACCGCCCCCTCTTAAGCAAATATCGATCTACATTTTTCATTTGCCGCTGTATCATAGACTCAGGACTCTTTAATAGTTTGAATTGCACCCTTCGTATTAATGTAGGACATCGCCCTACATTGACTGAAAAAATTAATGAATGAACACATGTAGGGCCTATGTTGTTTTCACGGCATCTCATGCTTACTGCTGTCGCATAACTCATCACAACTTTCACAAGAGAAGAGAGATAAAGTATACCTAGAAATAATTATAACGTTAGGTTACATAGGGCACTTTTTGTTATCCGAGTATTCAGCTGGATTGCTGTATGAATTATTCCTCGTGGGTTATGCTTAATTCTGCTTCCGAAAACTTTGTAGCACCAAATGCGAATTTCAGATTTTGAAATACCCACACCTGATTGGGGTTCTGAATAAAATGATCGACTACCATCATGGTATTGAAGCAACACAGCGCACGTTCGTCGTTCGTGTGATTGACAGACTTCATTATTATGACATGTTCAATAAGACATCGGAAAATGTGAACAAGTCTTACTAGCAAATCGGATGGTGTGATGTGGCCGCTCAATGCATTTTTACATTAACAAGTATTCACGCTATGGGCCTACAGTTTTCCCGAAAGAAATCAATTCTAACTTGTGCAATTTCAAGATGTCGACCTCAAGTTTAAACGATCAAACATGATCTAAATACAGATCGCTACAAAAATAAGTGCACTAAAAAATTGAACCATTTACGAAAGTAATGTTCGTGTTGAAGTCTTGGTTCAACTTTAATGGACGATGTGCCATGTGAAACCTTGTGTTGCATGGATTATTTTGTTATGTATTTGTCCTCATAAGTAGTCAGTAAACCTCACGAAGAAAAATTTTTTTCTTTAATGCAGTATTTCAACATGAAGACGACTGAACTTTTTTGCAATGGGATTTGCTTCGGTCGGCGGTTTGATCTTCTGTCGTTCACCAATAGTCCCTGATGACGCTCTATCTCTGATCGGATAACATGACCACACCAGCCAATTCGGCTCTTCATCCCTTTCGCAGAAATGGGCGCGATTGCCATCATCGCACGAATGTCTTCATTCCTTTTCCTTGTCGAGGCGCGTGTATCCCAGCAAATACCTGAGTATCTTCATCTCTTCAACGTTAAACTTGGTTTCTGCTTCTTGCATGGGTCAACATTGATATCCGTAGGTTACTGACTGACTGTCAGCTTTGTAGACCTTTCCGGAGTTCCTTTGATTTGAGGGGATATTCCTCAAATGTCCAGGGGATATTCCTATATGTTCGATTAAGTGGATCTTGCATAATTTTGTCAATTGAAATGTATAGTGTACAGAAAATTTATCTGCAAGGTAGGAGCACGCTGCTTAAGAATGATCATTTCGATAACCGATAAGTGTCTCCAAAAGTCACATATATAGGAACTTAAGGCAGATATTAATTTATTCTTATTCAGTTGAAATTATGGCCTCGATTTTTCCTCAAAATGCCGGTATAATAGTGAGTAGTGCTGCGGGCGGTGCACCGGCTCTCTGGTCAGTGTACCGAAATGTGCGAATTTCGATCAAATTAACATTTTAGTGTATTTTTACTACCGTAATATACTCACCGCAATTCAGAATATAGTCAATTATAGGGAGAAATATATTTTAAATAATAACATCATTAATCCAACTGAGAAAATTAATTCAACTCAGCTTCAGCAGTGTAAGAGGACCGAGAGTGCAATTACGACATTAACATCTTCCTCCAAGATATGTCACCAGATCGTCTAGCCCTGTCGGAAAGCAGGTTAGATCTCAGCGTGTTATCAAGCGATGCTATTCCTGATGGATTCATATTTCACCGGATGGGTAAAGCATCATGTCACGGTCTTGAAGTTTATGCCAAGACAAGCCTTTCCTTGAGAAGGCTTCGTAACTCGAGGATCCAAGGCATGACTATCTTGCCTCCATTGCGCTGTTGCAGAAATCCACTCTTCTTTTGTTTTTCCTATACCGTTCTCCGTCAACCAGTGCGGACATTTTCAATATTCTTTCTAATAAGATCGATTCTCTTCTGCAAGATTATACCAGCGCTGAAGTCGCCGTTTTTGTTGACTTCAACGTGCACTATGTTGAGTGGCTTGTGTACTCACGCACTACTGATCTCTCCGGTCAGGCAGCCGAGGGTTTTGCTGTCTCTCACAATCTTAGTCAGATTGTCACTCGTCCTACCAGAGTGATGATTTTAAGTGTTTGGCATTCCTGGAGTAATGGTGTGTTTTTGTTAAATGAATTGCGTAATCGCTTTAACCAGGAAAATAAAAACCACTAGGGTTGTCCGATGTTTCGAATATCTTTTTTTCCTACCAGGGTCGTCCTACCACAGTGCCTGACCGAGCTGGGAATACTGGATATCTCCTTGACCTGTTTCTCACCTCAAATCCAACTTGTCTTTCACACAAATTTGCTTCTCACTCGGCACGTCTGATCACTGTTGTCACAGTTTCTGGCAAGCAAAGTTGCTCCACTCCGTGTGCGCCTTTCCTTGGAACAGTTTATCAATTCTCCAAAGCAGACTGGTGTGACTTCGGCACTTTTCTTCGTCAAGTTCAAGCTGAGAATTTGATTCTGAGCGAGAACGTCCACAAGTCGGCGCAAAAACTGACAGAGTGGCTTCAAATAGGGATGTTGACCTACTTTCCTCACCGTACTTTCCATATGAAACCCCACTCCCAACCTTGGTTTACACCAGAATGCGCTGCTGCAACCTGCTAGCGTGACTGTGCCGCTGGTAATCTTGAATTGTACGAGACCGCAAGAAGAAATTGAAAGGAAACCATACATCAGGGCAAAGCCGTTACTCTATGTATGCACGGAAATCTATTGATACCCAAAAGTTCGACTGAAAGGATGCTTCTGGTCTAAGGACTTCTGCTCTCACGACTTAAAGGAAATCATCATAGCATTAAGATGTCAGATAATAGGATCAGAGAACATCTCCATCTCCTTCATTGGATTGGCTGTTGCGAAAGGCTTGTCATGAGAATCATACATACAATCCATTAGCAAGCAGGCAGCTCAACGCATTGGTAGTCTCCATCGTGCCATCAGCTATCTTCCATCACAGACTTATCTTTACAAGTCCACTATTAGTCCTCTGATGGAGTATAGTTGTCATCTGTGGGGAATCTTGTGAGTGAAAAATTTGCTAACGAGTTTCAGCCGCTCTCCGTCAGACGGGATGTTGCTTCACTTAGTCTCTTCTACAGATACTATTTCGGTAGAAGCAGATTTGCAGTAAATGATTGCGTACCCAAACCTAAGATCTCCCCCAGAAGCACACGCAGAGGTAATGCACTAACATGCTATCATGTGAGTCTAGAACACGCACGCACTGTGAGTCGCTCGAAAAGCTTTTTTGTTTGCACGGATCAGCTTCCCCAGGCCACTCCCTGAAAAATGCAATATTGATGCTTTCAAGAGGCTTGCGAACAGGTTTCTGCAGGAAGATCTGCTGTTTTAGTCTTATTTATGTAAAATTATACAATTTATCACTTTTTCATTGAGCAACCCCTAGCTTCGTTCATGGCTGGTAACTGTGCTAGTGGTGAAAACTCCGTAAAAAATCTATAAATTCAATTCAAGCTTTTCATTTATATATCATGAAAATTGAAGTTATGAAAATCTCGGCTGTATCACAAAGTAACTGATGCATTTCCTCATGTTGAGAGACAAATATTAAAAAGTGACAAAATTTAGATAATTCAATTTCATGCGTTATTCATTTTAGGATAGTAATTCCCGATGCTTCAGAATGCATAGTGAATTCTGCGCACCCTGCTTTTCTTGCTAAGATATATCATAGCAGCCCTGTGGCCAGCGTTCAGTCCGAAAAAATGTCCTGTGTCCTGTAGCATTGAACATCACAGAGAGACTGGAAAGGTGTGTGGTAATTTGTAGATTGCGGTGACATCATCGCAAATTTTTCTACGTTTTGTAGTGTTTTTACTTGACATGATTTTTGAAAGGAATCAAAAAGAAATTAAGGACCCGAATATTTGTCATGTTCTAACTTTGTTACTTTGGCCGTTATGCGTTCGAAGAGAGGCCACGAAAGCGCTCGCGCAATTGTTCTAATTACTTGATACATGTTATCTTCAATAAATGTTTTCGGTGACCTTGTTCCTTCTCTAATGTATTGGCAACCGTAAATGTCTCAGAGTACTAGAAATTTGAAGAAATTCTAGGAGTGAGAAAAATGCTGAAAGAAGTTTGAAAAAGCTGCTGAACTAATTTGGTTAAAATTTCATTGCTCTACCTCCTTACACCGTAACGATTCTAGCGATATCAGACACTGGGAATTTAACATTTTCAGCCGAGAACTATATCACTATTTATCTCCTAGACCACGGATGATGAGCAGTACGTAAAAAAAGCCTCAGAAAATACTCGCTGCCTGATTCACTATCACACTCACATAAAAGAACTTGAAAAAATTCTAAAATTTGAAAATAATGATTTAGCGATGATTTTGTATTGTCCACTTTCCAGCAAACACTACAACTTACAACAATGTGTAGCGGCCTTTTTGAAATTTGAGAATATATGCTCTAGAATGGTGTATGGCGCGTTAATTTGTGACACGTTTGGAACAGCCTATGATCTACTCTATAGTAGCACAATTTTTAACAAAGCACCAAATCATGTAAAGTGTCAAGTACACAAGGTCGAGATTTCGATTTTGAAAGAACAAGATACCGTATGTGTTCAACAATTGATCAAGATATATTGTGGATGTTGTCGGTTCTTTGCCTGTCAGACTGCAATAGCTAAAATTTACCAATTTGTGATCTATACTTGTTGAAATAACATTTCATCCATGATTGTATAACTCTTAGCTTTTCATCAACAAAGAATCCTATTCTAAGAGACATTGGGGACGACCTATACTTTATCGCTCCCATATTTCTTCACTTAACGTCAAATTTGCCTTTATCTTTTGCTGAGGAACACCTTTGCTGCATGAGTTTGTCCCCTTTTTCAAACTACGATTAAAAAATGCTCTACATCCTTGGTGTTAGGAGAGACCAGTGAGTGGGGATGATGCGTCACTTTTATTATTGAATACATGATGCAGCCTTTACAGCACAAACTATTGCAAGTAAAACAATGCCACTGTATAAATGCGGTAGTTAACTACCGTGGTTTTGTAATTGAACATAAGAGATTCCTTGGATTGGATGCATAGGAAATGCAAAGTAGGCTAGGCTTATTGTTCGTTTTAAAGGATTATGCAAACAGTCATTTTTGTCATTACCTTGAATAGAATTTTCTCATCACTGAATGAATCTTTTCAGGATGTTTTCCTTATGGTCAGGCGTTTTCAAACGTCCATGTTCTTCGATGCCAAGGAGAACACAACAGTCGGAGAATTGAAACGCATGATTGAAGGATTATTGAAGATACCACCGGATGATCAACAATTGTTTCGAGATGATGAAGTAAGTAACTTTTTTCAAATAATTTACCATTCTTATTTTCAAAATGTTATTCGTTGGGTATCAGTAGCACAATAGTCAAATAAGTAATTGTAATAATTCTGGTGCGTCCTGCAGTCTTAGTCTCAATTCAAGTGCATTCTATACCTTACGCAACAATTGCTTAAATGAAGCATTTAGACGGATGACAAGCTAGTGCTTTGTAAGTCATTTAGCACCTACCAAAGAGAGTGGAGCATTGACCAATGCCACAATTGTAAATGTATTAAATGGCTCATAAACTCACACGAGTCAGGCAATCGCAAAAAGCAGGGAAGAGAATCTTTCGGAATTCCGAACTTTTTTACGGCCATCTGGGTCATTTCTGAGATTCACCAGAAAATGCAATGAAAATGGAGGGGTAGGGGGTAAGGTGCGTGGGCCCCCAAGATACAATGACATCTTCATGAAGCAACGCATGATCCCTTCTTAAGACAGCATCTTCATGATGCGTTGCATATAAGACCCCTCTTGATCACATGTTATTACAATTGATATTATCCATATTTCCCCTTCTGACGATCAGTGTGCCCCCTCTGACGATCAGTGGGTCCCCCTCTAGTGATCAGTGGGCCCCCTCGGGTGATCAATGGTCCCCTCTGACGATCAATGTGACCGCCATGACGATGAGTAGGCCCCTCTGGCGATAAGTGACCCCTCTGACGAAACATGGTCCTCTTTGAGGATGTTTGACTTCTTTTGACTAGACTAGGCATTATTTATGTTGTATGCCCGCTACGTGATTTATATTTCCTTGCTACGTTTTTTGACTGTTTAACAGGTCCCCTCTCCGATACCGTGCATTTTGAAGTAAACGATTCCATCTGTTCTACTGTGTGCGGGATATATTATTATTATTCGTACATTGTGAAACTCATTATACACGCCAAGAAATTTTGATTCACAAAACCTCCTTCATATCATGACATTTTGAAATAACATTGAGCTCCGAAAAGTTGCAATTCTTCGTGGCATAATTGCCGAGAAAATGCTTTATACATTAGGGTGGATCAAAAAAATCGAAATTTTGAAAATCAAAATTTGGGTGGTCAAGTCTTTGGTCTATGGCTATTTTGAACTCACATGCAAAATTTCAGTGAATTTGGACAAGGTCTGCTATCCCCACAGTGGCCATCTATTTGTTGACAATTTTCTTTTTTTTAGTTTTTTCGTCAATTTACGCTAGTTGAAGCTGTATTACATAGTACTTCCTAATGAGCTAGAGCCTTGAAACTCTAGGTGCAAGTACATGTTGACAGCCTGTTTTGATTCAAGCAAAAAATTATATGACTCAGGATAGCGAACTCCTACTGAGAGACCTCCAAAATTTGCAAATTTTCAAAATATGACCAAAAATGTGATTTTTGCAAATTTTGAATTTGACACTTTCTTGTCGTGAATTCGAACCAACATTGTAGAGACTAGATTTTTAAGAGCTTGAAGGTACGAAATGAGTAGGCAGCATGTGTGCACACGTAGGTCTGTTGTGCTACAAAAAAACACCATAAAGTTTCATGAGACAGCTGCCCATCACCCTTCAACTCCGGTCCGGTGAATAATCTACATCATGTGAGACCTACATGTTTACAAATTTTCAGAGTCATGATATACATCACATACCATATACAAAATACGTGAGATCTATAGGGCCTATGTATATTAACAAATTTGAAGAGTGATGATCACGACATGATAAGAGTTCATTGGATGGGAGTCCTTACAATGGAGCAAAAGAACGTAAATGCTTAACATCTAATATAAGAATGAATGCAACAAAATCATCTATGTAAAATTTACACTTTAATAATCATGGTCACAGTATATACAAATTCACTCGGATCAGTGAGTGAGATTCTTCTTGATCTTCATTATGATGAGAATCATCTTCAATATGGAATGTAGGAATGTATCTAAATAAAATTGACCATCAGGTATAAAAAGAACTTGTCAAATAATTTATACGAAATCACATATCAGCAGTCACAGTATGAGCAAAATTCACTTAGATCAATTGATTTGAGTCTGTTCTTGAACATCATGAAGGTTGGAGCTTTCACTATTGAATCGTTACTGAGATAGTTCGAATTAACTTTTAAGACTGGCACAATCTGACAGCTGTTACGTGATTGACCTCTAGTAATTTGAGATGAAAGGTAGGTGGTAAAGAAAGAGTTGAGCGACAAGTCGAAATGATTGTAGTACAGTTTATACAAGAAGTACAAGTCCAACAAAATGCGCCTATATTCTAGAGATTTTAATTTTAACAATTGTAATCTGTGAGAGTAGCTGTCATACTTGATACCAGAGCGTTTACAAACGATGTGGGTGAAGAATCTCTGAACACGCTCAATACGAAAAATGTCGCATTTGAGGTACGGTGAAAAGATTATACTTCCATATTCCAAGAGAGGGCGAACAAAGACAACAAAGGCCTTCATTAAGATACGAGAGTTGTGGCCAACGAAAGATTTTAGGATACAGTATCCTCTGGCATATGCGGTTGAGCTGATGCGCGCACAGTGATCACTAAATCTGAGATCTGATGAGATCAAAAAGCCTACGTCTTTCACAGTGACTGAATTTTTCAGGGATACGCTGTCGAGATGATAGTTGACGGAAGGAGCATATCGATCTCCAGCAGTAAACAGCAAGCTTTTTTGCATAGAAATCTTCAGTTGCCACGCTTTACACCAATTATCAAATTTGAGAAGAGTATGTTTTAGGTCTGAAGATACTTGTGAAGAGGAGTTATAGCTTCTGGTGGACATAAATTTCAAGTCATTAGCATAAAGGCGGGCTGAAGTCAATCCAACAAGGCAGTCAAACACGTCATTGAAATAAAGAAGGAACAATACAGGTCCAAGAACAGAGCCTTGGGGCACGCCACTTTTTAACAGCTACCGCGTCCTAAGTGATGGTGTTGATTATGACTTTCTGAGTTCGATTACATGGATAATTATTAATCCATTGGAGCAATTGACCATTGAAACCATAGCTTGAGAGTTCATGGATAAGCTTAGGTATTAATACTGTGTCGAAGCCCTTAGAGAAATCAATGTACACGCAATTGAAGCGATTGTGGAGAATTAATGCAGAACACATTTCGAATATCGAACTGAGCATGTGTGTTACTGTTGAACGTCGGGGAAGGAAGCCGTGCTGTTCCATGGATAAAAGCTCATGGCTCATTGTATAGGAATATATTTCATCAGAAATTATCCTTTCCATGACCTTACAACAGCCAGAGGTAAGTGAGATCGGGCGATAGCTATTGGGGGAAGAGGAGGATCCTTTGTTCTTAAAGACTAGACAGACTAGAGCTTTTTTCCAAGTAGATGGTAATTTGCCGGTTGACATGGATAGATCAAAAATGCAACTTAATGGGAATGCGAGAGTACTAGCAAGATGTCGAAAAATAAGTAGAGGGATATCATCAGGAGTTTGTGATAATTTAGGCGGCAACCGTTCTAGAGCTCTTTCAACAATTTCCGGAGTAAAATGAATGAAATCCAGAGATATTCCAGGATTCACTCGTTTAGGGAAGGGAGGTATGGCACCATCGTCTGATGTAAAAACGGATGCAAAGTAAGCATTTAATAAGTTTGAATTCTACTAGTTACACTTCTAAAAGGTGGAGGTTTGCCTGCGTCGTTTTATAAAACATCAAATTCTACTAGTTACACTTCTACTGCGGCGCTTTGAAAATATCAAAATTCTACTAGTCGCACTCCCAAAAGGCTGGAAATTTTGTCCCCGGTACTTTCCTCAATATGGTTGAGTTACAATGAACGATTATCTGTGGCCTTGGTACAATCAATGTATTTTTAGTCGCCGCTATACGGTCTATAGTGTAGGTGCATAATGATTCATAACTATTTAAAATTGACTCGTTGATTACTTGTTATCATATCAAGACTGAAAATGCCCCCCCCCCCTCGATAAGAGATCCTCCGGACTTTTTGTGACACGACGTTCTCATCCCTGAAAAAGCTATTCGGCCTTTGGTCACATACGCCGTGGGTGAAGTTTCGTTAGTTCACTTCGAACCCGTTTGAGCAATCAACAACTCGACATTTCGCACTTTTCTCCATTCATACAATTCATTAAGCATTGGTAACGTCTTGTTCGTCATCAAAATAGCTGGCCAGCGTCAGTGGCGATGTGATGGAGGAACATACAGCAACGACAAAAAGATGTTCATTTAGTTTTAGACGTGTTACATTACCAAGCGCACATTATGATGGCATCATGAAATAATGAGAGTACAAATTTGAATAATAATAAGTGAAAACTAGACGAGCACCTTAGCCACGCTTACTCTCTTGAGGTAAACATCAAGAAAGGACACATACAATTTACATGTCACAGGTCTGGCACTAGCGATCGACAGACATCAGTTTGCATTCAAACTGGATATATTCATCATTTATTCAAGATTGCATTTAAACTCGTACCAAATCGTAAGTATTTGCATATGAATTATTAAAACACATAACTGCATAAAATTTGAAACAGGTTGCATCTTTTTTTGGTAGTGATTTGTTAGACATATCTCTACATGCTTGCAGGGCCATCTTGACAGATTTAATTAGCTTTCCGTAGGTCTTCCTGTCTTCCTGTTTAAGTTACATGTAGACATAATTCGTATGGAGTCCTGGAAAAAGGAACATGTTTAAGTTTCGTTGACTCACTTTCAGCTTTCACTAATACTGTTTGTCGTCATTTATATTTTACGCAGTACTGAGCTAGCTATAAACTATAAGCTTCACTTGAAAAGAATGTTATTGCCCGGTTTATTCATAGATTGATGTCTTTGTCATATTTTTTCAAATAGCTAACTCAATAATATCGATGCATATCCTGTCATGAAGAAGATATTGTAAATTAACATAGCCTGGCGAAACGTCGTCCTGTATATTTTAATTGAAATAGACGCTGTATCCGAAGAAAATTCGTTTTGATTTTAAGATAGTGTAACAACAGACTTACGGCATTTTTTCAATTAATCAACTGCTTGCACATCGTTGCTTACAGATTACAGTAAGATGAGTTTGAAAATATATTCATTTCAAGTTATCTGATATAGGTGTTTCTTGTGATGAGAGAATCTGTTTTGGATTCTGCCAACAAAATGTGCCAAAAATTGTTTCGTTCTATTGAAAAATGTGAAACTCACCCACTTAGGACATTGTTCAATATACGACCTGTTTTGAATGTCAATGAGAGCGAATGGTTCACTACAGCCTCCCATCGCAAAGACTGTTCGTTTTACCGATTCTTTCATAAAATTTTGTAAATGATTTTATTTTTTGTCTTATATTTTTCCGTTTTATTCATGAACTGAATAACCATTGCACTTTTTTATTTTTTTTACTTTATTGACATCGTGTATTTGATTTGTACGGTTCACAGAATTGTATTACATGCAGAAGTGAACAAATAAAGTGATTATTATAAATTTCAAAATCCGCACTCTGAGCTAAAAGAGCTTGTTTAATTAGCTTAATTGCTGGCAAGCATTTGCAAGCATGAAAAAGATAGTCATGATTTTGTAGGTCTTTAAATAGATTGATTTGAACATGGAATGAAGCTTCCATACAATAGACAGCTCTAAAATAACCCGGATTCCTCTAATTCGATAACTTTCAGGTCATACGAGCGTTTGCATAATGTCATGAATGGTTTTCAGATCTAATCTGTTCGGGTCAGGTCGGGTTCGGGTAAAATTTCTGGACCCAACCTGACCTCGGGTTCGGGTTGGCTTTTAGTCCAAGTCTGGTTTCAAAATTCATGAAGCCCGACACGACGTTCATCCTTCGTTGGGATGCAAGTTTTGGATCCTTGTATCTCAAGTTGGGTTTCCGGCTTGTTGTATTAATATTTCAATTTCTTTATAAAAAATATTGTCATGCGTGTTGAATGCCAACTCCTTATCCGCAACTAAAGTAAATGTAGCAGCTTTTTATCAGAACCAATTAATCATAATGTCATTATATAACGTAGAAACGCTTGATTGCACACTGTTAATAGCTTTATTTTCGTAAGTAACTATTGATGTGAAAATATGAACTTCAAACTTAGTCATCGGTGATAGAATCCAAAACAAGCGAAATGTGTATCAATTCACATTCGCGAAAGTTGAGACCACTGAATAGCTACATGATTACCTACACGATAAATTTGGAAGTAACATTTAAAGGTCAGTACTAAGAGTTACGCATACATGTAAATGCTAAAATCGTAGTCTCCGCCAACGATGAGTTGTTAGGCTACTGCAGCTTATACATAAGGGTCCCATATTTCACACATCCTACTTTACTGACTCTACTTTTCATCACAATAAAAATACTGACATCAACACCATGCAACTAAGTACAGGTAACTTGCATTTCTTTTGCCCAAGCTGATTTGCGTGTACGATCATTCATTTAGATTTCGAAGGTGATGATTGTTGAGTAGTATCTATTGAAACGTTTGAAGCCGAATAATTCATTTCAGTTTATATTATCTTCTGTAAAAAGGCAATGGATTATATTCCTCCCACGAAGCACTGGCGTTCGTATATACAACTTTTTTGCACAACTTGTGTCTTTGTATTCCAAATACTATAGAATTCCCATCAAGGCAACCAAATAATGATCAAGGCATATTGAGTGAAGTTCGTATCATTTTATGTTCAATTTTCTTCGATCTGATTCTTATTTGCCCTTATTCTTAATTTTGTATGTTTTGGAAAATGTATGGACAAGGTACGTAATTCACACGCTATTGCGGAAATCCATTGAAAACTGCGAATTTTTGGTCTTTCTACTTTTAAAGACAAGTCATGAGGGCAGAATGCAGGTATTGGTTTTTTGATATGTACAGTACATGACTGCAAGGATCATTATAAACAAAAAATTTATTTCTCGGAAACCCATAGAAATCGGAGCATACAAAACTTAGAAAAAATGGCAAATATGGCTGTCCTAATGTGGCCCTCTTTTATATGAACAACCTTCGACCAGAAGATTTTTTGACTACTTTTAATCTGTCTTGCATTGTATATTTTCGCTATCTTGGTTCACACAAACCTGGGAAACTTTCGAAATTCAGCGGATTTTTTTATTCAACTTGAGATTTTAGAGGCACAAATTGTAAGAACTTTTAGACGAAGAAATCTTCCAAGTGCGCATAATGTCGAGAAGGATGGTGACTTCCCTGTAGCTTTCACATTATGATGTGGTTGTAGACTAGAAATATTCTGTTTTCTTCTATTAATGAACCATGATTTCTGATTTGCGCCTTCAGCTCTGTCACTTTAAAGTGTCGTCTTTAGCAATGGTTGGTCTGAAGCATGTGTCAGTCAACATGTGGTTTAACTCGAATCAACTCATATAATTAGCTGGAAGAGCTTCCTAGCTTAATACTCAGGAAGCTGATACTATTTCATTTTAGCAATGCATCATGCAAACTGAGCTATAGCAAATGTAAATGCGAATTTTCACAGTAATGTAATTTATTAGTGATTTTATGACTTGTATAAGTTCCTATATTTTCATATTTTTTGACAGAAAATTTCCCTATTTTCCGGCATAATGGTTCCCTCGACACCCTACATAAGAAAATTGTGAGGAAGGAAGTGGTAAAATATTATTGAAGTGGTCAGCATTCCCGGAAGGCTTTAAGAAATATCCTGCTGATATACCTGTGATCAACGCACTGATCCGTGAACCACTTCATTCAATTTTAGATCCGCATATCACAAATGAAAAATTTGAAAATATTTTCTGATGGCTATTATACTTAGGCACTTATTGTGTTAATTCTTGTAATGATTGACTATTTCATATGAAACTGTATTACCATCTCACTTCAAATTCTTTTCAAAAATAGCATGCAATTAACTCTAAACAACTTCTAAAACTAAGAGTATAGTTTGAATGTGATACAAATAGTTCGAAATATATCTACCGGTATAAGCCGCCTGTCATTGTTATATGTTCCATCATTGTACAGGAGCAAACTTCCATTCTAGTTTCTTATTGTATTCTATGCTCTAGTTGCATGGATCTCTCTTGACGAAATTGATGTCGAATATCGCTTTGCTGAAGCGGATTGTTCTTCATTCAACAGCGGAATTCGGTATTAAAATAATTCTTAAATTGCTATGCTTTTTACCATATTTTGTGATCTTTTATCCACTTCGGGTACTTTTGATGACTTTAAATGTGCAAAATGTTACAGACAACTTTGGCCAAAAACTGGACTTACTCCATTAGATCTGGATTTTTGGAATGTTAGGTGACGGTCTAGGGGCCATTCATGTGCGACACACTTATCATTTTCTGACCTCAAGTATCGCTAAGTTTTTTTCCACATCTTTATCAGTTGTTGAGAATCCTGCAACTACCAAATTGTTAGAAAATTATCAATTCTTAGAAAACATCAATTTCTTTGATCATTAAAACTTTTAACACACTACTGTTACAGACTCGAACTCGTTTAGAAAATTTTTGACTGAATATAAGTGCAAGGCAATGTATCGCACATTACAACCTTTATTACATATTAATTTTTCAGAAGTTTTTATGTTTCCAAAATATCTTAATGAAATCCTCTCAACTTTCGACTGTTGAATATTTTTCGATCACAAGTATTTTGCAAGCAATTTGAATACCATTTGAGTTTACTTTCTATTTTCCCATAGATAATGGAAGAAAAGCGCTCATTGGCAGAATATGGACTGACCAGCACGACTGCTCGTGCCCAAACGCCAGCATCGATAGGTCTGGCATTCAGAGAACCTGGTATGTATTCTATTTGTACTCACAATCATTAGAGTATTGAGTTTTGCCGCTATAGTTTGATTGAGATCGATCCAGTAACTGAGAAAGGATAATTCACATATACGAGTTGCTTGAAATAATAAACAGTCGGATAAGTCAGACATCAACTTGTCTATTTATTGTGACAGCTTGTGAAGTCAGACATTGTTTGTTCCACTGATCTGACAGCTACTGTCAACATTATTTGCCACGTGTAGTACTTTCAATTCAAGGATGTGCTGACTTCTCCTATATTCTAACACAGTTCTTATTTTTAAGTATCTTTTGAATTCAGACAACAACGGTAGTCTGTTTTAATGATGATTCCAACCAATAAGTTCCTGACATAATCATATACACTACATTGTATTAATGACACACAGTTATCATTGGAAACAAACACGATATGTGTGTAAAGTAAGCTATACTTGTTCTTGATTCAATTACTAACCTAGTACTCCATGAGATTGGATGGTAGTCGTGCCGCCAAGTATTTCGATAACAAATGGGTTCAATTTCCAGGTGGCATCTAGTAAGCCATTTTTCGTTGCCTAGTACAAAACACATTGATTTCTCTTGTCTACCTCGTAAAAGCCGGAGGCACTGAATTCGTAAATTGATTCATAAAAATTCATTCTTCATTTCAACACCAGACGACACCATAAGTTGCCTAATTTGAAGCTTAACACTGACAAACTACCTTATTACTACATTTAATGGCATTATTTGACTTAGCACTCTTAAATTTTTCAACCTCCTTCAATGAATGTATTTTGTCCGTGTGGTCTCCGACGTTGAAAAGAACTGACGTATCTCTCCAACTAGCCCAACTCTTAAGTCACTTTTTGAAAAATGTCATCGAGGCTTACAGATAGTACAATCTCTATGAAGTGTTATTGTAATTTTTTCTGTTCTGTTAAAACTATTAAATAGCAATGGCAGGTTGAACTTGGTGACCTTTTATTGGTTGACTCTATAACTTGATGAAAAATATATTTATGTCAAGTATGAGTTACATTGTTATAGATGAACACAAAGACATTGTTTGTCTGAGGAATCTTATCAATGCAGCTGAACTATGTACTTCATGATTCCCGCGGTCCTGAAGTCAATGGATTCAGGATTTATATACACTATATCATTAAATATATTGATTTGTATTTCCATGGATTTTTCATTTCCTTCCTTGAATTTATGGGTTTTAAGGTGAGACTCCTGTAATAGCTTCTAAGTACTCTTCTGATCTTGAAGAGTGTTTATTGAGTCCTATGTTTTTAATTTTTGTATTGTCTGGGATAATTGAGTTTTCATCGTATCAGATAAATCAAGTTACAAAGAGATTTTGAACATCACCCAACGGATTTAAATAATGATATTTTTATTATATCCATCGGTGATTTTCCCTCCTGTTGGAAAGTAGCTTCCATGGTTCCAGTCCCAAAGGAAGGTTCTGACTTCTTTCTTCCATCTAGTTACAGTCCTATCAACCTGCTTCCAACTGGTGGCAAGATTTTTGTAGTGATTAACCAACATATTGTTAACTTCCTTGAAACTCAGAACCTTCTATCAGAAGAACAATATGACTTCAGGCACTCCCGATCAATTGCAGATTTTTCATGTGTCACTGAACATGTGAGTCGTGTTCTGAACAGACAAGGTGAGGGGAGATCATTTGCCGTGGATGTTTCCAAGGCATTCGACAAAGTCTGTCATCAGGGACTCCTTAGGAAGCTTAAATGTTATGACGTTGTTATCAGGTCTACAAACTTCTTGCGTCATTCCTTAGTGACCGGCAGATATTTGTCGTCTCAGATAGCCAAAGATCTTCCATCAAGCTTGACAATGCAGGCGTTCATCAAGGGTCAATTTTGGGACCCTTTTTGTGCTGTTCATCAACGACCTCCGAGACTACCTAGTGAGTAAATTGGTCATGTATGCAGATGACACGACAATCTTCAATTCCAATGATCGGCTATCTAATAACACTCAGCAACGTCAGCGGTTATGCGACGTTCTTAATGAAGACTTACACAGTCTCAGAATGGGGCGCCAAATGGCTTGTTTCCTTCAATCCTTCAAAGACTCAAGAGTATTCTGGACTCACGACTTAAAGGAGATGATCATCATAGCATTAAGATGTCAGATAATAGGATCAGAGAACATGATTCCATCTCCTTCCTTGGATTGGCGATTGCGAAAGACTTGTCATGGAAGCCGTACATCCAATCTATTAGCAAGCAGACAACTCAACGCATTGGTAGTCTCTATCGTGCCAGGAGCTATCTTCCACCACAGACTGTCTGCTATCTTTACAAGTCCACTATTCATCCTCTGATGCAGGAATCTTGTGGGTGCAGCCGCTTTCTGTCGGAATGGATGTTACTTCACTCAGTCTCTTCTACAGATAAAAAAAATGCTTAAACAAATACTAACAGAAACGAAAGTTGCAATATCTGAGGTAACTAAGAGAGATGATAGTGTGCGAATGGAAAATATCAAATGCTATTCCAACCCTGATATTGTATCCCGGACATTGGCATATAATAGCCCAAGTATGTGATTTGTAAGTATATGTGTATGTGGACTTTCATATATGTATCTTGTATGACGATCACTGACCTGTTGTTTGGCTGTACATACCTTGTGTGAGAGTATCTATGATATATGTTTATATGTATAATGTAAATGATTTTGATGTGTGAGTAATTTTAATCTGAACTTTTGTTAGCGGGGCTAGGTTCCTACTGTCCCACAGTGCTCTGGCCCCGCCCACCTCTACATTTATCTGTATTTGTATTATATTTAGTATTTTGTAAAAGTAATAAATGTATATATCTGTATTTATCTACGAGTATATGTAAATGTAACGATCCTTGTACAGATTTTGTATTGGTGGAAAATATATTTCTATTCTATTCTAGATACTTTTTCGGTAGAAGCAGCTTTGCAGTAAATGAGTGCGCACCCAAACCTAAGATCTTCTCCAGAAGGACACGCAGAGATAATGCACTACCATGCTATCATGTGTAGCTTAGATGTTTTTTTTCTTCGATCATGACTCGAGCTGTGCTAGGGGTGAAAATTCTGTAAAAAAATAATTTTAGGTGTGTGAAGCCCATAGTAGTATTCCCAACAGTAAGAAGTTGCCATTACCGCATTTTGCCCACATATAAATCATTTGTTTCTCTATTTCAGATGGAGAATTCGAACAATTGTCCATCACTCCTCTTTCATCTCCACCGGAGTTACCGGACGTGATGCGATCTCAGGAAACAGCTCCTCCACAGATTCAGTCAGAGCCTGTTGTTACCAACTAAAACTCGATCTGCGACTTCCAGCGTTTTCATCATCAATTCATTTGAATCTTCACTTTTTCGTCCTAATCTTTCCCTTCTGTCTTACTTTCAATTCAAGAACGTCTTTTTCCTTTATCAACTCTCTACTCATTATTGTTGATAACTGCACACTCATGGACCACTCAAAAGTCGCAGAGAATGACTGATGCAGACGAACCATTTCAAGATAAACTCAAAGCTTAATTCTGACTTTTTATGTTTCTCATACAGTTCGTCTCTCGATGGAAATGATAAATAATGTTTTACCAACTTTATTGACTTTGTTTAAGTTTGAAACCTTCGATTTTGCGTAAAGGGAGAAAATATCAAGAGCGTTTGTTCGTTGATTTCATGGGTAAACAAAGTGGCGACGTGGCATGTTGATAACTGATTTCTGTATTTGTATACATGGATATTTTCATCCACTATATTTCGATAAAATTTGATTTGTTGGTATAAAGAGCAGTCTAACAGTACTTCGGTGTTTTTTTGAGTTGCTTTGTATATTTTAGCCACTAAGTCGCTGAGGTGATAGCCCAATTTCTTCCCTTTGTTTTTCTGTGGAAGATTCCTCCTCTTCAAAAATCAACTGGATTGAGCAAGCCGGTTGAGCAAATATCACAAATTGAATTTAATCATATTCTCGGATGTTGATGTTTATACTGTCGGTAATTGGGCTGTTCAATGGATATCTGATGCTCAATACCACTTGTACGTCTAAACTTCGCGCTCTGTATATTTGTAAGCTCGCTTTTGGCTTAGGCTTTCCTACTACTTCCCTTTACGTTCGTATATGCTCCTATTCATTTCAGCTTTCATGTTCCTTTGATTGGCTTACCATGAACATCCGTACGATGTTGATTCAAACATCATTGTTGACATGTACTCCGTTTTATGGAGCTTTTTTCAATTTAATACGTATATAGGCGAGTTTCCAACAACGTGTCATTCGTTCAACTGAGGACTATTTCTAGCTCCGAGTCGATCAAAGGTCACTACATGTTCGACAATAAAATTTTTACTTGAGCTCATGTCTTTTGTCTTGGCAATTTTGTAACTTGTTTAAAATTATTTGAAGTTGAGATTCTTTAGCTAAACCAAAGGACAGCCTGATTTCTAACTACTTCCAGTTGATTCAACTGGCGTTCGTGTAAATTTTGGTGAACGTGACTTTGATTTTGCTTGTGATTCTGTCTAGCCCTGTGAGACAACATCTCATTGTGATCAGAAAATTGTGAAGGATTTAATCCTAATCGGAATGTGTAGTCGATTTCACTAGTGACGATGGGCCAACTTGAATGACATTGAAACACCTTTCACGCTCGTTGCAAATATTTTACTTAGTTTTATTGTATATATATATATATATATGCTTCAATTTAACGGAATTATGTGAATTAATTTATTATAGGCAAATTTTCGAAATTGAAACTTTAAAGTGCTGCCTTCGTGCAAGTCGCAGAGCTGCGTGAGAAATTGTTGTCATTGTGCGTGAAGAATTTTGAATGTTTTTATTTTCGTAGTGAAGCATATTTCCACTTCAACGATTTATCCAAAGAAAAATATCCATTCTAATGCTACCACGGCCGTACATTTTATAGTTAGACAGTTAAAAAGCCAAAATATTAGCTGTGGCGACTGGCGAATGAATACCGACCTAAGAGATGTACCATTGAAAGTCGCCACACGAGTGAGAACTAAACACGTAGGCCTACGCAGCTGGTTAATTGCGTTGACCCCATATAACCTTTTGTATATGCCGTCATTGTCGTGGATGCAATTGTTTGGTGCCGTCTTTGAAGCATTTTTAGTTTTAAACTCAGATGATGCGTCATTCATTAATACCTGCAGCCTGTTTGTAATAAATCGAATTAGAAACATGAAATAGCTTGCCATTTCAATTAATCTACATCTTTCCTCGGGGCTAAGATACCAATTCGAATTGGTGCAAGACAAATTATTCGATCAGATCCTTCGACGCGCGCGGACTTTGCAAGTGCTTATGCTCGTATAAAGATGAAAAACTACTGAAACTCAACGTATTCTGTGGAGATCGAAGAATATTCGATCGGATGCTCGATGACGTGATGAACGGATCGTAGAGTACGCCATTTAGCTACGCATACCGTACGAGTGACATCTGCCAAGTAAATTGACCTCTGGGAAAAAAATAGAATAGGTAACCACAGCCTTTGTAAAGCTCAAAAGAACATATCATATTCCCTTGCCAACCACCAGAGTCTGACAGAATCGTGCCTTGACTTATTATCAATTGCTCATGAAAATTCATAACATTTTGAAAGTCATTAATGTACCTCTATAGCTCCTGCAAATCAATGTAGGCTAAATTGATTGCATGTTTTCATTGCTGAAACTTTCCTTTCATTGCTAGCTGATTTTAATCACAAACGGCAGATAAGAATTTTTGTCATCCGAAGTCCAAATAAAAAGTCCACAATAAAAGTCTCATCAGTGTGGTCTGATATTTATTTGCGAATTGCCCGGCCTTTATATATGTTGAATAAAATGCGAAATTTTGAGTGGGCTATGTACTTACGTGCGAGCTGATGTTTTTTTAACGGTCAATCTAGAAAAGCAGTCTTAGAAATCATTTTTTAATGAAAATCAAATGCAGAAATGTGAGTTGAAAACAAAATTAAGCCGTTGATGCACAGCTGCTGCAACATGATCACTGTGCAGCTGGATGTGCTTAATGGATCAAAATAATTTCAATTAGTCATATGGAAACGACGCCCCTCTTTTAGATAGGCCTATGCTGTATAGTCCTACGCAGTATCAAGGCCTTTAAGATATCGATCGAGTATTCCACCCACAGAATTAGATTGTTTAATTGTATCACTTTGCTAGAAGTGCAAACTGATTCAAACAGATGGCACATGCAGGAACTTACTAAGTGGGCAAAAAGAAATTTTTTAATACCTTACAGAGATAGGAAAAATAGTCGTGCATCGATTGCGGATTGCTCTGAATTCCTTCAAAATGGTCCGATCGCCTCGACTTATTCAGATTCGAAAAATTCAGATCATTGAGCAAAAGTTTTTTCGATAATGTTGGGTCCTACGATCATTGTAAAAAAGTTAGCAGGCGCATGAAAAAACGTTCACAAACTTCTCTGTAGAACTTGACATCGTCTGTGTCTCTTTTCTGTGTGATCCGGTTGATAACAGTCACTGAAACTTTGCACAATTTGGCGTGTTTTATGTTGAACTGGCTGCTCATTGTCCGATGGCTATGGTATTATGTCAGCAGATTGATCCATTTCATTTACGTTACATGTTCCAATGCTTCCCTTCTAGTCAAAACGGAAGAAGAGACGACCTGTCTAATTCTGTGATTCCAACTGTATTCTTGTCATTCCCTAAAAATGTCCAGCAGTACTAATTGTATTGGTATTTTTGTCTACGCAGTATCAGATGTGTGCACTCGCTTTTTGATTGAAATAGCATTCTGGTACTCAATTGAGTCCGTCAACATATTCTCTGATATTTTGCCGTTACAGTACTGATGTTTAGATGTAGTAGTGTTTTAATTCTACTATATTTAATTTTTGGGATGAAATTAATGACTCAAATCAGCATTGTTATTCAATAATTTGTCGACGAATACATGTGCATGTATAGGCTACGCATGAAACTAACGCTAATGCTGTGTGAAAATAACTGCTCCCTTCGATCTTGAGCATCAAGATATTTGTCTATCGTCCTTGTGATGCCTTTATCTCATCTTACATGAGTTGTCACGGCTGATTGCCATTGAATAATGAAATGTATTATGAATAATGTATATATCTACTAGTATAGGCCTACTGAAGGCCGGCATATCTTAAGTAATTGAAGAAAAACGGAGTAATTAGTAATTGTAATCAATTACATTCTATATAGCTATATTTGGGTTTTGAGGTTTATACTTCTTTTTATTGACTAGCTATGCCGTGATGTAAAACGAGCCATAAGCGAGGTCTATATCTACCATAGCTAGTCTATAAAAACAGTCTATACCTCAAAAGCTTGCTGTATCGATATTATCAACCGATATGAGTAATTGACACAAGTCTGCTAGAGGGTTTATTACTACTAACCTCATCGATTGAAAACTGTCAGAGTCAATAACAATTCATATACATTAAACATTTATTTGTCCTTTAACATGAAAATATGATATGATGCATGTTTACATTGACAAAAACCGTGAAATCAATGACAATTAACTGAACCATGTTACATCTGAAGTGAAAAAGGGAATAATCAAAATTGGAATACGAAAGATTACCAAAGTCATTATAAAATTTACATCATAGCAAATAACACGCCCAACTACTATTCCGTTTGTCACGAATATTATGCATCAATAGAAAAGATAGACAGACACTTAAAGTCCTCGAATAATATCCGGGGTTGGCTTGAGCATGGCCTTCTTTGGTTTCCCACACGGAACGAGTGAAAAAATCATATTTAATTGATAACGTCGTAGGCTTGTGGTGGAACAGTTCTTCTTCTAACGCATATGTAAATGGAACCAAGAATCAAAAATATGAAAGGCAATCCGAGACCAATTACGATAACGAGGATGACCAGAATGGAGATTTGATCCATCGGAGGTTTTCCAAGTCCCATGGAAGCAGTCCTACAAAAATATGAATGATCAATATGAAATAGTCAGAATGAGTCGCATGTCTAGCATTTGAGATATCTGTCCCATCGAATTCGGGACATTTTAAGCATATCTATAAATGAACAATGAATTTAAATGTGCTGAAAAACGTGTTCCATGTAAAATTGAAGCAAACATTGCAAAAAATCTATAAACAGTAGAAATGCAGACAATTACAAATATTAGAAGCACCCAACAAAAACGGATGTCAGGATGAAATTTCTACATGCTAGGAACTTTGTATTAAAAAATACTGCTCCACCAGGCACCAACCTGTCGCAAACAAATGATGATTTCGTAGAGGCAGTAATATGTAGACTGAAATCCTTGTACTTTATAATATTTAGCGCACAGTAATAACGAGCATCCATAAGATAAAAAATAGAAAAATATCAAACTTAATCAGATGCTGTGTTTTGAAAATACTCAAAAAAGTGAATTTTTAACTCGATGCTCAGGAGATGCTGCAACCATAATCAAGTGAACGCAGGAATAAAGATTCAACCATCATCAAACATAAATCATTACACAGAGTGGCAAATAAGTTGCCACTAGCTTCTGTTGCGTTGACAGCACAAGTGGGACTGAAATATTCAAGCCCGTCCAAGTTGATTTCGTTAACTTTTTGAATGTCAACGCTTGCTCGTTATGATGCTGTCTGAAAGTTAGTCCTACTTTATGACTTGTATGAAGTGCTCTCACGTTTACTTAGAGGCGAAAGTAATTCATTTCGCTTTGAATGTTTGCATTTTTGTATCCGCTAGATTGTCTTACAGATACTTTTCTTTTATCAGATTCAATATTTTCAAATACATATCCGTTTTTTGAAATATTTATGCGACATTATGTTAACAAGATCAATGAGGCTGTCTGATAGCTAGATTTTGTATGCAGCTGACAAGTGATGTTTAAACATCAACTTGCATTAGCAATTCAATGTGGCTTTGTGCTTTGCTTATCCTGAAACTTTAATTTTTTTCTGCACAGCACTCCTTCAATACAACTATGTTTTATTTCTTCACATCGCCGTCTTTTTCGCTTATTATTGATAGCCCTAGACGTAGGCATGCATCATGAATAAAAATCTTTTTAATCATTGACATTGACATAATGAAACCAGCTATCTTTGACTTGAATTGATGTTTGTTTCGCATATTTCTAAGGCTTGAGATAATATCTCGCTCACTGTGTATCACCATTGCACTCCTTATGATAAGGGGAATGATACAAGACAGTTAAATTCTAAAATTTGATATTGATTACAATAACAACTGCAAGTTGAACATAACAAACGTCTACAGCAGCCCAGGCTTAACTTATGAAATGTCGAACGATAACTTTACCTGAGGTATGGCAATTGGAATGATGCATTGTGTGCTAAGTTCTACAACTGTTGCCAAAGATTTGTAAACTTCAAAGGTCGTTGAATGCAGGTGGTGTTGTCGTTGGAAAGCAGATGGAAATGTGGAAAAGAAGATAAGGTCAGGAAGAGCATGGGTATCATCCAAGCTAATAGATGCACGCTTATTTTTAACTGCTAAGAGAAATAGATTCGTATCTTGCCCTAAGCTACTTGTGCGCTGGAAGGTTGCTGCGAATGTTGACTGCACAGTTCGAACCGCATATCGGAGATTAAGAGAAGCTGGTATACAATCTCGACGACAAGCTGTGAAAATTCCGCTGAGTCCTGAACATCGTGTTGAGTGAATATCCATAATCATCAAGAACTGTTTTATTGTAATTTTCATCCATCCAATGAGGTCGTTTTGTTAACTTTTCTTTTCTTTTACGACAAAGCATTAATGAATTATCTCTAATATCTCACATGCATTATATCATTATAATAAATATCACTTTTATAATCATTTGTTACTTCAAAAGTGAACGTGTGTATTAAAAAGAATTGACAAATAAATTATAAGCATTTTGAAATATATAATGCCACTTTCAGTGATGATCAAGCTTAATGCTATTATCAAGCATTCTAACTAAAGACTTTCCCAAGCCAAAGAAGACTTTTTGGATTATTAGAATTGTACTATGTGTTCCATTAATTCGTTAAGTCTTTCAAGGAAGTATTAATGTAATTCGCGTAAAGTACTGCCGCAATTTTCATCAATTATTTAAACAACAAAAATCACACAAAAACATGCTTAAAAAATTTAAAGCATATTTAAGTGTGAGAGCTAAAAAAGCATCTTTTGCAACCCTGATCAACTTTACTATCTGTATAACGCTTCACTTATTCGATGCGCATGAATCATGAAGATATTTGCTGGAAAATACATCGACTGAGATTATTATTGTAATAAAAAATTTTCAAAAGAGAAATCATAATGCAAAAAAATCAATTTGATTAGCTAACTTCAGCTGTGGTCAGGGGACGACTTGCTTATCATCAATCAGTTACATCTTTCCATTCAAAAGCTTAATTGCATAATTAAAATCTAGACAACTGAAGAGAAAATCAACATTTTCAGCTACTCCTTAATATATGAGGGAAAAGTATTCGATAACGTGATGATTCTATTCCATTGATCTCTTCATTACTGCGCCATGCATAGCCACTCGGAATCAATTATCGCTGTTGCAGTGAAGTGACAGCAGGCATAGAATGCTAATTACCCAAGTGCTCTTCAGTGCATGATATGATTTACTCGGTGCGGCTAATATTTGTGGAACGATTTAAATTGACATTTCAAAGTACAGTCCAACCTGCATCTCATTTGATTTTTGTCACATTTCGTTCATTGTTATTCTAACCAACCTATCTGCAACGAACAACTCTAAAGTTCCAGGCCAAATTCTGATTCGATATATACAGGGTGAGTCAAAAAAAACGTTATTTTACCTTTTGTGGGAATCTATTATAACTACAAATAAATGCACAACAGGCGTTATGAACATTTGATGAAGCTGCTCCTCACAAGCTGTGGTTAACAACTAGCGACTCCAAACTGAGCACCTTCCTGCCGAATGCAAAGAGAGCTCGTCGAACAAAGATCCCAGGCCGTCATGCAGGCGTTAGATGGAAAGAAAGTAATGTCCTCTCGAATGCAGGCTGTCCAGTTCTCCTCGTATTTTCTTGGCTCGCGTCGCATACACTCGGTCTCTTAACGCTCCCCACAGGAAAAGTCCGCTAACAGTAAGGTCTGGAGAACGGGTGGCCACTCTAACGGTCCTCTTCGAACAAATCCACCGACCCTCAGATTTTCGCGAGGATTCGTCGACTGCGTTGCTGTATTGGGGAGGGGCTTGCATTGTTTATAGAATCTGCTCTGGTTTTCGTTTCGATCGCAAGAAGGGAATAACGAGCTGTTTCAGAACATTGCAGTACCGACGCTGTTTCATACGTTAGTTCACTGATTCGTAACTCAGCACTCCATAATGGTCTAATCATGGCCCATACAGTGACAGATCTCCGGCCATGAAGCTTTTTCGACGAAAGCTTTAGGTTCTCAGTGCTCCAGTAGTGTTCTCAGTGCTTATTTACAGTCCATTGCTTATGAAAGAGTTCCCATCGTCGAAAAAACTATTCGGAGATGAATTGAGGATGCGAAATAGGATTTGAGGATCCATTGCCAGAATTCGAGACGGCGGTGTGATCGTCATCTGAGAGTCGGTGGACGAAGGTTGGCTTATAGGGATGATACTTTTTCCTTATGAGACAGCGAACGCCGCTACTTTTGCGAGACTCCAAGACGTGTTGCTTATGCGACGCGTAGAAACGTGTTGCGATCTCAATATCGGCTTGATGGGTAAAGGATATCGTCACCTGTAAGCCGGGTCACTGGACGAACCACTTCCATTTTCGTCGACATTCATATCCCCATACGTAAGGCATTTCTCCATCCAACGATGGACTTCGGTGGAGGCGGGGCTTCCCTCATGAATTCATCCATGTATTTTCTCCTTGCTTCATCATCATGTTGAATGTAACCGCCCATGCAACAACATGTTGCCTTCCTTTCCCATAATAGTTTGGCATTAATAAGCACTAAATAATATAGTTACTTACACTTGTATAAACTTAAGCTAACACTTGGCCATCTTCATGATATGAATTCGAATTTTTTGGAACTTTATAGGCCTTGATTTGGTGCTTGGATATGGAAAGCATTGATTTAGAAATTCAAAATCAGTCAACTTGAAAAGAAATCAGCAATACAATTCAGATGAAAAGAAATCAGAATACAAAATCAATAAGATTTTTCAACGGCCTGTATGATAAAAACTTTTTTCTAATAAACATAGATAGCAATAACCTGTTTATCTAGCGAAGCAAATTAGTATTCCTTATAATGGGCTAACTAATTAATCACAAAAGTACAAGAACACATGTAGCATGACCACTCCTATTCCCCTAGGAAATTGTGTGCTGTCATTTGTCAGTCATCAAAGCACTATGGCTCTTCTGCTGCGCTAAGAAGCAAGTGTCGACGATCATGCGAAATGGCAGCGTGGAGAATCGAATGGCAATGATTCATTTGTAATAAAAGTAACAATGAGCAAAAAATAATTTTTAGGATGGCTAATGGCAACATAATTTGAAAATCAGGGCGTTTTCATTATAATCTAAATTGAAGATCCCAAATTAATATTCCTTAGTAACCAAAAGTTCTGCAATCTATTCAACCGAATATAACCTGAAACAAACTGAAATTTCACTTCTACAATTGCATATCCGAGTTGCTTGATGCATTGAATCTGATCAAATGACATCTTTTTTTAAATGCTGCACTTCATTAATGCATTTTTGTAACTGGAATTAAATGAGAATGTATCGATATACACACGAAATATTGAATTATGCTATTTCATCCTAGTGTAAAACTTTTGGATGATTTTTAAGACACAAAAATGGAGAGCTACTGAACCTAACGCAGCGCACGCCTATAGGTCATTCAATGATTCAAGTAATTAAAAATTTGAATAAGAAATAAAAATAATTAAGAATTTGTAACTCTCGTCTTTGACCTGCTTGTGAAATAATGGTGATAGAATGGCAGTGGAAAAAGGAGGGACGAGTCCTTTCTCCTTCTAACACACGCGATTAAGATTCCTGTTTTTGTTCTCCCTTACGAAGAATGGATAATGGACGTAAAACGAAAAAGTAAGTAAGTTTGAACGAATCAATTTCACGCAATGTTAAAAATGAAATGCAATATGCTGTTTTGTAAAATATTCATGAGCAAGTAAGAAACAATGTAACTATGCACTACTACGCCGGACTCCAAACCTTGCCTCCAAGCACAGTTTTTCTGTAAACACAGATGAAGCATTATCTGGATGCAGTACTTAAGCTGTAGAAAGGTCATGTTCTACATGAAAATGATACGTTTTGACGAAATTATCACTTAAAGATGAACGCATCAATCAATGTTAGACAGTCCTGAGTGATTTTGTTCTGATGTGATAATATACGCCTTATCATAATTGAGATTCCGAGCTGAGTTTTATATGTTATACAAATGTTAACGCCGAATTTGCTACATCAAAACATCTTTCATATGCAACTACATTTCTTAAAAATTTGTCAAATTCAGGCTAAACAACATCTGGCATAATTGCACTATGTCTAAGTCAATTTTAAATCAGCCAATTTATTGGAAACGTGAGTATCATAGCTGGCATCCATAGGAAAAAATATACGTTTGTGATTGATAATGTGAAACAGGGGTGGCCATGTGCGTCCCGGAGAGAGTCAGTGATTTCCCAGACTATAAGGGAAAATGCGCTTCTCCTTTGCTCTACGACGAACATACATCCCACGAAAATATCATTCTGGTCATATTCTTAGCATCTGAGCACGTTTGCCATAAATGGTTTCAACAGGAGTTTTGATTGGGTAACACGGACATTTCTCACTAAAGAAATTTCTTCATCCTTTTGATTGTGTGACATGTGCATGAATAATCGAATATTTCGACAAGATGGGTGTATCAAACATTCTTTGATGGAGACCACTATTAAACAAAGAAACTGTGTCTAAACTTCACCTAAAATATCATGCGTTGTCCCCAGGTTTGGTGATGAGTGAATGAGACAGAATATTATGAAAATAATATTTGTGGTCAGCTGGGTGTAACCTTCACCTTGACACCTTGATCTTCGCCAAATGTCTTTACCGCCAAAAGTCATTGCCTTCACCGCGTCGAGGAATCTGAATCTCGAAATATCTCTTTCTTGAGCCATTAACCTTTCCAATCATCACCTCCTTTCCCAGAAGTTTCTAAACACACAGCCTACGCATCTTGACAACGTCTCCACTGTCGATTCTTCAATCTGGAGTTCACCTTCACAAAAAACCCATTAATTTGTCCTTCTATCTCTTAACGAAACCTGCAGAAGCCTTCTCCAGCACCACGACTCTTCTTTCTCTCTCGCATTTTCATCACCCAAGATTCCGCTCTATCTGTCACTACCAGGAAAACCAGAGCCTTAAACAGCCTCGCTCTCGTCTTAGTTGTCACATTCTTGTCCTTCCAGATTTTCTCCAAATCCATCCAAATCAGCCATCGCCGCTCTCCAATGGCCAAACATCTTTTCACTTCTGTCCCATATGAACCGTCATCCCTGATCATCGCTCCAAGAAACGAGAAGCACTCGATACCCTCTATCTCGTTTCCATGGATCTGAAAATTTCTGTAGGTCCGGTTGCCATCACTTTTGTCTCAGCCAAGTTTAGAGAAAAACCGGCTTTTCATAATCTCTGAATTCTTTTCAAGATCTCCAGGAGTTCTTCTTTCGTTCCGCCTAACAACGTAGTGTCATCCGCGTATCTCAGGTTGCAAAGCCGTCTGCCTCCGTTGCGGACTCCCATTTCGGCATGTTCCACAAGCTTTCTTGTGATCTCTTGTGCACTCTTTTTCCAAGGTTCCATTGTTTCATCTGTTATGTCATACTCGGTTCTGCGGACGCTTTCTGTTCCTGGTTTTCTTTCTGTAAAAGTCGTGTTCATAACAGGATCTTTCATGCCGCCCAAACTTTCAAGTAAAACTTTTATTTATACAATTCTCGCGTCCTTCCTTTGCTGTTGTTTTCTTCGATTACTATGCATCTCACATCAAAGTTTGTTTCTTTATCCTTCCTGGCATGTCTCTGAAAAGCAGCATTCAACCTTCTCACTTCATCCTTATTTCCTTTGCTTTTGGCAATCCTTCCTCTGTCTGCATTCTCAAAGCCTTCTTTTAGTAGCCACTTAGTTTCTTTCTTATCTTGAACTTTGGGTACTGCTCTATCTGCTGTCTCTTTCACTATTTCTTCAAAATCCATCCAAAAGTCTTCTGATTCTCTTTCGTCCAGAACTTGTTTCTGAAATCTATTCCTGAATTCCAGTTTCATGCAATCTCCAATCTTCTCCACGTCATAGATCTTCGAATTTTTGTTATTTTGCATGCTTCTTAGCTTACATGTAGCTCTAGTATCCATTATGAGAAGATTATGGTCGGTGCGGCAATTCCAGGGTTCCCATCCTCCGGTTGGTGGGATAGAAGAGGCAATGCTTGCAGACGACATTTGCTCCGTTGATTTGTAGTTAGGTAGAAAAAGTAAGAAATAGCAAGATAATTGTCTTCGACCGAAAATTCTCTCTATTTGTAAAAATAAGTCACAATAAAATAAATTAAATAAAGTCACAAAACGGTTCGCCGTCGGCTCGTCGGCTTTATTTAATTTATTTTATTGTGACTAATTTTTACAAATAGAGAGAATTTTCGGTCTAAGACAATCATCTTGCTTTTTCTTACTGAATTACCGACTGATGTCAACTATTGAACAAATAGAAAAAAATAAGCAATTCGAGGAGGCAGAGATAGAATAAAAGGGATAGTGCATCTGTGACAGAGAGGGGAAGGGCAGATGGAAAGAAGAGGGGGAGAGAGAGAATTGTTACGTTTCAAGTCTCAATGGCGACTGCCTTCATTATTCTGACCCAGGGGTCGACAACCTATGGCCCGCGGTACTCTTTCAAAATTAACTTCATGTGCGACCAACGAGGTCTGCAGTTGTTTTTGAAAAACCTGTTACTAACTTAAGTTCATCATTTTTTATCCATTCCACACTGAACGGTGTCAGACGTTGCTTTCGGATGTTGCGCCTACACTTGCTGGACCATAGCTAGATTCAAGTCCAAAGCCTGGAGATCAACCGAGGAAAGCGTGTGACAATGTTTTCTTTGGTCTTCTGCCTTCAACTTCAATCTGGGAACATCTCTTCGTCCGTCCAGTCATTATTTCTTCTCAGAATGTGGCCATGCTACTGCAACCATCTTTGCACAAAATTGGAAAAGTTTTCTTTGATCATCATCGGCCTCACGACACATTTTTCTTGCCACTTCTCTTCCTTCCACCTACATGATCTGATCGTCTTTCCAGCCCACGTTTCACTCCCGTTCATCATCGCGCTACGACCATGAACTGCAATACAATATACATGTACTCGTACATTCAACATTTGGCGATCTGTTCATGAAAGTGACAATGAAGATTCTTTTTGAAATGTATAGCTTCTTCTGGGGTTGTGGGCCGCGGGCGGGTTAAAGTTGCCGACCCCTGTTCTGCCCCAAACGACCTTTTTGATTAAAGTGACAAATTCAAACTTAATTTAGTATTCGACGCGATCATGGAGTACTCCATGCGACGGATATTCTATATGTGATAGTTCGTGTATTTTTAATACACTTCCCAGGGATGAAAACCCATGATAGCAAAAAAATCCGGAAAATCAGTTAAAATATTGTGCTAAAAAACATAGTACCCGTTGACTAGATTCAGATGTAATTCATCAAGTGTTACGCTGACATGAGACTTTTGCAACACTTCAACCAAATGTCAGAGGAGACACGCAAACACCATTCCAATATCCCAAATAAACAATTCATTCTCTGCTACTGATCTCGCTTCTAAAGATAGATAAGTTCCTGTTTCTAAGAATCTGATATGTTTGGTAATTAATGTATTAGAATGTCTACCCGTTGTTCAACAATACCCACACCCTACCCCCTTCAATTTTTTGTGATATTTCTACGAATCTCGTGACCCATCAAAATTTCACTCAAAAATCCTGAAAAGCCGGAAAATTTTCATCCCTGACACTTCCTCAGTTTGATTTATCATATCGGGGATTGCAGTCTAGAGCGAAGAGTGTATAGATACATGTATAGAAAATATTGGGGACAGCACACTTAACAAAACTGGAGGAGCAAAAATTTAACCGGAGTGTGTCCACCTCTGGAAAATAGTGATGGCAAATCACAATGGCATCATGATAATTGAATTCTTACCAAGCGATGTAGTTTGAAGCCTTATAAAAGCCATCGCCACTTTGTCCGAAACTGATATTCATAGCATCTTTCGTGCCCATTGGTAAAAATCCAGTTAAGGAACTTATAATTGAGCGGTCAACAACAGAAGCATCGGTATTATCGAGAGTTTCAGGGTCGTAATTAAACATTTGTTGTGATAACTTCAAATGCCTCTCCGGAGAAGTATAACAAACCGGTTTCCATTGGAAAAACGAGCGGTTGTTTTTCGTTGAGGCATCCATCTGAAATAATGACAAAGAAGGAGAATGTGTTGGGAATATAAACTGACTGACAAGTGACAAAAAATATGAAAATATCGATGGGTTAACCATTCTTATTTTATGAATGAAGAACACAATGATATGCACAAAACATGACATCATTTTGAGGAATCAGGCAGTTCCTTATCAGATTATTCCACTGCATTCTATCGTAATTTCCAAGTTACTGCTTTTCATGCATTTATACATTTCAAGAAGTTGGCGGGAACGCCTGAGAACAATCTACAGTACAATACTGCTCACGTCAGGTAAATGAAGGTGTTATTGAATTTCTTCAGGAAATGTCATTGCTCTCATTATAAACCTCGAGATATAATTCTGCCATCAAAATCAAAATGAACAATTCGTACTCAGTTATCAGTTGAAAACTGAAAATAATTCTATTCAAATACGGTTCACGGCTGAGGGTATGCCATGAGTTGGGAAATGGCAAAGTTTCATGCAGAAAAATGACATGTGTTAAGTTGTTGCTGGGTTCTGGTGTAATGGTGAAATACAATTTCATTGCATTATTTGCCAGGCAACAGTTGCATCCGACCAAGGTCAGAAAGTTTGTCTTGGATTTAAATTGAGATCGCAACCATAAAAACTCAATCACCAGCTACAGATATAAATATGAAGCAATTATCAAAATACATTTGGGAATTCGATGATAACAAGGACTTCAGTTCACAAGACCATACAAATGTGGAGCTGATTGTTATCTATGTACATCGAAAAATCACTGTATCTAAATGTCATGCATAATGGCCGAAACCCTCTAAACAAAAGCTCAAAGGTAATATCCACGTACCGACATCGACGACAATATATCTTGGTCACTGCAAAATGACATCCATATAAGAATGATGCACCTTGAACTTCATAGCTTTTCTCCTATGGACTACTTCTGACAGACTTCTTTTTTTATATGGTGCATTTGACAATCGGTACATAGCGTGAAACTATTTGTACAATTAAGGATGAAATGTTAACATACATTTTTTGAACTTTTTATAATATTCATGTAGATCATACTCGTATGTTTTGAAAGATGCATGATTTTCCTCTATGAAAAAATCCACTTAAATGTTAGCCTATTTTGTTAGTAGATCTTGGATGTAAGTAGGCCTATATGTTGTAGTCCTCCTGAATATTTTTCAAAACTTCTTTTAAAAAGAACTTGGGTACTAATAATTTTCAAATTAAGAATATTATATTCCTAAGAAAATCATTTGACTTTCTTTTCTGAATGTGTAAATTACAATTTTCAGAAAGCTAAAATGGGTTGTTTTACATTTTGAAAAACACATGTTATGATATTCTCATGCTTCTCTATGAGTTTCCGACTGACGGACGTATCAACATTTCTTATGAATTCGGTATATTCTAGAAATCATTCTGAACTTGATGTGATAATCTGCTAACCATGAGCAAGTTATTTCTCAAAGAGATCTACGATAGTTTTGCTCGACTGTGTGTAACACATACTCATGCGTGATGATAGAAGAAGCACCGTTGATAATGAAGCACTTCACGATAAAGCCACTAAATATTCACACTTCATTTCCTCAGAAACATTTGAAGGGCATTTATATCATCTTGACAATGAAGATGATTTATTTTACAAACTAAGTTTATTCGCTGCTCCTTCAATGCAACTACAATGTAAATGGACTAATAAAAAAATTGAATTTTGATGAGTGGCATTCTAAGCTTTTGTGTTGGAAATAAGCAAAAATGTTCAATCTTCCAAGCATGTGATGATTTGTGATGAGGACTTCCAACTTATAACAAATGCATGAATATCAGTATCAGTTCGAGGCAAACCCTGAGGGACACTGAGTAGTGAATACTTTTCGTTACCTTGGAGATGTAATTGATGCTGGCAAATGCAACAGTCAGGGCGAGGATCGGTGCAGTTTTCGTGAAACGTCATCCTTTTTAACATCTAGAGCAACTGCACTTTCAATGAAGGCAGTCATCTACAAGTCATGTGTACGCACTAGCATGTTGTATGGTAGCGAGACTTCGGCCATGTCATCAGAGTGTTTGAGGCAACTTGAGGTGAATGAAATGAGGATGGTCCGTTGGATGTGCGGAGTCTCCTCTCGCGACCGCATTTGCAATGAAGAGCTCAGAAGAATGTGCCTGTAGCCTATCGGTGACTCTATAAGAAGACGTCGACTAAGATGGCGCGGTCATGTGGAGAGGAAAAAGGAATGTCAGTGGGTGAAGCACGTGCGGAAATTGCAAGTGGATGGTCGCCGACCGCTTGGACGTCCAAAGAAATCATGGAGCGAAAACATGAACGAAGACTTGCGATCGCTCGGGCTCCGTGTGGAAGATGCTAACGACCGAGCGAAGTGGAGAACTGTCATACAAGCGAACCGTCGTACCCAACATGGATGGAAAAATCGAAGTTAAATGCTCAAATAAAAAAAGTTCGAGGCAAATTCTGCATGTATTTCAAAAATGTCATGTCACACAGATGTCTTCATCTATTAGCATTTGTGAGATTCGTGAGAGATATTGACATCAGACACAATTTTTAATTCATCATGCAAAAAATTATTTAGCAGACAAATCACTTTTGCAGCATTGTGGATACAGTAAAAATATGTCACTAGTCTAGGATAATGTACGACATCCTACGGATATTTAATGAATAACTCTGACATGAATTTTCAAGAAAAATGTAGATCAAATGGTGAATTCCTTTTCTTCATAAATTATGCTCACAGCCTTTCACAAACTGCAAATAACCACGAAGATAAATTATAATTCTGTAACATCCCTTCACGAGCAAACTAAGCGTACATGTAAAATGTTGCTAAATTCATTTTTATTGATGATGAAGATAAAAATATCCGGTCAATTTTCATTCAGTGCCATTTAGTTAATGAGAAATCACTTGAAGACAATCGAAACTTTGAATATCGAGGTTGACACTTTGCACAATAGTTCGATAATTTATGATTCCGAAAAAAATTATAGAAGTTGCTTGTTCATATACTTTTCAAATTTGTCATCTACTTTGCATACCTACCCTAAATAGCATTAGATTTTGAAAGTTACATTAAAAGTCTATTTGATAGAAATGAACTATTTAACATCTTCGAAACTTCATCATCATTGCAGCTAGTTTCGCTCACACACTTTTTCTAAGCACACAGCCAAACGACTACACGAGTACTACAAATGACATTTACGACTGAGGTCAGATTGATCAAAGGTCAACTTCTTGACATCAATTTGCCAGAAAATATGATCAAATGTTATCCGTTTAAGTTTCACTCACCATGATTGAGCGACAACTTCTGCATCTGATTTGGTGAGAATATAATATCAGCTGATTAGATCAGGCGCTGATGACCTTGCGTTCGATAGTGGACCCGCATTTTCGCCGATCATGCGCAGCAACCCACATCCAACTAAAGCTTGTTGCCAGGACAAGGAACTTATCACACAGCAGCTGATAAGCACTTTTATAGTAATCAAATCGCGCATTAAAAGTAGGAGCTAATGATAAAAAAATCAAATTATAAACTATCAAATTGACGAATTGCGCTGAAAGTCCACGCACGCATTGCTCACACAAAATATTTTGACAGCCTACAATTACTCGAACTGCCTGCGTGAAAAACATTGCCACATTATCCAATTTATTATTTACCTAATATTTAAGGTATGATAAAAGGGTGCATTTGCATGACAATTAACTCCAAAAGCATTGACTTCAATCCTACCCACTAAGCCTTACAGGTAAAATATGTCTCTGTTAAGATAATGTAGAGTGCCAAATGGCCTTATTTTGTGAACAATTTGGGTACTACATTCATTACCAGTTGGCCCTAGGTGCTGTGTTTCGTCATACAAACCACAAGGGCTTGTCAGTTCAACTGAAAAAGGTTCAAACGTGTTTTATGACATCCAGAGCGGCTAAACAAGTTGGTGAACCGCTCAACATGCTGTTGCTGCTCTTGATAAGCTAGTTTGGCGTATCTGACGAGTCCTCGTTAGACAAAATGAATGTGCGGCTGCTAAAGAATCTAGTGCTTCAATTGTATTAGCATTTACCAAAGCGTGTAATCTGAATAATCCATCAGTTAAGTTAATGTTGAAGTTATTCATAGTACAGTTGCATATGCGAAGTCTGAAGTGGATGTAACTGCAAATTTTAACATAGAAATTTCAGGAAAATTGTTGATATACTTTAACGAAAAGTGTCTGTTTGTACACTTTACTTCATCCTCTGTCACTGAATGATAACTCATTTGAAAGATTATGATCTGTAGATGATTTCTATAATAACCAGTTCAACAAAATACCAATTTGTGTAACTTTTATGAGCAAAAATCCGAAAAAATGGAGTAAACACCTTAAATGTCACAATTATACCACTGGAAATACATAGGATTGTGTTATCCTCTCTATTTCTGAAAAGCAAATGATCTGATCCGGCAGACGCGAAGTTTTGCAGTAGGTTAGAGGTGTACTATGCTATGTGAAAGTTTTAGGTACTACCTCGTTCCCTGCACAACTTCACGCTGGCTCCCGGACTAAGAGGCTCACATCAACCCCTAAAATAGAGGGATTTTTTTTAAAGGAGGTATCATTTCTTATTTTCGCCTCATACAAATACGAGCGTAAAAAAGATCTCAATGTGATTAGAGTACAACATTTTTACTTTCGGTCATACATGTGAGAGAAAGACACCTATGATAGTGATCAAAATTTCTAAATGTGCATGTGCAGTGCATGTATACAAAGCTACACTCCTCTGATTGAAAGTTAGCGACTTACATATCTCAGTCGTATCATTCTAAACTTAAAAAGACCTCAAACTGAGGCCTACTAAATACATTACTACCGGTATATACATTTGCACATTGCACAGTATTTATTTGATGCAATCGTAAGTCTAGATGATGAGAGCTTTAAAAATTTGCTATCAAATCGGCAACATGTTCATGAATATTCTAATGCCGTGTTTCTCAGCCTCCGGTCCGCGAACTTAAATTAATCCGCGGGACAGGTCAGTTTAGTCTGCGAAGTTAATGTGAAATAAAGATTGCTTTTGGTATAAAAGACTTAATCAATGGCGGATTTGATCCACAGACGTCTTTCACTGTCTTTGATTTGGTTTATTAATGCAATGACGCTGTCTCACGGATGAAGAAGTATTTCTTGAATATGATAAGCATAGATAGCATACAGATAAACACAAAGCATCTACAGATTTTGCCTTCATATGAGGCTACGCTGACACGGCTATGCGTGTTAATGATAGCGCTACTTTGCTGTAAATCACGAGCGTACGCTTCAGTCAGCGTCAGTTATCCACCACTAGGGTGACATACTGTGTTCATCGATCTTGCACGATTGCCTATAGAATGAGTTATTTCAAACAGTTCACTCAGTTGATATGCTGCTGTAATTGTATAGATACTGTTATTGTATAGGTTAGATAAATAATATTTTTCTGCTTTTCTGTATGTTTCGTAATTTCTTGTAGCATCTGACTCGCGATCATTCTTTATAAAGGACTTACATCTATAGAAACTGAATTTGAGACAAAAATGCAAAATTGTACTTCAGCGCGATTAAATAGACGCCGTCGTGTATAATAGATCCGTACTTACTTAAATAAGTCTTAGCCCACTTAGTTCACTTGGGGTGAGCGCTTAGTCCGCGATAAGTAATGGTTAAAAAACGCTGATCTAATGCGTCAAATTGTCAGATATCTACTCGTAATTGGAAAACATCAATCTACTCGACTTCTTTACTTTCTGGCAGGGTGCTCTACCATTAGGGTACTCTATAATGATATGAGGAAATTCTGTGAAACTGTTCTGAATAATTCATTCTCTCCAAAATTTGATGCACTCATTTGTTGCTCTCAGAATACTTGAAGACGTGATTCATGATAAGAGGGATCGACAAAAATCCACAATACCTAGAGATGTACAATACTCCCTATGCATTCAGGCATTAAAATCTAATTTTTGGAATATTAATGCTAAACTACAAAATATGTAGAAATGTAGAAACAGTAAAAGCACAGTCAGTGCATCGACAATACACGTAATTGGAAAAACATGGGCTCATTTCGTTCATCAGTTCATGGTGTTAGCTCAGAGGTAGTAGCTGGGACATCCCGTTCACTTGCTCGCCAGTGGAAAGAAGCTCTATTCGCTAAAAAACTCACTCAAAAGTTCAAATGACATGGGACAAGGAGTTGAATGAATTGTGCCATACTCGTCGGTTTCAGAGCATTTAGTTTGATATTCAGTAGAGATGTGCCGATAGGTGAAATTTTGCACATAACCGATATCGACAATATATCGGTAAAAAATCAAATATCGGCATAGCCAATGTAATGGTTCACATTACATGCTGCCTGCACATGTGTAATGACGTGTACAATTATAGACTTAATTTCCGGAAAATCAGCATTGTATTAAAAATAATTGTAAAAAGCAATCCTTCGGGAGCTACCAATGTTGTACACCTTAATCATGCAAGGGAAGAAGCATGATTGATGTGTGCAGTGTCATTTTAATGGTAAATTACGTATTAATAATTGTAATAATAATCGTATTTGATCGTATTAAATTTCAAGTGTAAATTGTTCTTTTAGGGTTGATAACTCTTTTATAGATTGATAACTCCAATTTCGAAAAACTTTGTTATATGGCAACGACGTCACTATTTTTGTGAAATCATTCACTCGTATTTTACAGAACTATACAACGATCAACAATAACTGATCTGCTGAGCTAGTATACAGTTCAATACTTTGATCATTATCGTTATCAGTTAAGTGTAGCGATGCACTTCCATTAACCTGCGAATTCGATCGCTTTCTGCAGATCATGATTGACTGCTAGAATATTCGAATAACCGCTGAAACGGCTGAAACTCCGCAACTCCAATACCGGAATATCTTTGCCATACCGACATTCAGTATTTGAGAATTGTAGAAGTTTAAAACAGCTATAGAAGGAAATGCTACTTGTTTAGGAATGCTTCTGAACTTTCTTTCAATAGCAATTCACTTTTTATCAGAATAATATTGCTTTCATGTAGACCAGGGGTCTCCAAAGTACGGCCCGCGGGCCGGATCCGGCCCGCGAGGGGTTTTAATCCGGCCCGCCGAGCTCTCCTTCAAAATTATAAAACAAATGTCGAAAGTCAGGCCTTGCCGAAATCATACAAAAACAAATATACTTTATAACCCTTTTAACACGCTTGACAAATCTAGAGCTGAAACAAACGCAAGACGACGCTAATTGATAAGCGCACAAGATAATGATTGTCTGATGAACATTTGAATGCTTTGCTTGTTATTGGAACCACTCATTTTGAACCTCAGTTGGACAAAATTTTGTCAGAAATGAAACAATTTCATATTTCCCCTATTGATCGAAGTTAAAAAACATATTAAATGTTGCTGATATTATATGCATTGTAATTATGTGCTGAATAAATAACATTTTTTAATTATTAATTCACTGTTTATTTAGATTGCATGTATTTTGGTAAAATAAATAATTTAGAACCTTGGCCCGCGAAGCTTTAAAAATTCAGCAATGTGGCCCTCCGCTGGAAAACTTTGGAGACCCCTGATGTAGACCATGCGCTTTAGACATCGTGAAGACTATTGATTGCTATTTTAAAGAGCCGCTTCGGTCTTGTTTTATTTCGCTTTCAGTAAAATATGAATTACTTTTACTTGCGAAAACTGGTATTACAATAAAAATGAAAAATATTCCAACTATTTCTCTAGAAAAATCTTAGTTTCAAACACAGAGGATCACATAACGCGCTAAAACTACGAGTAGGTAAATTCAATCTGATAAGGTATTAGTGCACCAGCATTAAAAAATAGTCACAGGAAAATATACTACGATTAACCGACATTTATAAGATACTTTATAGTATACCTTTTCTCATAGCTGTTGTCACAATCTGCATACTTGATGTCAAAAGAGAAATTGCATCTGAAACGTCGGCATGACGTAGGTTCGGTGTGTTCTATGATGTCACAAGCAAATTGTACGGCGGAATTCTAACGTTCATTACTGTTGACACAATCTGCATAGTTGTTGTTAATTCTTAACTTTCTGTTCTCTCACTGTCGAACAAAGACATTTAACAGAGCTGTTCGCATGATCGAAGGGCAGTGTGGTCGGAATTCAGATGTTTGCCTCGCGGTTTTCTCATCAATTGCGATTGGTCCACATAATGACCAAAGAAGGTGGAATGACGAAATAATCTTATGCACTTTTGTATGAGTGAGGTGTCGGCGCTTCTTGAAGACGATAAATTCGACGTCATACGCAACAATGCTCCTTGCCGTCGTGAAGTTTCTCTTTTGAACACTTCACTCTCTTCGTCCATTGCCCCGATATTCCCTTTTCCTAAACATCACAGAGATATCTGTCTATAGCTTGAAAAATGTGCTTTAACGACATTTGACATATCCAGAAGCTTAAAGATCTTTTTCGAGAGAGGGCTAGATCGGAAGGTATATCGGTAACTCTTCAAAAGAAATCAAAATCTTAAAGGATTTGGTTGAGCAAAATGCTGAAAACATAGTAACAGACAAATACTCTTGTTTTATGAAAAGTATTTTCATTTGAAATTATGGCGGAATTGGGACACCTTTTGCCGCAATTAACTGAACTGTTTTTGATCAAGAGATAAGATTTAGCTTCTATTTTTTAACTTTTTGATGCAGCATCTCATTTTTCTGCAGAGATGATTGATTTCTCCTGTTTTCGCTCCCTACACCAGTAATGGCAGATTGTTGCATGATTTTATCGATCATCATGATATCGAAAAACCCAGTTGTTCTCAGAATTGATTTTTTGAAGTAGCAGTGAAATTTTGAGTTGACTGCCGACCATAACTTGATGCAGGGTAAAAATGTGGTTCCACTATTCGAGCAGGCATCATGCCTGATAAATTGAGTTGAAAATGACTGAGAACACCGTGTGTCCGATAAACTTTCAAAACTGTGCTCAGGTATTTATAGAATATCAGCTAGAAAATGCTACTCTTACAAAACATTGTCCATGTATACCAATGTGACAACCACTATGCAGATTTTGCCATCGACTATGCAGATCTACAGGATCTGCATTTAGATTGACATCAAGTGTGCAGAGTTTGTCAACCGTTTTGCATATTAAGAATTTGTATATTTAGTTTGACATCAAGTGTGCAGAGTTTATCAACCGTTTTGCATATTAAGAATTTGTATATTTAGTTTGACATCAAGTGTGCAGAGTTTATCAACCGTTTTGCATATTAAGAATTTGTATATTTAGTTTGACATCAAGCGTGCAGATTGTGACAACAGCTAAGGTAAATGGTATAGTAAGGGGCGCATTGCTGGCAGCCGAAAAATTTCTGATTCATATCATCCAGTTGATGATAAATTTTGCTCGTCTTTCAATCTGCCGCTTAACTGCCATTTTCGTTAAAATATGCGATTTTACAATTGTACTAGCATTTCTGAGCTTACCCGACTAGAAAACATATGAGCAGTTGTGAACACCATTCGCTATGATGTCATAAAATTGCAAAGTGAAATGAATAATAGTTAAATAACGATAGCAGCGTGAAGACACAGCACCTATGATCATCACCAATTTCATACATCATAAGCACAATCAGATAAACATTTTCTACGAGAAGGTGTAATTTCAACTTTCAACATATGAAATTGCCAAATTCGTGTATACTTCCCAAACTATTGATAATTCGAGCATATGTATATTCGGGTATGTGCGGCCACCCCGTAGATGATAGCTTGAAGTGTAGCGATGTCAGCAGCTTGATTTGACTTCTTCTGTTCGATGCATTATGAACAGATAGCACCTAACGTCGACACAAATTCATTTTGCGACAACTCGTAAAGTGACAATGACCAAGGCCACATCGATTACACTAATGCACTTAGCTTAAATAATGTGCGGTCAGACCTAAGCTAGTCGATTACTTTTTTCAGTTGTATAGACTATTCTTACAAGTTATTGCAGTATACGTGATTAGAATTTCTTGCCGTATGGTGATAAGCAAAAAGTACTTCAATCAGTTAGCTATGTGGACTATTTTGACTTATGTATTGGTCAGTAAGAAATTGGTTATTCGAATATTTGGTTAGTTAGAAATTACATCAAAAATGCATTGACAGACCTCTATAATAGGAGCCGCATAGCACGTGAGACAGGTATGGTGCTCATCACGCTTTAATTTTATAAGAATACATTCGCAATGCAAAATAAATCGCTTCGATAAAGATCAAACATATTAACATAAATAGTTTAATAGTGCCTCGAATGAACAGCGCATTACATGATTATACTATTTTCAGATAACAAAGAGTATGAGTTGCATCGTTGCATGAGGATACTTTCAAAGAGAATTCTGTAAAAGGTGGCACAGAGACAGAGTATAGTAACATCAATCAGCAGTTCTGTGCCTATATTAGTATTATTGCGGTTTACCGATGAAATATTTGTAAATTAATAAAGCTTCCTCATCCACGGTCTAGATTTCTAACTGATCACTCCACATGCGACAGAAATAATGTTTTACGCCGTATTATAATGCTGGACTTACATTAGCATTAGAGCAACAGGTGCTCAGTCATCTTTGAGACAGATACATGGCATCATCTGGTGATGAGCATTCTCTATGCTTTTTTCAGATAAACAAGATGGGGATTAATTTGATTATATCGATATTTCAAAATTTTCCAAGTTATTTGCTTGAATAAAATAGTTTTAGTAAAAGACTATTCCACACCGCCACATTCCACTCAGGAGCCGAGGTAACGTGTAAAACTCTTGTATCAGGCCTGTACTTGGTTCTCCAACTCACACCGGTGGACGAAGCAATCAGAGAGCGAAGGCTTAGGTGGTTCGGTCATATCAAGCGGCGAAATATAGATGAACCAATCAGGCAGGTACTCGACGTGATGGTCGAAGGCTCCCGTCCTCGTGGAAGAACGATGAAGACATGGCTCCAAATCGTCAATGAAGACATGGTGGAGCTGGGACTGGGAAAATCTGTGAGTGATGCCATGGACCGTTCTTTATAAGGAAGTCTCACGTCGTCCAACCCTCAACAAAAGAGGAAAAGAAGACGTTAAAAGGAGAAAGAATGAAAGTATGTAACACATAATATCAGAATAAAGTCCTAGCGTAACGAAATTATGAAATCTCTGTTCAGAATTAGTAATCAGAAAACTTAGCTTCCACCAGTGTCACCAGCTACGATGATATGAATTGCGATCAATAACTAAAACTAACCGTTTTCAGGAGAGCATTCCAATCATACATCTTGAATATCCCAGGAGTAAACTCATCATCGACACTCTTCGTAACTTTTACGTCCATGGAGCTACTCGAATTTTCTATTGAGACCAGCTGCACCACAGAAATCGCAAAGCGGGAACCCTTGAAGGAGCTGATCAGCTGATCGAGAATAACATCTATTTGCGTAGAATTTCCGGTAAATTCGAGACTTGGTTGCTGTGAAGGACGACTGACAGAACCACTCTGACGAATCTGGAAATAGAATATTTGACGCCATTAAGTACAGACACTAAATCATTCATCTCAATAAATTGTAGTCGCACTTTCTAGAATAATCGAGTTGATTATTCAATAAGCGATTAAGTCATTAATTTAGGCTATTATCAAAATGAACAAGCCGCTTAGTGTAAGCCATATTGTACGAACAAAATAGTTTTGATAAAATCCCCAGCTAAAGACTCACTTTTTGATGAATTTAAATAGTTTTACAAAAATTCTGCGACTACAAATATTTGACAGAAATAAAAATGCCAAATTGATAATTCGACCATTTGAAGTGGGCATTATTGGAATTGCATTTCCTTAATCTTTGATCTTTTAATTTATGAAATGCTGATCTCTCAACGGACAAAGTGACTAAATTAGACCGAAACTACTTGATTAGTTCATATGTAAAGACATCTCTTATTTTTTAAGATAAGGTTTTTGAGTATAAGTAATTTCGATTTCATTCCATAAGACTTAGAAATAAGTTATTAAGTGCTATAAACAGTTATTTATTTATCTTGAATTTCTTAGTAAATTCAATGATTTAGAAAACACAATTCCGATGATGGCCACCTCAGATGGTCGAAATATCAATTTGGTATTTTCATTTCTGTCAATTTAAGTAGTAGTATCTAAATTCTTGTACCTACATTTGTATAAATTTTCAGGAGAAAATCAAACTGATTTCCTCTCAAATCAACAGCTTGAATGTAGTCTTATTTAGGTCTATAAACAGCAAAGCATTGAACTTGTATCGAAGGGGGGAGGCTAATATCTCCCTCCTAATCACTAGCATTATTTCCATTTCTTCAATTACATTGCATAACGGAGGTCATAAGAGTTGAATAACTAGTAGCTACAGCTGAATTTTTGAATTTCTCCTTTCACAATGATGCCTATTGCCCAAAGTCATTTGACGAGAAGCCAAAACCTTCCTAACCCCCTAACCGGTATCGCCATCTATGGTCATTGATATTATCACACAACTTGATTAAACAAGCAGTATTTGATTGTCTATCTAATGAGAAACATCAGTGCAACCAAGGCCACATAACACCTTTGTGAACAGCACACATGAAATACTGAATAAGCTAATGTGGGATAACTTCCTGAATAGATTGTGCACATCTGTCTATTTATACACATTCTTAGGGCAAATTAAAAAATGTAGCCTTACATGAAATTGAAGTTTGCTGCCTAGATGGAAGAGGATTGGCTTGGGTTCAGAAGTTGGTGATGATGTAGGGAATGCGGTAGTCGGTGCAGTGGTTGTATTTGGGTTAGCTGTTGGCTCGGCGGTTGTCGAGGCAGTGGTTGTAGTTGGTTTAGCTGTCGTTTCGGCGGTTGTCGGGGAAGTGGTTGCAGTTGGGTTAGCTGTCGGTTCGGTACTAACAGTGCTATTAGCTGTCAATTTGATGGCATGCGTCTTCGCGATTTCTGCTTCAGTTGAGTTGATCGTCCACATGAATTGATCGGTATCCCACTCATGCCAAAATGTTTGATTTTGAAGAGCTTTGGTCATATTGCCTTGATCACTGGTGTCGTTGTACTCCCACAGCTGAAAATGGAGGAAAGATATTTCGTGATAGAGCTTACTTCGGTGCAAGCATGATATACAACGCAAAATACCAGATAGCAGCGCCAAGACACGGGATAGCTGCGACGTGCTATATTCAACGAAGTTTGCTTCTCATATTTTTGTTTATTTAAGTGGTGGCATCAAGAAACGCTTGCTATGACCTCGTTAAGCGGTGCGCAAAGGAGCAATTGGATCGTTAAGGGTGGTGCCTGAACGAGGTGTGATCCGCCTCGTCTCCATGAAGAGTAAACCTCATCCCTACTCACATGTCTCGTGAGATGAACGGGAAGTCGTCGAACTTTTGGTGGTCCACCCACCTGCTCCAGCGTGTGGCTGGTGTTCCTCTCATCCCCCTGGCGAAAGGCACTGAACGCAACCCAGGTACCATCCCCCACATACATCTGCACCACATGCAACAAGCAAATCACCAAAAAAACAAACCTCCATACGTTCAACATCACAAACAATCACTAGTTTCACCTACAATGCACAAACATCACACCCACCCAATACACTGCCAACTGCCAATATTTGTGCCAAACACAGACCAAACATCACCACTACACATAGCAAAAGCAAGCTTCTGAACAACTCCAACACTAGCCCCTGCCCCCATGGTCAATAACGACCATCTATCCATGCTGATCACAACACGCATATCTTCACAGGCCAAACAAAGAAACCTCAAACACACCTTCACTAATTGCATCAAAGCAAACCGAGAGGAATTCACTGCCCAAATCTACCCAAAGATTTCACAGCATCCACCAACTATGACAAAGCCAGCAACAATCAAAATCGTATTTAAAAATGGATTCAACAAAACAAAGCATCCATACTGACAGACATCAAACAGCTCATCCAACGTGGAAACAGCATCCGCAATAAAACCCCAAGTATCCACAACTAAAAACACAACACAGAAATCACATAAGAAATTCATCACCACAGGCAAAACATGTGGATCAGCAAAATATGTTCTGGCTGATCCCACAACAAAAACACAAGCAGATACTGGCGAACCATTCACACACTCAATGACAAGGGGAAAGCCACCCAAAAACATCACGATCAACTTCAACAAACCTCTTCACCAGAACCCTTACATAGCGAACGACTTCATCAATAATCACATGCTACACACCGACACAAAACTCGAAAAGAAAGTAGAAAACTCCGCTTTCTATGCCTCACTGATCACCAACATAGAAACCATGCCTGACCAAGCAGAACGAGCCGTCTCAGACTCTTCAAGTAACAACACTCTGGGGCCAGACAAAATCAACATAAGACACCTCAATCATCTCGGCCCCACAGACATCCTATACCTAACAGACATCTGCTGTCATGGACCCAGCAAAACATCCACCATATCAATCCCAACAAGAAACAACTCTCTACACCCGATCCCCATGAGCACAGCGAAAACCTATCACTCACGATTGACGACACTCTGTACACTCACAACTCTCAACAACAGCCGAATTGTGGGCGTTAACCTTTGCCACTCACCATACAGTTACAATGCACGTCAACAACATTTAGCATCCTCTTATGCATTACTTCTACCGATTGGGGACAATATCAAGAGACCCTCGTGGCCAACAAAGTCATCGCCACTCTTAGAATGCACATCCACAGTCTAGTAACCAATCATCTCACAAGCAAATATCGACAAACCAGAAGCAACACAGAGCAAAGAGTACATGATTGACACAGGATGCTCACGCGACACAAACACATGACATCTACACGACGAAACTCATATCCACCGCATCGTAAAACACCTCATATTATGCGCAAAACAGCTTTTAGACGACGAGAAAAATGTCAGCTACATCCACTGCTTCTAGCTCCTCAAAGATAAAGCAACAAGATCATTAACTCAATCTCCTCCAACAGTTCACAAGTCAGAACGAACACTCGACAGACGCACAACTCAGCACCAACACAATATTAACCCCCTAAAACTGTGTAACAAATTGAGAGACGGCTATCATATCATTTGATTATTTTTATAATTGTCTGACATTCCCATATTCCGACTCTCACTACGCGGCTTAGTGGGAGCAGGTATTAGAAAGCTCCGTCCATGTCAAGTGATATGGACTTTTAAGTGACCTTCACAAAAGTTTATTCCCGGAAAGATTTACTGATGTCAAGTAAATCCAAGAGACGAATCACACTTACCTTTGTCACTACAAATGCCGCTTGAAACACTGGCTTGCCATTCTCAAGTTTGACACCATTGCTACGTACATCACTTGATAAGAGATTAGTCCAGTTAAATGCAAGACGGCTATTCTTTCCAGTTGATCGAATTAGCACTGATGTCAATGGTCCTAGGGCTCCTCCAGCACTGACAATGAAGTGCATCACATCATCTTCGTTCGAATCTGAGACGGCACGAGTATACATAAGATGAGGGGTAGGAGTCAGGGAGCTACACTGAGGGCAGTCAGGGTTATAAGATGTTGTAATCTGGAAAACAAATGAAAAGCATTATCTTTCTACCAACTCACTCACAGGAGTATGAGATTTCTACGACGTGCAAAATTGCATGTGTCGAGTATTCCAAAAGAAGCTTGCCAAATTCAAATTCAAAAAATATCACCAGGTAGGATAGTTCGACTTTTATAGATCAAACAACGTCTTTTAATAACAGAAGACTCAGTTTTAATGTTTTGAAATGGGACGAAAATTGAATACTTCCCTTGTTAAGTTAAAAATCGCATAAATGCGACATGACAATACAGTCACCTTCTCAAACTATGATGAAAATCATCCCAGCAGCCATTTATAATAGAATGTGATGCCTATTAATTTGAATTATTAGTTGAAGTAGTCCTGACTACGACTGATGGCGTGCTCCAATCCGCAAGTGTACACATGCAATGCCGCTGTAACCATTGGATTAAGCAGCTCATAAAAGAACTCAATGGAGCTTTCTCGTGGCAACGAATTAAAATTGATCAGCTTTGGCCCAATACCTGGCAAAAATGGATATCGTAAGACTTGTAGAACTACTCATTCTTGCGGTTGATATATTACTACAATAGATTCCAAACACCACCGCATGCACGTACAACACAGACGTCTGATATGCTGTACCGACTAAAGATGCTGGTAGTGGAAATAGAGTAGGACAATGGTCATCATAGGCTTTAGGAAATTAAAAATGGAAATTATAAAATGGGGGGATAAAAATTAGAAAAGTTCAGGCAAATCACAGAACTACAATGATACTACTACACTGATTACAAGTGAAATAATGCTACACTATAACTGAGACTACACAATGTGGATAATGGTAATAGTGGACAAGTGGAAAGTGGACAATGGAGGTAAACAATAGAACTACAATGACACGAGATTACAATGACTACAATGGGTTATTAGATTAAATAAAAAACTTTTCAGCTGCCTTTCTTTCACAAACGCTACTAAACTTTTCTTGCATTATTTCACAGACAGTCTTCACTTGTTGGTTTCATCTTATGTTCTAACTTATAATGTTGGTAAATCATGCTTTCTGTTTGGTTGAGATGTTCTAAAACCCGCTTGCGTAATGTGCATCTACTTTCACCAATGTGGAACATTTTGCAATGTGTACAAGTGATCTTATATACCAACTCAAGTTCTTGTGGTTGCACATACC
>CAJQUW010007683.1:0-80902 GCA_907163375.1 Prostheceraeus crozeri
CAAAAAATAAACCCAACAAAGGGGGGGGGGGGGGGGGTGCCGGCCCCCACCGCTCTTACACCAAAACTCCTACCCACCCCCCCTACCGGATCCACCGGCCCACCTCCCCTCCCCACCGCACAAAAACATAAACCCATAAAAAACCAAACAAAAAACCACCGCCCACCCCCAGCCCCCCCCCCCCCCCCCCCCACCCCCACCCCCCCCACCCCCCCCCACCCACCCCTCCCCCCCCCCCCCCCACCACCCCCCACCCCCCCCCACCCCCAACATTACTGCCCCCCATTCCCAATACCACCAATAATCCCATCCACACCCATCAACCTGCTAAAAGACCCTAAACCCGATATTCTGATACCTAGAACCTACCGTCAAGTACTAACAAAAACGACGATCCGCGATCAATAGCGTCACCCTCTTCCTTAATTATGTGCATTTTAAGAGACATTTTGTTGTTGTTGCTGTTGTACTCACACTGACGGATGATGACTTGAAAATGACTACTGAAAGCTCGCACGCCTATCTTATATAGCCTTCAATCAATGTCAATGAGTAATCGATGACGTGTCGACTTCTGATTTGTTGGCTTTATGCCAGCAATGCAACACCTGTAATAATTCTTCCTAGAGGACTGTCAAGCACTTTAGAAATACTATTACTGATGTTATTTAGCATATCCATAAAGCCACCACCTCCATGTTGAATCATATTTCTCCTGACTTTATCACTACCCCTAGGATTCGAAAATTTGCGAATGTTTTTGATAGATGTAGGATTCAACAAAGGCTTGTATATTGGAAGACACTTGTGAATTGTAAAGGCCAAATCACGTATGAAGTCATCACTTGAATTTTGAATTAATTCACACTTCCTCCGATTATTATGTACTTTATTCAATTTCCGCAATGCCCTCTTAAACTGACTTGAAGGTTTAAATGACCATTTCTTTCGGGGAAAAGACCGTCGTTTTCTTTGTACAACCATATTTCTTTTTTTTACAACAATGAATGAGAAGAGAGCGAATAACATTATTGCTCAATACATACAATGATGATAATTCAAACTACAAATAGCATTGTTGCTCAATACATACACGTACATGTAATACACGATGTCACTTCAAACATTGACAGATGGTAGTTTATAGTCATCTATGTCACTTAAGGTTTGTTTCGTTGCAATTATCAACTGTTTAAGATCACTCATTAAGTCCATCGAGAGTGGACAACGCCTACAACATGACATTTGGGCGTAGAAACGCAGAAGATTCACATAGTATGCTCGAAACTTAGCAGTGTCATCCGGGTCCAGCGCCGCCACGTTGATGCTGACGGATGATGGACCAGCAAATACGTCAACTTTCAATTTTATACCATCTTCTTCATAATGGCTGAACGTTATCAGGTCATGCAGGCATGTGTTGAAATATCGCGTTCTGTTATAGCAATAACAGCGAGAATGAGCAGGAATTGTCTCAGTTCCACTTAGTGGTTGGAACACTTCTTCAAGCCAAAATTTGGTCACTCTTGTCAGCACTTCAATCAATGCGGTCATTAGGATTTTCTGCACCTCAACGTTGTCTTCACACTTGAAGAATTTTACAATGTCCTCCATCAAATCTACTAAGTCAGCTTTGTAACCTGTTACGTCGTCACTACAATAAAATATAAATCCCTTGAATTTCTTGCCTTGATGAACAAGTGCTACAGGGGTATAGCTGCTGAAGGTCATGCTCAATCTTGTTCAATGAATGAATGAATGAGTGAAACGATAACCATTATCTCTCTCTCTTATAGCCAGGTAAAGCATTAATGACCAATGAAAAGCGAGCTTGATCAGTCATCATGATCTATACACATTCGTATATGATGTTGCAAACCCTTGACAAAGAGGAAATTTCTTTATATAATTATTCTGTTTATGATAACAATGAGAACATAAAACAAAGTGTTCACATGGGACCAAGAGAATGGACCTTGGTCGTTCAAAGCATTCAACACAGTTCACTTCGCACAGCAATTTAAATGTCTCGTTTTCCAATTTTCGCCTCGCATCCAAATGAATTCCACGGTCTGCCGAAGAACTTGGAAAAATAATTTTTGATGAATGTCTCTCTTCTGATCTCCCAGTCACGTCTCGCTGTTTCAAAATTGCTGTCTTAAATTCAGGTATCTCATTATAATTTGATGGCGAAAAATCTTCTATCCAACTGTGATCTAAATTTAGTCTTGTAGTACTTTCAAGTAAATCCATTAACCGCTCAATTAGTTCGCCAGCTCGGATGGTTTCATTTAATTTTGTAACTGTTTTTATAGCTCGCAATGAAAAACCAAGATCTCTTGCAACAATCCATGATGTTAGACGACCATTCATCATCATATGTATAGAGTGTGATAGAAATTTGACAAAAGAACACAAATTAGAAATGATGGATTCAATGGTCACAATGGTCACAATTGTCTCAATCGAACACAAACCATAATGATAATAATCAACAATTCTCCACGCATATAATATATATGTATAGATATATAGATATATAGATAGCCTTCAACATAATCATTCAAAAAATAACAAGTTCAGCATTAGAACATCTGCGTACTCATCCTCAACACAATTAGAACATTACGTACTCATCCTCAACACAATTAGAACATTATGTATTCATCCTCAATACAATTAGAACATTACGTACTCATCCTCAACACAATTAGAACATTATGTATTCATCCTCAATACAATTAGAACATTACGTACTCATCCTCAACACAATTAGAACATTACGTACTCATCCTCAATACAATTAGATTATCTGCATACTCATCCTCAACACAATTAGAGTACTCATCCTCAACGTTTCAATCCTCACACTTTGCCATTCATGTTCAAATTAACAAGTCTAGAACATTTAAATGTACCTAACCGAACTCACATCATCAACACATTACACTATTCTCTTCACAACTAACACAAAACAGTACACTTGTGTTCGCAATCAACACTTCAAATAACAGACGACTACTACCACAACATCAAGTTTAAAAACAAATCGGTACATTAGGTTCCAATTCAAAATGTACTAATCCTGTTCGGTACATTAGGTTCCAATTCAAAATGTACTAATCCTGTTCGGTACATTAGGTTCCAATTCAAAATGTACTAATCCTGTTCGGTACATTTAGCTTCCAATTCAAAATGTACTAATCCTGGGACAGTATGAGCTATGTTTATACTACTAGCGTTGAATTCGATAGATCGATCCTTGAACTATGGAAGTAGTTGTGCGCCCTGCATATTTATTTCCCAGGTCAAATAAGAAATGTTATGTCAAATTTATATAAGGCCTAAGTCAGGCCTATATGTAGGCCAACACGCTACAAGTGCGGTTTTTGCTTTATTCATTTAAGAACGGGTGATAGTGCCTTAACATTGCATCAACCCGCAATCGATGGGCCTATAACGTTTACTGAATTCAAGTTGACCTATATGCCTTCAATTCAAGGCTACCCAATGTGAAAATCAAAAGAAGTTTCATATGGCTCATCCATGGGCCAGTCTCAAACTGTCAATATGCAAATTAAAGGGCAATTGTAACTTGTGAGTGCACTGGAAATTTTGTCGTAGCAAAATACAATGAGGAAACCTCGAAAAATGATCAATTGGGTCATCGGAAAATTTACCGGTAATTTATTTCAATCTAACCGGTAAACAGAGTTGAACGTGGGTCGTGGGTCATGAGTCAGGTGGGTCAAGTTGGTCACAAAATCGAGTGGGTCACGTGGGTCATGTTTTCAGAAAAGTTGATGGGTCAGGTGGGTCGTGGGTCAGACTTCGTGCCCCACTTCCAACCAAATTGACCAATGATAGATTTGATAATCTCAAATACAATAAACTTCATTTATTCGTATTCTTATCATTCATGAAAAATTATTGAGTCAGTGTCACTGAAAGGGTGATGGATGCACACAGTCAAATTATGCAACACCATTGACTTTCACAAGCCTCATACAGTTTCGAAAGGGGCGGAATTCACACAAATTAATTAAGAGGCTCGAAAACAAATGCTGCTGTCTACTGAGAGATGTTGGTTGGTGGAGAGAAGTTGTTTGAGTACAATTGTGCATGCTCGATTCTCGGTCGCTATATCTGACAATACGCAATGATGTGACCTTGATTTCAGAGATACAGCTACTGAAGAAGTCAAGTATTCAGAGGTATTATTCATCTTGAAAATTTTCCTGCAATGCCAGCTAACCTTCCTGTTGGTATTTCGCAGAAAATATCCTCTGGTAGAGATTAGAATAGTAAATCTCTGGTAAAGATTGATCAGAGCCTAAATAATTTCGAAATATGTAATTGATAAAAATATCTTGATAATTAATATACATGCTTCATATTTATGTGTTATCTACACATCTACCGTGTATGACATCTGAACGCGTAAAATATTCTCGCTCCGATCTCATCCGTCTACATCGCGCCAATCTTCCCATTTCACGTACAACAAGAAGGCGCCTGTGGTATCATGATCTATTTATAAATATAAATCAATAAATTCAATGTACAATGGACTGAACAATGGAATGTATAATGGACATGAATGGAACAATACAGCTAGTGAAACTATAATTACTAGTAGCAGCCTAAAAGTGAGAATTACCAGCATGAAGAGTTTAGACACAATAACTTGTTAAAGACCTAACGGTAATCACATAAGCACCCTTACATAACTGAACTACAATTTTAAAAAAGACGACAATTATAGAACGACCCATCGAATTTCACTTGTTTGTTGAGTTTAGGACTCAATTTTTTAATGTAAAAAGCTTCTTTGATATTTAGGGCAAATCCATCACTATCTGATGCCAGGATTTTAAAATTTTCAGGGTTACATCTGCAACTACAATTCAGTCGGTGATCAAAGATCGCCGAGATTTTGGACTTTAACTCTAATGTTTAGGTGTCTGAAAGTTTTACCAATGTAGGTAAAGCGAGGATCAACCTCTCATGTGAAACAATATACAACACCTGATTTCAACATTAAAGGAGTTCTGTCCTTGTTCGAAAAGTAGCTTTTCAACTTTGTGCAAGTGAACCCACCTAACCTTGCTGTCAGGATCAATCCGATTAAAAATGCTCTGAAGTCTCTTCTTAAAGAACAGAGACTGCTGTCCAAAAAAAGGAATTTTAACAACATGGCTGCATGATTGATCAGACTTGACTGAAGGGTAGGAAAATTTTTTATCTAGGAATTTTTTAGTGGTATCCAAGATGAATGAGGACGGGTATCCATTGGCTTTGAAAATGTGACTCAGTTTATAAATTTCATTGTGGAAATTAAGCCAGGAATTACAAACTACATAAGCTCGGTTGATCAAGGTTAGTAACAGGCCTCGCTTCCATTGTAAGGGGCAACAGGCAGCGTAATTCAACACCAGATTCGTGTACATGGGTTTACGGTAGACAGTGGTGTTCACAACATTGCTTTCGATGTCTAAGTTTATATCCAAAAATGGAATGGACTTCATACCTATTTCTACAGTGAATTTGAGATTATCATGCCACGAGTTGATATAATCCAAGAAAGTCGAATGATCATCATCCTCAAACATCACAAGAATGTCGTCCACGTACCTAGCGTTTAAAAAAAATTTACGTTCCGACAACTCTGCTTCAAGTATTTTCTCTCAAGTGAACCCACGAAGAGGTTACTTAAGGTTGGGCTAACGGACTGCCCATCGCCAGCCCATCACGCTGAACATATAAAGTATCATTGAAGCTGAAAATGCCACCAGTAGCGAATTTGAGAAGATTCCTAAACACATCTTGACTAAACGGCGGTTTAAGACCATCACCATTGTAGACCTTCTCACAAGCGATGTTGATCGTTTCATCCAGAGGGACATTCGTGAACAAGCTCTCAATATCAAAGCTAACTAACTTGGAGTCAGGCGAGAATTGATATTTCGAGAAAGCATCAATCAACTGACTATTACTTTGGACTGAAAACTCAGTATCAATAATAGGTGTAATGAACTGATTAAGATATTTCGCTAAGTTATACTCAGAGGTACCGTGACTGGCGACTATAGGTCGCAAAGGAGTACCCTGTTTATGTACTTTAGCAGTGCCGTAAAGTTTGCCACAATTGGAGCCTATTGGATTGATAAAATCGAACGTTTTACAGTCCACATGCGGTTTGACATGTTTGTTCAAGTAGCACTTCAACTTATTCTGCTGCTTAACAATGGGATGATGTAGCAACATCTCATCATCTAGAAATGTCACTTTGGCAAATTTGTCCGAGTCAATGATAGCATTGAGCTTGGTGTAATAGTCATCGGTATTTAACACTGCGATACCATTACCTTTGTCAAGCGGCACGAGTTTTATGCTGTCATTGTTACGTAAGTTTTTTATCAGATCCAACTTGTGTTTCGCATCAGGGGCCTTAGTAGAATTCACCAACCTTTTTTGGTAGGTGTGCAAAGCGGTTTTTATGTCGTTCACCTGATTGACATTTATGCTATTTCTACGGAAATAGACCAGTTTCTCGAGTTGCATTGTAGGTTAAGTGACTCATTCCGTCCCGGCACTGTGGGATGCTTCAGACCTGTACCAAGTAACTCAAGCTGGTCATCAGACAACTGCAAGTCACTTAAGTTCTTGACCGTGTCTACAGGAGTGGCTAACTTGCTTTGCAGCCATAATTCCTGGAACTTAATTTTGTGAATCTCATTGATCCGCTTAGAGGTTTTGAGGTTTTCTCTAACAAAAAACTTGGAGAACAACAACTTATCGACCACATTAAGATATCTACAGATATCCTCCCTCACTTTAAATCTTTTTCTCCTCAATTGTTTCAACTTAGACCTATGTTGCTTAATAATAAGCGCAATTTTACGAATCTGCCGCTCCCGCACTGTGTGTGGAGATAGAAGGTTGTTGGAATCTTTCAACTTTAAGAATTTTGGAATACCACTATGCTTCAGACATTGTTCAAGAAAGGAAATATCACAAGTCGTTTTCAAAATTTTGGAATTGCATTTTTCAAAGAACTTTAGGGTTTTGAAAGACAGATCATATTTCCGGTTCAACCTGTGAAAAAGACCAGCCGTATTGGTAATGTGTAACAGCCACGTTACCACATAAAATATCATGTTCACTAGCTCACTTAAGTTACTGAGCAAACATCATTCGTCAATTTGAAAATTGGTGTACAAAAAGTGTGAAAAAGTGTACATATTGTTAACACCTGATGACGGCGGACAAGAAACGCCGAAACGCGTCTGCCGTATTTGACGGTATCAAAAATTTGGTGTTTATTGCAATAATTGCATGGTGAATTGAAGTGTACATATTGTTAACACCTGATGACGGCGGACAAGAAAGGCCGAAACGCGTCGTACCAATAGAAGCAAAGTACATCCACTCAGTGTTCTAATGGACTCCATGTAATGACATAATTTTACTCCACCTCTTCTGGATTCATGTTGTTTTAATTTCCAATTTTCAAATTGACGAATGATGTTTGCTCTGTAACTTAAGTGAGCTAGTGAACATGATATTTTATGTGGTAACGTGGCTGTTACACATTACCAATACGGCTGGTCTTTTTCACAGGTTGAACCGGAAATATGATCTGTCTTTCAAAACCCTACTAAAAATACCACTAAAAAATTCCTAGATAAAAAATTTTCCTACCCTTCAGTCAAGTCTGATCAATCATGCAGCCATGTTGTTAAAATTCCTTTTTTTGGACAGCAGTCTCTGTTCTTTAAGAAGAGACTTCAGAGCATTTTTAATCGGATTGATCCTGACAGCAAGGTTAGGTGGGTGTTCACTTGCACAAAGTTGAAAAGCTACTTTTCGAACAAGGACAGAACTCCTTTAATGTTGAAATCAGGTGTTGTATATTGTTTCACATGAGAGGTTGATCCTCGCTTTACCTACATTGGTAAAACTTTCAGACACCTAAACATTAGAGTTAAAGTCCAAAATCTCGGCGATCTTTGATCACCGACTGAATTGTAGTTGCAGATGTAACCCTGAAAATTTTAAAATCCTGGCATCAGATAGTGATGGATTTGCCCTAAATATCAAAGAAGCTTTTTACATTAAAAAATTGAGTCCTAAACTCAACAAACAAGTGAAATTCGACGGGTCGTTCTATAATTGTCGTCTTTTTTAAAATTGTAGTTCAGTTATGTAAGGGTGCTTATGTGACTACCGTTAGGTCTTTAACAAGTTATTGTGTCTAAACTCTTCTTGCTGGTAATTCTCACTTTTAGGTTGCTACTAGTAATTATAGTTTCACTAGCTGTATTGTTCCATTCATGTCAGTAGTAAGCAAAACTCCACTTCTGGACCGCGCAAGATGGCGGCCATCGCTGCGTCCCCCCCCTCTGGCACGGCAGAGTGTCGTGGTCGGCCGCCGTGGTGCTTCGTGTCTGAGTCCCCCCCCCCTCTGGAACGACAGAGGTCGTGGTCTGTCGTGGTGTGCCGGCCGGGTGGGTCCACGTTCACAACATGTTCGCTGACGTCCCCCCCCCCTCTGCAACGACAGAGTGTGAGACTCGGGTGAGTTGGTCCGACCGCCTGGTTGACGTGGGCGACCGTCTAGGTTGACGTGGGCGACCGCCAGGATTAGTCTTGAGGCTATAGTGTGTGATGTTTTTGGTGCAATCTGCTGAATGTTGGGTTGTAAAATGGGTTGTTTCGAGTGGAAGGAGTGGTCGGATGAGAAAACGGAGGTCAGATTCGGATTCAGCGTGAAATTCTGCATCGGTAGGGTGAGTTTCAAGGCAATCGGTGAGAAAAAATTTTCAACATTTTTCGAAAAACGACAGAGTTAGAATTTGGGACGTTTTGGTGTGTAGCGCCCAAACGAAGCATCGGATGAGAAAACGGAGGCCAGATTCGGAATCTACGTGAAATTTTGGGTTAGGAAGGATGTTTCCAGCGAAATCGGAGAGAAAAAATTTTCGGCTGACGTCCCCCCCCCTGGACAGCTTGCTTCCAGTGGACGGATTTTGTCGTGCGATAGCTCGTTTGAAAGCTAAGAGTGAGACAAATTCAGTGAAAGAATCGGCTTGTTCCTATCTGTCTTCGTTCAAAAGTTAGAGCGGTTACAAGATTTTAGGTCGGAGCTCGCTCACCTGAAAAAATCCTAAGTGTCAGAGTGACTTTGTATGGGTAAAATTTTGAAAATTTTCCAAAGTGTGGAATTTCGACCTGGGACCGTCACCAAAACATTTTTCATCAAATTTCACTGACCCCCCCCCGACAACAATCTTCTAACTTTGGTTCTAGAGGACGGATTTTGTCTTACAGCTACTCGTTTGAAAGAGGAGAAAAAACTGCTCGACAACATTTTTTGTTGCGAGTCAATCGGACCAGCCGTTCACAAGTTAGAGCGGTTACAAGATTTTAGGTCGGAGCTCGCTCACCTGAAAAATCCTAAGTGTCAGAGTGACTTTGTATGGATAAAATTTTGAAAATTTTCCAAAGTGTGGAATTTCGACCTGGGACCGTCACCAAAACATTTTTCATCAAATTTCACTGACCCCCCCCCCCGACAACAATCTTCTAACTTTGGTTCTAGTGGACGGATTTTGTCTTACAGCTACTCGTTTGAAAGAGGAGAAAAAACTGCTCGACAACATTTTTTGTTGCGAGTCAATCGGACCAGCCGTTCACAAGTTAGAGCGTTACAAGATTTTAGGTCGGAGCTCGCTCACCTGAAAAAATCCTAAGTGTCAGAGTGACTTTGTATGGGTAAAATTTTGAAAATTTTCCAAAGTGTGGAATTTCGACCTGGGACCGTCACCAAAACATTTTTCATCAAATTTCACTGAACCCCCCCCCCCCCCCCGACAACAATCTTCTAACTTTGGTTCTAGTGGACGGATTTTGTCTTACAGCTACTCGTTTGAAAGAGGAGAAAAAACTGCTCGACAACATTTTTTGTTGCGAGTCAATCGGACCAGCCGTTCACAAGTTAGAGCGGTTACAAGATTTTAGGTCGGAGCTCGCTCACCTGAAAAATCCTAAGTGTCAGAGTGACTTTGTATGGGTAAAATTTTGAAAATTTTCCAAAGTGTGGAATTTCGACCTGGGACCGTCACCAAAACATTTTTCATCAAATTTCACTGACCTCCCCCCCCCTGGACAGCTAGCTTCTATCTTGGCTTCTAGTGGACGGATTTTCTCGTGCAATAGCTCGTTTGAAAGCTAAGAGTGAGACAAATTCAGTGAAAGAATCGGCTTGTTCCTATCTGTCTTCGTTCAAAAGTTAGAGCGGTTACAAGATTTTAGGTCGGAGCTCGCTCACCTGAAAAAATCCTAAGTGTCAGAGTGACTTTGTATGGGTAAAATTTTGAAAATTTTCCAAAGTGTGGAATTTCGACCTGGGACCGTCACCAAAACATTTTTCATCAAATTTCTCAGAACGAGGGGGGGGGAGGGTCAGTGAAATTTGATGAAAAATGTTTTGGTTAAGGTCCCAGGTTGAAATTCGGAAGTTTTAAATTTTTCAAAATTTTCACCACACTGGAGCTCTCACACTTAGGAATTTTTTCACTTGTGGCATGTTACATGGACATGTGCTGGCGGACCAACTTCCCGTGGTCATATGAGAATGGTTCAGGTGTCATATTGTAAAGAATGATGAGACAAATCGTTTGCAACAAACCGGATGTCGCTACGATGAATACTTTCGGAGATAGAGCCATTTTAAGTTTTCTTCCGAGCATATATAAACCCCCGACAACGTAAGTTTGATCACTTCATCGAAAGACGAGGTAAGCGACGGTCGTCGCTCTGAGCTCCCGATATCGGGTGCAAAGGACTCTATCTTTTGAAGTAGGCAAGCTATCTTGCTACTTCAAAGTTTGTGTGATAGAGTTTGATAGTGTCTTTACTACTGATAAAATTTTATAAAAGTAGTATGAGTAGTAAAATGCGGATTTTTTTTTAAAATTCTTAATTTTCACTTTTTTCAAAGTTTTGACATATAGACTAAGGTTTTCAAGTATCCTGAGTTCAAATATGCTATCAGATTTGAAATTTAACTAAGTCTAAGGCAGCTTTGAGGGGTTAGATCCCAGCTTCTGATCACTACCTTTGACTCGGCGTTCCTGTTACCACTTCGGGGCAGTGACAATGATGTCTTCAGCTGTAAAGAGCGGGTATCGGGGAAGATCTCTCACTTCCCTAGTGATCGGTACAAGGCCTTCGGGCTGTCGACGGGATCGAGTGCCACTCACTACACTCTTTAGGAATATGACTGTACTACATGATTCCAAACTTATACAAATTTCATTATCTTACAGTTCACAATAAAATCTAAGATGGCCAATGACAAAAATCGTAAATATCATATCAAAATGTGCTCTTGTGGGCGAGTTAATCGCAGTGCGGACGCCAAAGCTCATGTGAAGAAGGCGGGCACCGGCCACATGATTGTCTTGAATAGGGTTGCTTGCGTAAAGTGTAGAGTGCTGAAGGGTGATGAGGATGAGGTGCGGTTTTACAGAGTGCATGCTGACTGTAGTGGTGGTTTAGTGACTGATTTGAGATTTACGCAGTTGATTGTGGAAGAGAGGGAGCGAATGTTGGCGAATGTTGCGAATGTTGTTGAGAATGTTGTTGAGAATGTTGTTGAGAATGTTGTTGAGAATGATGAGTTGGCGAGAGCGGTTGCGTCGTTGGAGGGTGAGATTGAGCAGCGGAAGAGAGTGCTTGAGAGTGATGATGAGGATGATGTGGATTTAGATAGGGAGCGTGTGAGGAAGCGTGTGAGGAAGTTGAGCTCTTCGTCATCGGAGGTGTCCAACATCGTCATCACCGACCCCCCGAAGAGCTCATCTTCCCCAAAAGTGAAGAGTGGTGGGATTCGTATGCAGTCGGCGAGGTGGTTGAAGGATGAAGAGAAGAGACATGTTTCGCAGCAGATGGCGCATGAGTTGTTAGTGAATAAGTTTGAGAGTTTGAAGAAAGTGAAGGATGAAGTTGTGAAGGAGTTGGATGAGTTGAAAAAGAAGGATTTGAAGTCGAAGGAGGTGGCGGATGAAAACATTAGAATGAGGCGTTGTGTGACTGATTTGAAGAATAAGACGCGAGAGTTGGAAGAGAAGAATGATGCGTGTGAGAAGAGGGCGAGTGCTGCGGAGAGAAGAATGAGAGATGCAGAGGCGAAGTTTGAGGAGATGATGAAGGAGATGAGTGTGTTGAGAGCGAGGAATGTTGAGTTGGAGAGGACTGTGGCTCGGCGGGGTGATGAGAGGCAGGCGTGTGAGAAGTTGGAGCGCATGAGGGATGAGTGGGAACGTGTGAATGAGGATCGTTTGTTTGAATTTCACATCCCTATTCGGGACAATCATTTGGCCGGCGAAGTACTCGTAAACCAGAATTTAGACGAATCCATCCTATGCTACAATGGTCATCCCACGAAAAAATGCCTCCACGCCAGCTTACGAATGCGCGGCCATCTACACAAATTTTCGATTCGGAAACGCGCGAGACTACCTAAGGATGACTAACTTGGTAAGTGAAAAAGTAAATAAGATAGTATATCCTATTCTAACACATATCATTTTCATTGCAGATCTTTGCCCGCCTTCACCACCCCATCACGTCACTCCCGAGAACGAACCATCGGCTCTCTTAAGGGCCACCTAGGGGCAAGACATGATAGAACCTCCACGCGGTTTGCCCTGGGCAGTCTTCGGACTGGCGAATACTATCATTAAGTTGAATCTGCTATCAGTCAACTTGAACGTTGCGTCGCGTTAGAGGGGTATATAAACCACTGCCTCTCATTTCATTTCATTTCAATCATGCAGACGCCGAACAGTCAAGTCAGCTCTCCTCGCGGACCGCAGTTAAGGCCGCGAAATTTATTTGAGGAGTTCGTCAGGCTAGAGGAGCAAGACAGAGTCCACAACAATCTTGCTCGGATTGGCAATCCGATGACAGCAACTGCTGCCAATCCAACGGAATGGCGCTACATTCCACTCTATACTCACATGCCAGTTAGTGTGGAAGTCGACAGTGCTACCAAAGAGAGAGTCTTTGACTCTCTCAGCAGAATTGGTAGGCTGTAGGATGACGACTCCCGAGAACGAACCATCGGCTCTCTTAAGGGCCACCATGGGGCAAGACATGATAGAACCTCCTCGCGGTTTGCCCTGGGCAGTCTTCGGACTGGCGAATACTATCATTAAGTTGAATCTGCTATCAGTCAACTTGAACATTATGCAGTCGATTGCTATCCCTGAAGCATTCTGATTCGCTGTTGAGCAATTCATTGTTGAAAACCCTATATAAGCCAGAAGATTGTAGCGCTTCTCATTCAATTTGAAGTCACGATGGAAGCGACATCTGCCGACAATATTCCCGTCTTCACTGATGAAGACAACGGTATTCCCGAGTTCGTCATCCTCGACGAGTGGGATGAGGATGAGAAGAAGGGGAAGATCAAGAGGATCGTTTGGACGGATGAGGTGTGGACTCCAAATACCACCCGCATCCGAAAGGTGCCAGATGCACCACCACGGCTTAGGCGGTATAGGGTATACGAGAACCTAACCGTCATACCTATTGACTATTCAAGCCAATAGTCATCTTGTTACTCCCGAGAACGAACCATCGGCTCTCTTAAGGGCCACCATGGGGCAAGACATGATAGAACCTCCTCGCGGTTTGCCCTGGGCAGTCTTCGGACTGGCGAATACTATCATTAAGTTGAATCTGCTATCAGTCAACTTGAACGTTGCAAATGAAGTTCGGTGTAATACTTCCTTTCGACGGGCGTTCCTGTAAAGGGCGGCGGTGAAACCCGTAGCTATGTATACCGCAAGGGACATTCGGCAATGGTCAATCTTGTTAAACCTCTCTGCGTCATGTTTGCAAGTGATTGCCTCTGTCTCAACGTAGCATGCATTCGCGTCAGGGCGACATTTAGCCAACTGTCGAAGGTTGCCTAAAACTTTCCATTGCATACGTTATGAGAACCATGAGTTCTACCTGTCTCTATCAATGAGACGAATTGATGAATGGAATGAAATGGGAGGACACTCACGCGCCACACGCAACATAACACACTTCTCTCTTCCGTAGTCTAACAAGCTCTTTACACATGGATCGCAGTCGATTGCTATCCCTGTATCAGAAGTGTAAGCTATCTTAATTTATTTGACACTATTTTATCTACCATCATCGTCCATATGAAATGTTTTTAGATTTACAAGTTAGACTAAGCGTGCTACTATTTCCAAATGAAAAAGTATACATGGTTAAATCATCCACTTAAGCCCATCCGTAGTCTAACAAGCTCTTTACACATGGATCGCAGTCGATTGCTATCCCTGTATCAGAAGTGTAAGCTATCTTAATTTATTTGACACTATTTTATCTACCATCATCGTCCATATGAAATGTTTTTAGATTTACAAGTTAGACTAAGCGTGCTACTATTTCCAAATGAAAAAGTATACATGGTTAAATCATCCACTTAAGCCCATCCGTAGTCTAACAAGCTCTTTACACATGGATCGCAGTCGATTGCTATCCCTGTATCAGAAGTGTAAGCTATCTTAATTTATTTGACACTATTTCATCTACCATCATCGTCCATATGAAATGTTATAAGATTTACAAGTTAAACTAAGCGTGCTACTATTTCCAAATGAAAAAGTATACATGGTTAAATTATTCACTAAAACCCCATTCAAGTAAGTCAGTATGAAAGCAAAGATAATACGAAATAAACATTTATTATGGCATGTATTTCAAAAGGTCTTCATCGTCAATATCGTCCCAGAGTCTGGCTTCACATAGATTACAAAAACAGTTGAGCTGCTTTAAACGTTCTTCTGCAGCGTCCCTCACTTTCTCAATGTACGCCCACTCCGCCACGGTTCGCGGTTGGGAGTTAGGGGTGTACCACTCCCATATTTGATGCAAGTGCGACTTGCTGGTCATCTCCATCACCCCTTCGGCATCATATTGTAAATATTTCCACCGTATGCCTGTTAGGTCGGGCAACTCCTCTTCATCCTCCTCCGATAATGATAACTTTCGTATATTGTCGAGATTGTATGTCTTCTCCACCTTCGCCTTTCTTGGTGCATTTGGTGTAACGAGCACCTTTGCTGATGTATATGGAGAGGAGAACTCCAATGCGGTATTTGGTGTTGTTGGAGGACTTGTCATGTTGTCTTTGAAATGCTGACTTTGAATAATGATAACTTTAACATTTTTCTAATTCTTAAGTATACACAAGCAGCCAATCAGAATGAACATCCAATGAATGAAGAGGATGAAAGTATATAAGCAAAGTGACATTCAGGTCATTTCATTTAATCTGTGAATCATACAAGTGACGAACGCACGATCTCTCTCTTTGACTATTATTTGAGTGAAGTCTCTATCTTGTAGAAGTATCAACCTTAAACTTGATTTCGTTGAAATGGTAAGTTGAAAATTTCCTCTCATCTCCCTCAAACGTGTGACTAATAGCATCTTCCTCAATTTCAGACATCAACTTCATCACCAACGCCCTCTCTTCTCGAGGAAAGTTTAGAGTTATTGAGTCAAGGTAGGTTGTAACACTACACTGAGGCTTGAACAGAGATGAAAGAATGATTTCTCTTTCAGGTGATGTGAGTTCCAGCTCAGGACTCTCGCGGCAAGGCAACGAGTGGGAATGTGCCGACTGCGGACATATGTTTACAAGGAAGCACAGTCTCCTTCGACACATCAAACAACGTGTGTGTCAACGCAAAGCGGCGTCAATCTCCGGAGGTGAAGTTGATTCTGACGATGACATCTCCTTTCCTTGCGATTTGTGCCCTCTTTCTTTTGATAGTCACTTTCAGCGATCTTCGCACAGACTTCAACACACACATGCAAATGATCACTACACCAACGGTACCTCTACCATCTCCCTCATTAATGTTTCACATAATAATTTAGTACGCGACTACTGCATGGAGTCCAATACTCAAATTGTAGATTTTCCTGAGTGGCTCCTTCAAAATTCTAACATTATCGAAGCGCTCTTCAATAATTTAGACAATTTTAGAATGAAGGCGCTCATCTACCTTAAACTAAAATATATTAAAATAGATTTTCAAACGGGTCAAGTGACGGAGAGAATACAGTTTCATATTCCTTCCTCTTCCGCAACCGAAGTTGTAGACTGCGAGTCTTGGCTAAATTTTCACATTCAATGTTTAAAATCAAATGTAGATAAATTCAATCAACGCGACAGCGCTCTCATTTTTGATGGTGTGGACTCAGCCATATTCAAAATTTCCCTATTAGAAAGTCATGCAGCTCGAGGCACATTTAAACTTCCAAAAACGTTGTATAATAAGAAAGCTGTCATCAATGTTGATTGTAAATCACAGTGTTTCAAATATGCAGTCCTATCCATCCTTCACTATAATGATATCAACGCGCATCGAGATCGCACCTATAGCTATAGACAGTGGGAGGATGAACTAGACTTTGAAGGTTGTGATAGTAACAACATGAAAATCAAAGATGTAGAAAACGTTCGAAAAACATAATAAGATTAAAATTGTCGTTCACGTGTGGGAGAAGGGGTTGAAGGGTGCCCGCTATAATTCACGTTCAACTTGTTATGAACGTGTAGTCAACCTCTTATTAGTAAAACAAGATGATAGCGAGGAATGGCACTACTGTGGTATTCCCAAAATCTCTCGCTTGTACACTCACTTGGGGCACTCTAAAAGAGGTGAACATTTTGTATGCGACCGCTGCATCCGCTCATTTTGGAGTAAAGATAAATTTGAAACTCACTATGAATGGTGCAAGCGAGGTAAATTACAAATGGAACGCATGCCCAAAGATAAAATATTTTCACATAGGGATAATGGTGACGAATTAAGTCCCCTGCGTGTCATTTACGCAGACATAGAATGCTACATTGATGATATCATCCACAAGCCAGCAGCCATATCCTGCTATGAAGTATGGCATGACCACTTTAGGAATAGACAAAACAAAATGCATACTTGGCAAGGTGAAGATTGCATTTCAAAATTTCTAGAATTTCTCGATAAAGCTGCAAAATTTCAACAATCATATGATTCCCAATTGCAGCGTAAGTCACTACATATGTCAGATGAAGACAAACAAAAATTTGAAAGTTGCACATCCTGTCCTAAATGTCATAAAACGTTTGATGACGATAAAATTAAGAAAGTGCGTGATCATGATCACATCACTGGTAAATTTAGAAACGCACTCTGCTCCAAATGTAACTTTTCACTTAGGTTGAGACGTCGTGTACTACCCGTCATTTTTCATAACTTTAAGGGCTATGACAGTCATATGCTCATAAAAGGAGGGTTGAGCCAGATGAAATCGTGGCAGTTTAATGTAATAGCACAAACGAGAGAAAAATTCATGGCAATGACAGCAAAAGTACCAGTAGATAAAACTAAAGAAAATAAGACAGTCTTCTTCGAAATAAAATTTTTAGATTCATTTCAATTCATGTCAGCGTCACTAGCTTCTCTCGTTCGTAATCTCAAGTTTCTTCCCCATAGTCAAACTTTGAAGAAACACTATCCAAACTTAACGGATGAAATAATCACTCGCAAAGGAGTCTTTCCTTATGCGTATTTTAGCTCAATGTCTAAACTAAATGAAACAACCCTTCCTTCCATTGACAAATTCAAAAACGATTTGACGGGTGAAGATTGTCCAGTAGAGGACTATGAACATGCTCAAGAGGCATGGTTAAAATTTAATTGTAAAACGTTTGGCGATTATATGATCGCTTACTTAGAATTAGATGTCATTTTGCTGGCTGATGTCTTTCAGGAGTTTCGACGAGTGGCATTAGAAGAAGACAAATTAGATCCTATCCACTTTGTCAGTCTACCAGCCATGTCCTTTAAATCAGCCTTTAAAATGACTGGTGAGACCATTCATCTCTTACAAGACCCGGAGATGTATAATATATTTGAGCGCGGAATACGCGGTGGTCTCACATTTGTAAATAAACATCATATAAAATCTGAAACAGTAGGTGATGATCATATCCACCTAAAGTACTATGACCAAAATAATTTATATGGCAGTTCACTGTCTAAACCACTACCTCATTCCGAGTTTAGTTGGTTAAATCAAAATGAGCTTGAGTATTACTCCAACCCTTCAAACATACTGAATATTCCAGATGAAGGTGATTGGGGATATTATTTTGAAGTGGATTTGATTTATCCAAATAGTATTAAAAATAAAACTGCTGATTTCCCACTCGCACCTGAATCTGGCGAAGTGACTGAAGATATGTTTTCACCATTCATGTCACAATTTCATAATAACTTAACAGAGTGTGGACAGCCAAGGTACAAACCATGCCGCAAACTTTTACTCACCCAATATGATAAGAAAAATTATCTCGTACACTTCTGCATATTAAAATTCTATTTAGAAATGGGCATGCTTCTAAAGTCAGTTCACCGCATTATCAAATTTAGACAGAAAGCCTTCCTCAAACCCTACATAGATAGTAACAGTCAAAAACGTGCACTCGCCCAAAATAATTTTGAAAAGGATTTTTATAAATATAAGAATAATAGTCTATTCGGAAAGACCATGGAGGATGTTAGAAAACGTATGAATTACAAACTAGTCGTTGATGAACAAAAATATCACAAATTGACCTCATCACCTCTTTTCATTGATAGAGACATCATCGATGAGGATCTTGTAGGTGTTAAAATGATTAAATCAGAAGTTGAGTTGTGCAAACCCATCTATATTGGGCAAGCCGTTTTAGATTATTCCAAGCTTGAAATGTATCAACTCTTCTACAAAATATTAAAACCATGCCCTCTCGTAAAAGAGGTTCGCTTGCTGGGTGGTGATACAGATAGTTTCTTTTTAGGAATTACCACTCAAAAAGATTTAAATTTTAATGAAGTAGGTAAGTCATTAGAAAAATATTTCGATACATCTAACTACAATCCCACTCATCCACTCTATTCCATACAGAATAAAGCCAAACTTGGTTGTTTTAAGGATGAAACAGCAGGAAAGGAAATAGATGAAATGATTCTCCTCCGTCCTAAAATGTATTCCATGAAACTAAAAGAATGTGCAGATAGTATTAAGCGTGCTAAAGGTATATCAAAATCCATTGTTCATAAAATGAAACATCGGTCCTATAAGAAGGCCTATAAAAATAAAACTATAACGTTTGTCAATATGACAATCTTAAAATCTCAAGTTCATACTGTGAAAACGTACACGTTCAAGAAACGAGCACTTTCAGCATGGGAGGATAAGAGGTGTTGGATAGGACATAACACATCTCTTCCACATGGACATCCTGACACAAACATACCTCCACCCAAAAGAATAAAACTCACGCTACCACATTCAGGAGATGTATTGACATAATCAACTTTAACTCAGTATTTTGATGTTGCTTTTTGTAGATATACATGGTTGTTTTATGTATCGCATGAGATCGTTTCTTCCTTGTGAATATATGCCTACAGTCAGCCCATTCCCCTATATCTGTGAAAAGACTTTTTCATATACATATTTTTATTTCAATAAACATATCACAATGACTTCACTTTGTTTTCCGAAACACTAAAGTTACGAGGGATTTAGTATCTTTCACATGGATACACTCTTGTAAACCATTGGTAATTTTGATAGCAATAGAGGGTATAGTTTGTTTGACGACGGGATGATAGAAAATAGATTCAAACATCTTCTCGACTATTCCATATGAAGCGTCTTTATCATGAATGAAATCACGTAAAATGTATTCTTTTTTCTCGCCAACAGAAATAGGTAAAATCAAATCACTTTGAATGTAAAGGTGTTGTTCATGTTTATCAAGTGTCATTGGTGTTTCTATACCAATCGTATGCGCAGCAGCAAACACAGTTTGTAGCATTGAAAAGCCAAAGAGTTTTTTCAAATTTTTACTCAATTGACATTGAATGTCATCACCCAGTTTCAGAACAACGCGTTGTTTTTCAATTGAAAACGAAATGTGGTGTGTCTTTACATCATATTTACTTTTCATCACATGCTTCAACTTCTGTTGTATATAAGGATTTACTACATGAATGAAGCTTTCAACTGTATGATATAGACGCGGCATTATATTGATAGCAACTTTAGATTCTTCATAAGACTGGTAAATTTTCTTGATGCGATCGCCATAGATGTCCACCCACCATTCATCATTAACTGAATCAGCTTTAGTGTGATATTCATGAGAACCATACACCACACCGCTTCCAATAATAGGCGTATAATGTCTTACAAAATGACGCAAGGTTGGAGAGAAATAAACTGTAAGTTTGTCATTATATTTCTGAATAACCAACTTATTTTTGTCCGCCATAATTTTCTCTCCATACTTCTTACCCACAGTCTCATTCCATCGTTTTACTAACTCAATAAGTGATAAAGGTTGAACACCACGCTTTTTCAAAATGATGCGTTCTTCGCATTCTACAACATCTTCATCAAATATTTTAAATCTATAATGAAATTTGTTGATTCGAGTTGAATAAACTTTTTTAACATTTGCAGTAGCAATTGACGTTAGATGTAGTCCATGACCAAAACCAAGATGTGGATAGAATTCACTATCCAACCTCAGCGTAAGACCTTTAGTAAAAGAATGAAAGCGGAGGAACTGTCTCCCACTCCAATGATAGATAGTAAACTCATAAGCTTTCTGATTTTTATTCTTCATGATGGAAGTATTACCACTGTTGAATGCCTTAATAATTTTCTCATTCCCAAATGGCTCATAAGAATCTGATTTTATCTGAATCCATTCATAGTTCCACTTTCCATCTGATGTTAAATTGTATGGGAACTGAAATGCATTATTCATCGTTATTCCATCATGGGTGCGAGGAGTCAATATCATTTCTTCCAAATCATTCACATTCTGAATATTGCTATCATAGCAAATACTAGAAACGCCAACTTCCCATTCACCTTCTAAATGCAGTGGCCGATTTAATTCTACTCGATAGTCTGATGGTTTATTTTTGGGAAATTTATTCATAGAAGCATTACTGGGCAAGTAGATTAGAAACGAGTCCTTATTTTCACTTTCCATATTATTCACATTGGAAAAATATATTAGCATACTTTTGCATTAACTCTTCATTCGGAAATGGAGTGTAATACTTGTCACAGCATCTTTATGAAAAGGAATCAACGCACCAGCATCATCATAAATGGCAATATCAATTTGTGGGATGTAGTTTGATTTCAGCTTTGTATAATGCACTTTCTTGAAAGTATGCTCAGATAAAATACTGCAGCTTTTTGGCTGGTATGGTATCATTGCTAGCAATGGAGCTTCAACATCTCCCACACGTACATCTTCACCAATATTGGAATATATCTGAAAATAGTTAATACGACGCGATAGCGACATGTCTGCGCTAGCTTTGGTTACAGTACCACTTTTAAAGATATTTTGATCAAAACCCAAAATGTCCATTAGAGTTTTATCCATAATTAGTTCAATACCTTTTCCATTTATAGTGAGAGACAAAGTACCTTCTTTTTCAGAAAATGAAATATGTTGCTCATTAATCACTTCATTTAAATAATCTACAACCAATTTAACCGAAGTAATAATGCGAGGCATCAACACTCTTGTTTCATGTAAGAAACCACCAAAAGGCTCTACACACTTTCTGTATAAAGATACGGCCCATTCTGTATCAAATTGATTTGACCTTTCACATGGTAAATGTTGCATATCAGATTTTCCATGAACAGCTGCAGAACGATGTCGTAAGAACTGATGAAAATCTTTTGAACAAACTAATACTAGATCATCATCATTTAATTTACTTATTGCAATATGATTAGATGATTTAATATAAGTCAATGTTGCCACTTGTTTGTCATCAACTCGAAGGAGATAATTAAATTTCTTCAATAATGTTTCAGGAGTCATGTTTGTCTTTCTTGGCTTAATCACAATCTTCTTCACCAACGTCTTCTCATTTCTTGGAATAAGATCTACATAATAAGCTTCCTCTCGATATATTAACTGTTTATGACCACTTATGTGGTAATTAACGTTAAAATTATCATAGCTTGTTAAGGCGCTAGCGAGGTAGCCTAAATCATTTCTTAAACTTGGACTTAAACCAACAATCCAATCTTTCTCAACTACATGATGTACATAATTATAATCATCATTGTGCGGAGTAAATTGGACAATATGTTTACACGCTTTATTCAAGAAATCATATATAAACTTTTTACATGATAAGAGATCTTTCTTTGGCCACTGTGGAATGTATACTCGGCACCCCTTTTCACATTGATAAGCAGCTGTACGCCTCATATTAATAGTCATCACCTCATGATCAAAAGTATAGACACAGTTGCTATGAACAAGTTGAGTGACACCCACTTCCCAATTCCCATTTAGCTGTTGTGCATGATCAATGGGAGTAGAAAAGAGTGCGGCTCGATTGCTAGTAAATCTCTTTGTAGCCGCATTGCTAAGCAAAATATGATAAAACGACATTTTTATATTGCTAATCTGCAACTTTGCATAACATCATGAAGACTTGGATTTTGGACTCTCTACAATATATCAGAGTTGATCGTGATGGAAACGTACATTTCAAAAATTCTCATGGTCATACATCAAGAGGAATTACATTAACATGGCGACAATTTGTCAACCTCAATGATATCATGAGGGATTTGGAATATTTTGAAACATTAAGATTCATCTCCTTGGGTGATCAAGTTTGGCTTCAACATTACAGAAATGAAATTCAAATCTACCATTCTCATTCCGCAAACTGTTTCTCATTTCGCAAATACAATTGGGAGAAGTATAGAAGATACATACATCGCTCCATCATGACATTTATTCGTCGTGAGTTCATCGCCCTACTATGCAAATCTTAATCAGATATGATTACCACGCACCATGAGTTGGAAATTAGATTCCCTACAACGTATTGAAACGGATCATGATCGAAACGTCTATTTCAAAGATTCAACTGGAAATGTGAGAAGAGAGTTTGTTTTATCTTATCGTCATTTTCAATCTCTACATCATATCATGAAGGACTTGAAATACTTCTATATGAAAAGACATTCACGTATTGGAAATCGCATCTGGCTGCGCGTCAACAATCGGCGAATTCAACTCTATCATTCCCAACTTCATACTAACTTCACATTTCATCAAGGTAGTTGGGAAAAGTATAAAAGGAAGGTACATCGCTCAATTTACTCATTCTTTCATCATGAAGCGCCATCGCTACACCATCGTCAACATTCTCCGTCGCTTCAGACTCTACACCAAAATCGATCTCACAACATTACGCCAACAGCTTCCAAACAGCAAGTATTACCCGGGCCGTCCTCAAATGTTAGTAGTGAAGATGAACAATTCACGGAATCTTCAACTCTTCCCAAATGGGACTGTACAGATTCTCGGCGCCCTTTCTCATTCATCGGCGCAGTCAATGCGCTTAGAGCTACAAAGACTACTACGTCGGATATGGAAGAGGGAGAGGTGTGTGATGTCGAATCTGACTGTGGACAATATGGTGATCTCTACTCAATTGAGTGACAGTCTATCATTTTTGAAGATTCGTACCAGCAGTTACAGTTTGTGTTATGAACCCGAACTTTTTCCTGCAGCTCTCATTAGTTGTTGGTTGCCTGTGCATGTGGCAATCTTTCATAATAGTAAAGTGATCATTACTGGACTAAAATCTCATGAACAAGCAAATATGATCCTAGACTATCTCATTGAGTATGTACGTACCCAGCGGATTGTAAAATAAAAAACAATTTTTCCAACATGATGTTTTTATTTCAAATCATGATAGAACTTACAAATCATTTTTTCATTAGAGGATGGATTACATGAAAAGTTTTGAATAATAGATGCAAATCGAGATACATGTAAACGCTTTAAGATGAAGTACAGTACAAAAGCACCACACGTTGATGAAAGTGGATGTTGTAGTATGCGTTCATTTCGCTGATATTGACGCGTATGTTTTCTCAACCACTGCTGTGTTGGTATATTTGGAGGTTGAGCAAGAGAGTCAAATAGTTCACCACGTCGGTCTTTTCCAATAAAGATCGCTTTCCAATGCTCACCGCCTAAATTCTGTGAATGAGTGTTTAGCACAATAAAGATGGGATAGTGATTTACTGCAGGTGGTAAGGTATCGAGTGAATAGACATTATCGAAAGCTTTCAACGTCGCTTCGTCTGCATTATGCTGCACTTTAGTCTTAATATCGTCAGCAGTCAACCAACTCATTAACGATTATACTGAAGAATCACGTCACGATACTTTGTAATTTCAATATTTGAATCGAAGACTGCATAAATTAATACATTGATCGTCTCAGGTAGTGTTCTTTTGAACGTCAAATCCAAACGAATATTATGAGGCACGTTCGCTTGACGATAGGGTGCACTAATATCGCTGTCAGCAGTCAAATCAAATGCATAAATAGTATATCCACTCTTAAACTCTTTCATAGTCAGTCCGTTGGTATCATCCGTATTGTAAAAGCCAAAGACATCCATAAAATCAACATAACTGCGCATAAATTGATCCGAAGCAAAATCTGGTTTGTAGGGTGGACCAGGATGACTCACACCATTAACACGTAAAGCAATTTCACTTAACTGATTGTGTTTAAAATTGAAAGGATTCTTCTTTATATTACCATTAAATGCATCATTTTCAACCATTGCCACCATGAGGAGCTTCGGTGCTTCCGATGGAAAGAGGCCATCTTTCATGAAACTCTTTTGATCTTTCGGAATTGTAAAGGTGAGAAGCTTTGTATGCTGAACGGGGTAAATGGCATTTTGGCGGTTAAGACCTTCAGCATGCCCTCTAATGACACTTGGATTCGGTACTACTCGACGAATGTAAAGTGCAATATCTTCCACATGAATTCTAAAATTGTCAACTTTAGCAAATGCATTCAGCGCAAATTCAGGCTTATTCAATGTCAGCTTGAGTCGCATGCTGGTATTACAGAGTAAAAACTTTGACTGTCTAAAGAAGTCTAAATTCAGCGGACCATATAGCTGACATACTCTACTATCTTTAATCATAGCAGATCGCTTTACAAAGCCACTGTTTGTTTCAACATCAAATTTTCCTGCTTCATCTCTGTACCATCCCATGGCTTCCATATGACTTTTTTGTGCTGCTGGATGAAACTGTGATACATGATTGAAATATGATTTATAGGGATAATCGCTTTGACCACCTTCCACCTGCTGCTCTCCAATCGTTAGAGAAACATCGCGAAGTAATGTAGTCAATGGTAAATTGTTCAGTCCAACTTTATGTGCATCGTCAATAGCAGTTCCATCTGCTTGTTGAATTCTAAACCTCAAATCAAGCATCGCATAACTCAAATCTATGTAGTCATCACTACCACCAGGAATAACAAATTCAATGGGGCCAGCATTCTCAGCTGTTCGAGGATGATAATGTACAATACTTGAACTAAGAATATCTGTCTGTATGGCTTGTTGATCGAACAAACAAAAACCGGAAGTTTTACACTCCATGATTAGAAGTTATAGCAGCGTCGTCGTTTAGCGCCTGATGAATGATTAGAGCCTCTGCGACGTTTGCGTGAATGCCTTTTGACTGAAGATTGCACCTTACCAGCTCCGCGATGTTTCCTCCTTCCTTTTCTCATTCGTTTAGGTGATTTCTTTCCTTGAGTAACACCAGCAATGGTCTGCTTCAATGTTTTTAAACCGCGTTCCTTCCCACGATTCAACAAACTGCTCTTAAAACTTCTACCTCTGGAAAGATCACTAGCAACATCACCAGCAAAGCCAACGGCATTACTTAAAACATTTCGTTTTAAAGATCTACCGACATTGGATATGAGAGGTGCTACAACAGATTTCAGTGCACCAAGTATGCTACCTCCACGTTGGCGGCGAGCGCCGATGTAAATTTGTCCTCCACCACTTACGTAGGAGGGTCGTGAATAAAATGAGGCAGTTGGATTCATAGCTCAAACCCTAAACATTGTTAGTTACAACTTTGCATGAATCACTGTCGATCACTTAGATGAAAGATGTCGGCACGACGCATCCAAGAGTTCATACTTGAAGGATAACCAGTCCATTTAACAAGACACCATTCTTCACCTTGCCGTTTTTTACATCGAATGATTTTCTCTACCAAATATGTTTCACTTTCAGTGACTACCTCAATCTCATCGCGGTAAAAGCTACCCTCAATTTCTTCATTATCGTAATCTTTCAACTTGTAGGTGGTCGGAGAGTCTTTTTGATTAATCCTTGATACTGTAAATACCTCCTCTGTCCAATTCGGGAGGTACCCTTTAGCAAAAACACTTTTCACTTTTGAGATACGAACTTTATCGCCAATTTTCACATCACTTTTCACATGAGTGCGTTTACGTTGGAATGATTCGCGCACTTTATCTACATTGTCAGCATTTACATCTACTGGTCTGAGTCCAATAGAACGATGGATAGAGTGATTGTAGGCATGGAGTGTATCTTGTAGAACCTTTGTCCAATTTTGTGTCAAGTTGGCAGTAAAATGTCGCCACAAACGATTTTTTAATGTGCGATTAAAACGTTCAACGAGTGCAGCTTTATAAGCGCTCTTTACACTAAACAACTCAATGTCATGCCTCTCAAATAATCTTGTCACATGCTGATTTTCAAACTCTTTTCCTTGATCACTCTGAATTCTTTTTGGAATGCGACCTTCTCGAAAAATTGTTTGGAATGCTTTTGCTACTCCTTTCCCTTCTTTAGTTTTTAAAGGTTGAGCCCACGCATAACGCGAGAAAATATCAATGACGGTTAAAATAAAATTATTGCCCGAGTTATGTTTTGAAATGGAGGCAACATCGCACAAATCTGCTTGCCACTGTTCATCGATGTCATGAACAATATAATGGCGGGTGCGGTACTTCTTTTTCGCTTGTTTGTGGAGTGTATAGGTAGCCTGACCCTTTAACCATCGTTTCACTTGTGATTGTGGAAGACCACTCGCTTTTGATAATTTCTTGATAGATGCAAATCCTGCCGGATGTTTTACATCATAATAGATTGACTTCAAACGTTCAGTCGATGACGGCTGACTCTTTTTCCTCCTTCTCATCTTTTTGTTTTCTTCCCTTTCTACATTTACAACAACTGCAGCATTTAGCTTTAGCGGTTTTGCGATCGTGTTCACATTGCTTAGGGGTTTCATTATGAGAGCTGGCGCAGCAAGTGCAAGTGACAACGACATTCACCTCTGGCGGCTCATTACATGGCAAGCAACACATCTGCTTCATATTAATAGTCTGAGAACATGTATTTCCTGGGAGGAGCTGTTTTACGTTTTCCTTTTACCAGTTTTAGTGGCGATACAGATCTACGTCGAGTTCTTCCCCTTGTTTGCTTAGTGAGTGTGGGAGGGGATGTAGCAGGTGACGTCTTAAACCAATTTGTTGGCATTTTCATCGCCTGAAGCATTGGAGTAGTAGCCACTGTTGAATCAAGTTCTTTCAATGTCTCATTATTTAAAGCAAATTTTGGCACATTATGCTTTTTCAATAGTTTAAGAAAGTATGACCAACCAGGTGGAACATAGCCCTGACGGCGCTTTCTACGTGTCGCATACTGAATCAAGTCTTCATAACGTGAAGCATCAATCACTTTATTTTCATCTGTAATGATTTCTCCTCTATCATTTACATTGAGATGGGGTTCAATACTGTTGAAAAGAGATATGGCATGTGCGCGAGATGCTAAAGGTGTAGCAGTCGATACAGAGTCACGCATCTTATTCTTCAAGTTTTTCAATTGCTCAACAGTTTCCGATTGTAATAATACAGCACGATGTGGATCTTTGATGTGAACATTTTGCTGATAATCTATTTCTTTCCTATACATTTGATTTGCAAGAGGTTGCTTTACTTGCTGCATGGCAGTCAATTGTACATATTCATCCTGAGGAATAACAATCATGCGAGAATAAGAACTCATAGTTTGTAGATAATCATGGGAGTTTTCAAAATATCACTTCGAAATCTAAATTCTTCCGGACACTCTTGTGTAAAATCAATAAATAAGTAGCCGTGTGGTTTTTCAGTAGCTGCTTGAAAAATTTCAATTAAGGCTTTTGATCCTCTGGGTGCAACTTGTCGCGCTAAAATTTCAAATTGACTTTTATCTCGCGGATTCTTGAAAATAGCATAATAGTGTGTATTCAGGTTTCGTGTACGAGCTTCTTTTCCATCAGGAAACAAATTTTGTGTAATATAGATGATAAAACACCTTTTATGGTGTGCTGCGCGAGTGAACATATCTGTAACATCTTTTGAATTCTTACTTTCTTTTAATAAATCATCCAATACAACAACATCATTAGACTGAAGTTTATCCACTGGAATAATTCCTTCATGTCGAATAAAGTTGCGACTTTGCAATTCCTGAAACAGCGACGGTTGATAAATACCATAACACCAAATCACTCGATTGATAGGTTCCTTAAACAACTCCCTTCTTTTATCCAATAAATTCAGCGTGAAAACAGTTTTACCTGCATGAGATGGACCTGATACAGTCAGAACTTTATCACATTGAAGTCTGAAATCCATTTTATTACTTTGAGACTCAACATTTGCATAATTAACGCTTAGAGCCAAAGATATTTCCCAATAGGTTGCCCACGGCAGGAGCTATCATTGGAAGTATTGCTGAAAGGAAACCGCCCTTTTGTGTTAGAGTTTTCCTCTTTCTTTGAAGGGCGACTTTAGGATTGGAGATGAAACGCAATTTCGTAGCATATCGCTTAAGTAACTTTCGTTGTTTTGGCGCTAATTTCTTCGTCCTCAACTTCCTCACATGAGAAATAATTTCACAAATGAATTTATCGTTAGCATGTCGTATAGCATTGTATCGCTGATTTGCTTTCATTCGTCGGAGAGCTTGAATGGCTGAAGAAAACTTTTGACTTTTACGTTTCGTCATTTTACGTTTCGCCATTTTCCGTGTTAGTCTTTGCTAAAACCTATCTTTACCACATTTGCATAGGTACTAACTATTGCGACATAAGTGACACTCGAAATGAGCAATGTCACAGTGGTTACATTGGCAAAGTTGAATGCAATTACGTATGAAACAGCGTTGACAAAAAGCATGCTTACATCTCTTGAAGATGCGCTTTTCATTTCCATCCTTTCGCTTACATACATCGCAACACATAGTTTCACCGTTACTGATGTCTATAGCAAGTCTTTTTGAAGATATGAATTTGCTAGCCTTTTCTAAATAATAGACGCATGTACAGAAGGAATATACTTCGAGAGTGAGCAGACATAGCTCGAAAACCAGTTGTGCTACAATCAAGTACCACTGCATTTTCAATTTTCTTTATGGAAAGTTGAATGTGAATATCTGAAATCGCTTCAATCACTAGACTGCTACCATGATGGTTAAATGCGTTAAGACGTTCAGCAATTTTTATCATATGTCTTTTAAAAAATTCTTGGGGGTGATCTACCACTTCCATTGAATAAGAAGCAAAATGGAAAGAGCGACTTTCCACCTCTTCCTTTCCAAAATGACTAAACTTAATTTTCGCAACTAATCGCGCCATGATAATGCTATCAGAGAATGTATTCATTAACTCTAGAAATAGAGTGCTAGCATCATCGACCACTGCTTCGATGTCGGTCTCATCTTTATGAAATTTTATCACATAATCTTGAACAGCTCCTTTTAAACTTTGCCTATGAAAACGTAATGTTCCGCAGTCGTTTGAGAAAGACATGATCGCCCTTTATCTAACCCATCCATTGCATGAAAACAACAACTCTTCTCATAGTAACATTTATTGAATAATGGTAACAAGCATGCATTATAAATCAATGGTTTGAAAGAGATAAAATAGATACAGCTGGTAACTATCATACAGCGAGCAATGATAACCATACAGGACTTTGGCAGTGTTGAGGTAAGGAGGAAAGAAGCATTGGTTATGAACGTAGCTACTACAACGAACAGACAAAATAGGAACACACAAATCCTTAAAACGTTTTGTGACTTCATGATAATGTTGATTCACTCTACTATCCCAAGGTGGGAGCAAAATATCATCAATGATTAGATTGGGAAATACTTTCCTCTCCTTACCAGGATTATTACAAAAGATGCGTATAACATTGAAAGCAGCTAACCATCGTTTAAAGTCAATAAGAAGAGCACTCTCACAAGAAAAGCCATAGTCTTGCAAATATTTCAGATTAAGTCCATGAATGTGTTTTCTCGCCCATTGATCAACATTGGGATCGCAGTTGGCATGTTGATGATAGACACTAACAATCTGATATGTCCAATTGTTCATAGCAATAGCACTGAGCTCCTGTACAGGTTCACCCTCACAATCCATAAAAATGATGATAGAAGCCTAAAACGGAAATTTACACATCTAAGGAAACGTTCTATAACATATTACAAAATGAAGAATTACATCGATGCTTTTCACGACAAAATACACAAATGATATGATGGCAACGAAGAAGTAAAATGTATCTAATAAGACCACGTCTACGACACTCAAAGCACATAAGCGAATTGTCATAGGGTAGAGTTAGGAAAGGACTAGCAATTCTCCTTCTTTGATTTGCGTTTTGATGTAGCATTCTTCTCCGACTTGCGCTTCGTACCACTGCTGTTAAGGATTTGATCAATTATGTCGTCCACGTTGGGTGGTTTCGGAATATATAGGATGGATTCCATATGCATGGAGAGAGAGGCTATTTTATTATCCTTGTGTCGACCATAATATAGCCCATTCACTTTGAAAAGGATATCCCAAGTACCTTCTCCGAGCTCATCACATCTGATGGGTATTGAATGATCTCCCTCCTTCTTATAGTAAGTACACCAATGTGATACCGGTAGGCAAATGTGATTACCATCCCAAATCGTTCTATAGGGAGTATCCTTGTCATCTCTCGCCTTCCACTCTTGAGCAAGAGGAGTAGGAATGTCCATATTAAATGTCACGTACTCCTCAATAATATCAAGTTGGTGGCGAATGTACGGACTCACGGGGATCAGTATGTAGTCCCCATACTGATTGTGCATTATCTTGACATCCGTGGAAGGGAGCATTCCCGTTTGGAGTACTACGCTATGATCATCATAACGCAAGGCTTGTTTAAATTTACGCTGTAGCGGTGTAGGATTATGTACCTTGGATGTTTCTTCCACTGGCCTCAGTTGTAGATGATCTGACCGTAGCGAACCTTGTAACGTTTGACCGCCATTTTGTCCTACTAGTGCAGCAGATGGAGTAGATGCCTGAAAATGAAAAAAGATTGTATTAAGTTTGCGTTCAAGGGAGGAGAGGGAGGGAAGTAGCGACTTACCATTTTAGTTGGATAATAGAACAGGGAACTAGAGAGAGAAAATGTGCGTCCGTCACTCGTGTGATTCAACGATGGAATGATTCTCACTGTGGAAGGCTCGCTATTTATAAAGAAATGCTTGATTCTCATTGGATGATGATCCTCATTGGACAATAACATCAAGTTGATTCCAAATCTGGCATCCGTTTACCAATCCGATAGTTCGTTTTGAAGCTACAGCCCAAAACGTCCCAAATTCTAACTCTGTCGTTTTTCACCAATGTCCCAAAATCTTAAATGGCGTCTCACATGTAAACGAAGGCAGATACGAACAAGCCGATTCTTTCACTGAATTTGTCTCACTCTTAGCTTTCAAACGAGCTATCGCACGACAAAATCCGTCCACTGGAAGCAAGCTGTCCAGGGGGGGGGGACGTCAGCCGAAAATTTTTTCTCTCCGATTTCGCTGGAAACATCCTTCCTAACCCAAAATTTCACGTAGATTCCGAATCTGGCCTCCGTTTTCTCATCCGATGCTTCGTTTGGGCGCTACACACCAAAACGTCCCAAATTCTAACTCTGTCGTTTTTCGAAAAATGTTGAAAATTTTTTCTCACCGATTGCCTTGAAACTCACCCTACCGATGCAGAATTTCACGCTGAATCCGAATCTGACCTCCGTTTTCTCATCCGACCACTCCTTCCACTCGAAACAACCCATTTTACAACCCAACATTCAGCAGATTGCACCAAAAACATCACACACTATAGCCTCAAGACTAATCCTGGCGGTCGCCCACGTCAACCTAGACGGTCGCCCACGTCAACCAGGCGGTCGGACCAACTCACCCGAGTCTCACACTCTGTCGTTGCAGAGGGGGGGGGACGTCAGCGAACATGTTGTGAACGTGGACCCACCCGGCCGGCACACCACGACAGACCACGACCTCTGTCGTTCCAGAGGGGGGGGGGACTCAGACACGAAGCACCACGGCGGCCGACCACGACACTCTGCCGTGCCAGAGGGGGGGGGGACGCAGCGATGGCCGCCATCTTGCGCGGTCCAGAAGTGGAGTTTTGCTTACTACTCATGTCCATTATACATTCCATTGTTCAGTCCATTGTACATTGAATTTATTGATTTATATTTATATTACGTAAGACATTCACCTTTCAACCTAATTATATCATGATCTATTGTTGCAGCCGCAGCCCAGTCCCTGTCTGAGTGATGGTGATTGTTCAGCGTGTGCATCTTCTGCTGCGTGCGTGTCGCCACGCAATAATCCCTCGATTGGGGATGTAACTAAGAAACGACCTCTTGTTAAACATCGACCTTCACAACGTTCCGATCTGCCGGCGCCCGCCATATTGTTATTCAACGCGAGATCACTGCCCAATAAAGTTGATGATCTGAGAATTAGAGCGTGCCGCTATGATCCTGCCATAATATGCATCACCGAATCGTGGCTTGACTCCTCTATGGATGATACTGTGATCTCTATTCCCAAGTACAACTGTGTGCGTCTCGACCGTGACTCGAATGGTGGTGGCGTAGTTCTTTTTTACAAGTCCAACTTACATGTCTCTGTCTTGTTCAATAAATCTATGTCTGACATCAAAACTAATGTCTTAAGATGTCACATTGAGGAATATGATTCGTGTGTCACAATCATCTATCATCCGTACTGGGGAAAAGTCAGTGCTCATGACACTCTTATCTCCTTACTACAAGAACATGTTGATGACTGTCCCGCTACTCATACCATTATTGTAGGCGATGTCAACGATCTCAGACATCACATTACCGACTTCTTTGAGTTAAATGGCCTTAAGCAACTTGTTAGTCAGCCTACCAGAGGCAAGAATACTTTAGATATCATAGCTTCAAATCAATGTCAAAAATTTCTTCCATCAAACTGTATTAGTCCTTTATGTCGTTCAGATCATTGTGGTATTTTTATCTGTCCCGCTAAGGTTACGAAACCAATTGTAACAAAAATGAAGGTGCGTTCTTTTTCATCTACATCTTTCGCACAATGTTGTCAAGTTTTAGCTCAGGTTGACTGGTTTAGTTTATGCTTGTCAGCCGATGATATCGATGTTGCAGTCAACTGTTTTCAGTCCTTTATATACTATCTGTTTGTCACTTTTTGTCCCGAAAAAACAATACGCATGCGTAATATTGACCCTCCTTGGCTCACTCCAGCTCTTAAAGTCCTTTCCGAAGCTCGTGATAAAGCCTTGTCGAAGGGAAATTACAGTAAATTTTTGTGTTTGAGAGAAAAATTCTTGATGAAACTCTCTGAAGCTAAACACAGGTATTACAACTCTCCTTCGTGTTCTGACTCCTGGAAATCGATAAATTCTCAAGTCAAAGGTAGTAGGCCTAATTCTTCTCTTTCGATTGACATTACAAAAGCTAACGATTTGAATGATAAGTTTCGCTCCGTTTTCTCCTCATCAGACATTCACCATTTCTCCTACAAAAGTCCCTCGATTGACCCTATCTCGTCTACCGTCTCTACCGTCAGGGAGTCTCAAGTTCTGCATATGATTAGAAAATGTAAGTCGAATTCACCTGGTCCGGATGGAATTCCTGGGTTTTTCTTCCGTGCTTTTGCTGATTTTCTAGCCTTTCCTCTATCTGTTATCTATTCTCGCTGTCTTAACTCGTCATTCTTCCCTCAAGCTTGGAAGTACGCGAACATCATCCCTATTGTAAAGAAAGATAGTCCCGAATTCAGACCAATTTCTATCCTTCCGTTTTGCAGCAAAATCCTCGAAAAGCTGTTCAGAGACTTGGTTCTGATTCCTTCCCTTTCTCATGACCTTCACCACCGTCAATTTGGCTACATCAACAGGTTTGGTGGTTTCACGAATGCACTACTGTCTGTCAGACTTTCTGTTTTACAGCACATTACGGCTGCTTCTAAGAATTATGAAGCCTTGTTAGCCATTGATTTTTGTAAGGCTTTCGACTCCTTAAGCCATTGTAAACTGTTGAACACAATTGCAAACTATTTTAACTGCAACTCTCACACTGTTCATTTTGTACGTCAGTTTTTGTGCAATCGATGTCAGCGAGTGCGTGCAAGTGATGCAACTTTTACCGATTGGACTGATATTTCCAGTGGTGTGCCCCAGGGATCAATCCTGGGTCCGATTCTGTTTATTTTGTTTATAGACGGCTTCCGACTTTTCCCAATACCAAAGCTGTGGCATACGCAGATGATATTTCATTAATTCACTTCTCTCACGACGACAATGAACATGATGATATTCAAAATGTTGTTGACTCATTTTGTAATTGGGTTGACGGTAAAGGTTTAAAAGTCAACACCAAGAAAACCAAGTGCTTGTTGTTTTCTCGTAATGGAGTGTCCAAACCTTAAGGTTTGCATTAATGGTATTCAAATTGTACTGGAGGATTCTGTCCGACTGCTTGGAGTACATTTTTCTTGTGATCTGAAATGGGACACCTATTTTAAATACATATACAGCTAGTGTTGTCGCGCTATGTCTATCGTAAAAAAGATTAAGAAACAACTGTAACGACAGCAGTATTATCTGGCAAGCTTATTTGAGCTTTGTCTTTTGTCATATGTCTTTCTGCTGGCCAGTGTTATGTGATATGAAGAAGGTACACCTCAAAAAACTGGAACGTCTACATCGTGTTGCTATTAAATGGTCTGGAGCCACCAATAGACCCCATCTACATGTTTTACTTGTCAGAATATGTGACAAACTTGTGACAAATATTGCAACTTTTAAAGACAGACATCCTCTCTCCGAATTTTTCATCCTAAGAGAAAATGTTTCTCATATTAGACATCCCCGAGTGCTTCAATCGCACGCTAGAACTTCTGCATTGTATAACAAATCGTTCGTTAAATATGCCAGTATTACATGATTGTAAATTTGTTCGATATGTGCACGCAGGTATCCTCTCATACCGCTTTTGTATGACGATTGAATAAAGCATTATTATTATTATTCGATACATGATAATCTATTACGGCAGAACTCTGTAAGGAGATATTTCTTGACACTTCGTATCAATAATAAGTTTCTTTTTGATATTTGATTTAGTATCAATAAAAAAAGGAATATATACATGATGTCGCTTGTGATTGTTATTACAAAGTACTCGTACATGTAGCGCCACTCAAATATATAAGTTCATCTATATGTACATTGTAAGCTAATTCTTGAATTATATTCTTGTTCTCGTGCAATTTTATATTTATTCGTTACACTTGTTTACTCCATTTACTTTTCAATGAATGTCATTCTTACATAAAAAATGCAACTTTCTACTGAAATCTAACATTAGCAGAAGTTAATGAAATTTGAATCGATTGCTATCAAAAGCAACAAAATATTAGTTAGACGATTTTTCTAGGATAATTTTCACACATGTAGTATCTTACATAATAAATGCAAGAATAAATTATTTAGGCCTACTGCAATCTAATTTTTTAGCATCATTTGATTAAGAAATGTAAAATTTGAAATTTAGTCTGCATGTAGGGCCCTCAACTTAACTAATCATCTCTTTACGAGTTTAATAAGTAGCACTAAAAAGGATAGTCAAGAATTATAACAAGTAACAGGATCGTTAAAATTATTTTAGAACTTTTGGCATTTGTGGTGCATGAACTTTGATTATAAGATAATTTTGATGAGGCTACATGTCTATCTATCATGTGACAGGTGATGTGATTTACATGAATCTTCATAACAAATCTTTACAATTTTGATACCACAAGGCCTCTACCTAGATAGACATAGAATCTTGAATCAAAATGAAACTAAAGATGATTCCAGAAAAGGAAATTGCACTCACATCATTCACCCTTGCAGCATGTGGGTCAAGCGGGTCAAAGATGTGGTGGGTCAGGTAGCTCATGGGTTAAGTTTCGTTGACCCACTTCCAACTTTGAGGGCAAATTATGGGCAATTTGACACTGGCAATTTACCACACTTCAAACACTAATAGGTATAGATCACTAAGTCTAACGGCACCGACCCGACTAGGTGTGGAACTCCTCACAGAGGCTCCACCTCACGCGTGTGAAGTTAGCACCGCCACTCAGCACCGCCATCTTGAAAAATGGAATGTACCAGTCAAACCAACGGTCAGAATCGATCTAGATGGAGTGTGCCAGCATGTGCCACTCACTATTTTGAAAGAATTCCCCCTAGTTTAGGAGAAATCACTGATTGAAAGTTCGACATGGCAGTGATGTGAAGTCAGCACCGCCACTAAATTTTTTTTTCCAAAATACACAATCAAAACATACGAAACACGCACAACAGATAGAAGACCATCAAAAACATTGTGCCAGCAAGTTTCAGCACCTAAATCCCCGTACTTGCTGAGAAATTAGTCCCCGAAACCACAAAATGGCGGTGATGTGAAGTTAGCACCGCCACTGAAGTCTTTTTTTTAAAATACGCAATTAAAACACGCGAGACAAGTACAACTCAGAGATGACCATCAAAAACATTGTGCCAGCAAGTTTCTTCTCCTAAGACGCCGTACTTGCGGAGAAATTAGTCCCCGAAAGCTCAATGCGCTGGCGGTGATGTGAAGTTGGCACCGCCATCTTGAAAAATGGAATGTGCCAGTCAAACCAACGGTCAGAATCGATCTAGATGGAGTGTGCCAGCATGTGCCACTCGTTTATTTCACGAAAACCCCACCACAGTCGGTGGAAAATCAAACCGAAAGCTCAATGGCGGTGATGTGAAGTTGGCACCACCACTGAATGTTTTTTCCAAAATTGGAACCTCTCAATGGAGGTATTGTAAAGTTTTCCACTTCGACATTACACCGTTTGCTTACTGGCTATACAGATATCAATGCAAATACGAATATCTCGACAGGTGAATACCGTCATGTGCCTGAACTGTTAACAGAAAGCTGAAGCTATTACCTTGTTCAAAACTCTGTAAGACAGTGAAGGCATTTGACGAGTATATGCAATGGCATAACTAGGAAGACTTACTTTCTTATTAAAGGCCATTGATGAATAGCATGCGATTCGTTTATGTTTCCCCGCATGAAGGAGGAGAGTTCGCGACTTACAACGGCAAAACTATTGGTAATGGTTTGAATTTTTCATTTGACCAACGACGTCCCATGATTGGTCAGTTTTCAGTTACCATATGATCAATATATCGATAAACATTTTCATTTGTTTGCCGTGGAAAATATATTCACGCCATGCGATTAATTACAGCCTGTACAACTTAAAACAAGAATGATTAAATAGATGTGTTTATGAAATAATGAAAATACTCTACGAATAGATTAGATGTTGTGACTTCTAGCTAGATGATATGAATAGATGAGTCTCAATATCCCTTCAATTTTGAGTATGCTTGCACATCCAGTGAATCAGAAATTCTTGAAGTCAATTGAAACATTGATAGAAAACAATATTGGCAATATCTACAACATTATTAGTGTCATGATGTGCGTACATCTTTATCACATTTGATGATCTTGATGAACAATTGAAGCAATAACATTAGGAGATCGAAGGGCATATTTCCAGCGCTGTCAGACTGCTTCATTGAAGAAGCATGATGCTCAATTGAGTTTGTGGTGTTTTCAAACATAGAGTAGGGATATATGGGATATCCTAATATACTTACTCTATGCTTTCCAAGGTGCGCAATCTTTTTGGAAAGGAATTATCAAACTACATCGTTCAAACCATAGGTAGGTTCTAACCTACAGTGGAAACAGATTCTCATTAAATTGAGGATGACCCAGCCTTCTTGACGATGGATACCAATCGAGGTTTTGAAAAACATTAGTCGAACGGCTGGTTTTTAAACCCAATTAATTGCCTGGAAAATTTTTATCTTTTCTCTCGATCCGCACAAAATAGCGGGAATTTTTAAAATTCCACAGGTGTGTGTGTTAAACACATTTATTTAATCATTCTTGTTTTAAGTTGTACAGGCTGTAATTAATCGCAGGGTGTGAATATATTTTCCACGGCAAACAAATGAAAATGTTTATCGATATATTGATCATATGGTAACTGAAAACTGACCAATCATGGGACGTCGTTGGTCAAATGAAAAATTCAAACCATTACCAATAGTTTTGCCGTTGTAAGTCGCGAACTCTCCTCCTTCATGCGGGGAAACATAAACGAATCGCATGCTATTCATCAATGGCCTTTAATAAGAAAGTAAGTCTTCCTAGTTATGCCATTGCATATACTCGTCAAATGCCTTCACTGTCTTACAGAGTTTTGAACAAGGTAATAGCTTCAGCTTTCTGTTAACAGTTCAGGCACATGACGGTATTCACCTGTCGAGATATTCGTATTTGCATTGATATCTGTATAGCCAGTAAGCAAACGGTGTAATGTCGAAGTGGAAAACTTTACAATACCTCCATTGAGAGGTTCCAATTTTGGAAAAAACATTCAGTGGCGGTGCCAACTTCACATCACCGCCATTGAGCTTTCGGGTTGATTTTCCACCGACTGTGGTGGGGTTTTCGTGAAATAAACGAGTGGCACATGCTGGCACACTCCATCTAGATCGATTCTGACCGTTGGTTTGACTGGCACATTCCATTTTTCAAGATGGCGGTGCCAACTTCACATCACCGCCAGCACATTGAGCTTTCGGGGACTAATTTCTCCGCAAGTACGGCGTCTTAGGAGAAGAAACTTGCTGGCACAATGTTTTTGATGGTCATCTCTGAGTTGTACTTGTCTCGCGTGTTTTAATTGCGTATTTTAAAAAAAAGACCAGTGGCGGTGCTAACTTCACATCACCGCCATTTTGTGGTTTCGGGGACTAATTTCTCAGCAAGTACGGGGATTTAGGTGCTGAAACTTGCTGGCACAATGTTTTTGATGGTCTTCTATCTGTTGTGCGTGTTTCGTATGTTTTGATTGTGTATTTTGGAAAAAAAATTTAGTGGCGGTGCTGACTTCACATCACCGCCATGTCGAACTTTCAATCAGTGATTTCTCCTAAACTAGGGGGAATTCTTTCAAAATAGTGAGTGGCACATGCTGGCACACTCCATCTAGATCGATTCTGACCGTTGGTTTGACTGACACATTCCATTTTTCAAGATGGCAATGCCAACTTCACATCACCACCAGACGTATTGAGCTTTCGGGGGCTAATTTCTCCGCAAGTACGGCGTCTTAGGAGAAGAAACTTGCTGGCACAATGTTTTTGATGGTCATCTCTCAGTTGTACTTGTCTCGCGTGTTTTAATTGCGTATTTTAAAAAAGACTTCAGTGGCGGTGGTGCTAACTTCACATCACCGCCATTTTGTGGTTTCGGGGACTATCTCAGCAAGTACGGGGATTTAGGTGCTGTATTGTGTATTTTGGAAAAAAAATTTAGTGGCGGTGCTGACTTCACATCACTGCCATGTCGAACTTTCAATCAGTGATTTCTCCTAAACTAGGGGGAATTCTTTCAAAATAGTGAGTGGCACATGCTGGCACACTCCATCTAGATCCCGATTGATCTGATAGATCTGATTGTGTATTTTGGAAAAAAAATTTAGTGGCGGTGCTGACTTCACATCACTGCCATGTCGAACTTTCAATCAGTGATTTCTCCTAAACTAGGGGGAATTCTTTCAAAATAGTGAGTGGCACATGCTGGCACACTCCATCTAGATCGATTCTGACCGTTGGTTTGACTGACACATTCCATTTTTCAAGATGGCAATGCCAACTTCACATCACCACCAGACGTATTGAGCTTTCGGGGGCTAATTTCTCCGCAAGTACGGCGTCTTAGGAGAAGAAACTTGCTGGCACAATGTTTTTGATGGTCATCTCTCAGTTGTACTTGTCTCGCGTGTTTTAATTGCGTATTTTAAAAAAGACTTCAGTGGCGGTGCTAACTTCACATCACCGCCATTTTGTGGTTTCGGGGACTATCTCAGCAAGTACGGGGATTTAGGTGCTGTATTGTGTATTTTGGAAAAAAAATTTAGTGGCGGTGCTGACTTCACATCACTGCCATGTCGAACTTTCAATCAGTGATTTCTCCTAAACTAGGGGGAATTCTTTCAAAATAGTGAGTGGCGCATGCTGGCACACTCCATCTAGATCCCGATTGATCTGATAGATCTGATTGTGTATTTTGGAAAAAAAATTTAGTGGCGGTGCTGACTTCACATCACTGCCATGTCGAACTTTCAATCAGTGATTTCTCCTAAACTAGGGGGAATTCTTTCAAAATAGTGAGTGGCACATGCTGGCACACTCCATCTAGATCGATTCTGACCGTTGGTTTGACTGGTACATTCCATTTTTCAAGATGGCAATGCCAACTTCACATCACCACCAGACGTATTGAGCTTTCGGGGGCTAATTTCTCCGCAAGTACGGCGTCTTAGGAGAAGAAACTTGCTGGCACAATGTTTTTGATGGTCATCTCTCAGTTGTACTTGTCTCGCGTGTTTTAATTGCGTATTTTAAAAAAGACTTCAGTGGCGGTGCTAACTTCACATCACCGCCATTTTGTGGTTTCGGGGACTATCTCAGCAAGTACGGGGATTTAGATGCTGAAACTTGCTGGCACGATGTTTTTGATGGTCTTCTATCTGTTGTGCGTGTTTCGTATGTTTTGATTGTGTATTTTGGAAAAAAAATTTAGTGGCGGTGCTGACTTCACATCACCGCCATGTCGAACATTCAACCAGCGATTTCTCCTAAACTAGGGGGAATTCTTTCAAAATAGTGAGTGGCACATGCTGGCACACTCCATCTAAATCGATTCTGACCGTTGGTTTGACTGGCACATGCATTTTTCAAGATGGCGGTGCCAACTTCACATCACCGCCAGCGCATTGAGCTTTCGGGGACTAATTTCTCCGCAAGTACGGCGTCTTAGGAGAAGAAACTTGCTGGCACAATGTTTTTGATGGTCATCTCTGAGTTGTACTTGTCTCGCGTGTTTTAATTGCGTATTTTAAAAAAGACTTCAGTGGCGGTGCTAACTTCACATCACCGCCATTTTGTGGTTTCGGGGACTAATTTCTCAGCAAGTACGGGGATTTAGGTGCTGAAACTTGCTGGCACAATGTTTTTGATGGTCTTCTATCTGTTGTGCGTGTTTCGTATGTTTTGATTGTGTATTTTGGAAAAAAAAATTTAGTGGCGGTGCTAACTTCACATCACCGCCATGTCGAACTTTCAATCAGTGATTTCTCCTAAACTAGGGGGAATTCTTTCAAAATAGTGAGTGGCACATGCTGACACACTCCATCTAGATCGATTCTGACCGTTGGTTTGACTGGTACATGCATTTTTCAAGATGGCGGTGCCAACTTCACATCACCGCCAGACGTATTGTGCTTTCGGGGACTAATTTCTCCGAAAGTACGGCGTCTTAGGAGAAGAAACTTGCTGGCACAATGTTTTTGATGGTCATCTCCCAGTTGTACTTGTCTCGCGTGTTTTAATTGCGTATTTTAAAAAAAAGACTTCAGTGGCGGTGCTAACTTCACATCACCGCCATTTTGTGGTTTCGGGACTAATTTCTCAGCAAGTACGGGGATTTAGGTGCTGAAACTTGCTGGCACAATGTTTTTGATGGTCTTCTATCTGTTGTGCGTGTTTCGTATGTTTTGATTGTGTATTTTGGAAAAAAAATTTAGTGGCGGTGCTGACTTCACATCACCGCCATGTCGAACATTCAACCAGCGATTTCTCCTAAACTAGGGGGAATTCTTTCAAAATAGTGAGTGGCACATGCTGGCACACTCCATCTAGATCGATTCTGATCGTTGGTTTGACTGACACATTCCATTTTTCAAGATGGCGGTGCTGAGTGGCGGTGCTAACTTCACACACGTCTCCACCTCTGGTATTGATAACATCTCCATTTACTTGGAATTATCTGAGAAGTGAGCAAAAAAAAATTTTTATCTTATAATGTCATTCAGCTTGCGTAATTCTTGTCACGCTTCAGACAACAACCAATCCATCCGTGACTATACACTGCTCCCACGAACAGAATAATAAACCGACAAAATTTAGGGTTGTTTCAATGTCATAACACATTCACTGGAGGCTTCATGAAGGATGGTTCACGAAAGCGGTTTCACGGGCTCTCGGGAAGTTGTTCATCATATAAAGATAATCGCTGAAAACTTGACCAGATTGCGTGACATTTTCGTTGATCAATTGTTGTTTAAGGAGACTTTCAAATCATTAAGTGGAAAGGCAATCTTAGTCGAACGAGGTGCTGCTCGCTTTCTCCTTGAAGAAAAAGATGACAATGAAAATCTTCTTGAAGGCGTATGCGACATTGCCATTCAATGCATATCCGTTGACTCGCTGGTTGAGAGAGTTACTCAAGGCGGTGGAACCTTGTTACAAGAACCTCATGATGAAATCACAGATCAAGGAGTTGTACGCAAAGCCGTTGTGCAGTCGATTGTTCCTTCACTACGTCATACGATTATCGATACTTCAGGATGGGAAGGACCCTTTTTGCCTGACTACATCGCTGTAGAAGAAAGTGAAACTTCAAACTTATCATCGGCTTTTGATCGTCTACGCTTTGACCATGTTGCAATTGCGTGCAATATCGGAGAGACTGAGAAAGTTATTGGATGGTACGAAGACTGCTTTGGAATGAGAAGATTGCCAGTAGGCCCAGGAGAAAACGACAAAGATGGTCTGGTTATAACATACGGCTCGACCGGTGAGATTTTGCTCATTCGAATTTTATATGCATTAGGGATCGGTTTGGGCAGTTCGCATTCGCAATTAGGGTAGTTAAGTGACGTGGCGCTGCATTTCAATAATTTAGTGTTTGCATCGCGGAAGCAGTAGACATTCTTAAGGTTCATTTTCATCGGACGCGGCGCCGTCTCGCGCGTCTCTGTGTGACCAGCCCCATAGGTTAATAAGGTTCTAAACGTAAATTCTGACGCGTGAGGCCGCGCCGCGTGAATGTACCTTTGCTGTGTAACACATTATGGCCACCGCCACTGGGGTTGGTGTTCTTATCGCACTTGAGCTCATAATAGCTCTTTTTTGCCTAACGTACTTTGGAACCACTAACGCACAGTCATCAAAAGCACTTTAGAAAATGTGGTCGTTCTAGAGAGTTGATCAGTTTATAAATACAAATTCTTAAACACTTAATTATGAAATCACTGTACCCTTAGCAGTGTTTAGTTTTTTATGGCAACAAGGGAGCGCTATTCCTCCTCCATCAGTCAATGACATTAATATTAACATCTTCGAGACTACCATGAAACATTTTACTCATGTGAATAGGTTAATGCGATTGTTACACAAAAAATACTTGTAAATTTTGATTTAATCTGTTTGAAATATTGACGTGGATGCGGAGTCTTATCTATTTGGTAATTCCGGAGTTTGATGGCACTTCGACTTTGGGAGTAGGCCTTGTAGGCAGTAGAAGTACCGGAATCGGAGTGAGAATATGAGAACTACATCCAGTCTTCTCTATGTGTTGAGCGCCAATACCAGTTCACCTAACGCATGAATCGTGATCGGTTAAGTAGGTCAAATCATGAAATCATGTTAGATTACTCAATTAATGTGCAAATACCAAATTACACAGCATTATGAATGCGCTCCCAAAAATTGACGACTGATAATGCTACACGCATTCAGAATAAAAACCTTTATTCTTATTTTCGGACAGCACCACCCAGGAAAATGAAAACTACAATTTTCGCGAGGAACCTTTCGTCTGATCAATCAGCCATATTCAGGCGTAGTCATGTGATTACGCCTGAAGATGTCTGATTTCGCGGACCACCAATTTTAAATGGCAGCAGTACTATATTATATTCTACTTAATATTCTTTTATTACGTACTTTAAAGTCATTTTAAGTGCATATATGAGCTGCTGTCCACATAAGTGCATATATAGTGATCGTATTACATAACAAAATTTGACATGTAAATATGTAAAGGAGTATCGTGCGCAACTAATTTGTTTAATATTAAGGAATCATGTGATTTACTTTCCACAATTCACGTGAGTATTGAAGAGCGAATATGCCTGTAACAAATCGGAAGCTTTTCTTTTGTGCAATTAGACTTTTTTGGTGATTTGACCGACATTACCTTATTTCATCCAAAAACAACGGTCTCTAAGTGCAGTGCAACTATCCGCCTGAAATCCGCAAAAGATAAAATTGATTTTGCTACAATTATTGATCATGCTACATATGTATATATATATATATATATATATATATATATATATATATATATATATATATATGTACATGAGTGCACATGTGTCACCAAACATATAAGCTTTCAAAAACCATGCTTGGGCTCCACAGGTAGTCGTGTGCTAATGTCATTCGAGTATGGGAAATATATATTAGTGAGGTAGAAAACAAATTCAGCAGGAATATTTGAAAAAAATGTTGACCTGTCAAAATCTTGCGCTTGGATTCCTCCGTTCGTATAGTCAAGATCTGATTAATATAGCATCTTTCTAGATTCATTGAGGAGTGGAGTCATTTTCACACCATCGATTCAAATAATGTCCGCAGGCCACTTTTGATGTGAGAAGCGGTGGCGGGCCACCCAATATGTCCTGCCAGGCCACCAAGTATTTGATATATACTTGATATGTAACTGTAGTGCTGATCTAATTATGTTGGTCTAACAGCTTCGCAGTTTCATGTATTAGCAAAATCCATCAGAGCAGAATTAGCGGTTGATTTGTAACGGCCTTGCGTGTCAAAATATTTATCATCCACAAAGTCTACCAAAGTGGCTTCACCACATTCATTCAAACAGGAATTATTTTCGCATGAACTCTTTTGTAGAAGCATTAAATGACATGTTATGCTCTCCTTCTCGACCTAAGGATGATGTTGATTTACGATCAATAAGCAAAACCTCCCGAGTCCCGCTGCATAACAGTAATACGACTTCTGTTAATTTTGCTTAATAAGAAACTTCGTTTGATCTGCGCGTTTTAGCCTGCTACTGATGGAAGTAGTGTGCAGTCTTTTCCTGTCATCTCGTCCTTGTGGAGATCAATTGAAATTCGTCCACCGACGAAAATTCCTGAACTTCATTTCACCGAATAGCTTACAACTTGTTCTATTTCAGCGAAGAGCGTCAATCAACTTGATGGAGCAAGGTCACTAAACGAATCTATATAGTCTCATTAATTCACCACACATCAATTTCAAATCTTAAAATCATCCGAGCGCATTGCATGACATTACGACATCACGAGACATTAGAGTCCTACACAGAGATGGAAAAGGACGGTAAAGGCCTGCTTCTACTTTCTTACTTCGAATTTACTTTTTATTGTTACTGTCTTGCAAAAGTACCAGACAGTAATTCTAGATTGTCAAAAGGTTGTTAGCAGATAAAGTCTATATTTTGATTTTATTGTTAATGAAATTTCATTTAACACTTGATGCAAAATTCTGTGCATCCTTATTGTTTTAATACTGCTCTTCGTTTTCAAATAGATACTTAGCATGCAGTAATGCATTTTTTTCACCCCAGCGACTTTTGATTTTCAGCTAATAATATCTGACGGATAAATGGTTTCCACAATAAATCTTATAGATAACGTAGCCTCCGTGCATTTTCAATTAATGAAACTGATATTTCGTGAGTATCGAGCGGGTAATCAAATAGGACACCGGTTATGTGAAATCAATTATCGGTAGGGCTAGTACCAAGGACAACAGCGATTTCGCATAGCAGAGTAGTAAGTAAATCTACACCACTGGACCGCGCAAGATGGCCGCCGTCGCTGACGTCCCCCCCTGTCAGACGAGTCGGCCGTGGTCCGCCGCCGTGTTGCTTCGAGTCTGACGTCCCCCCCTCTGGCCCGACGACGTATAGCGACAGGTGGTTCGTGATGCGCTCTCCAGGTTGGCGTGGTGTGCCGGCCAGGTTGGGAGGGTGGAATGTCGGCGTCGGAGCTCACCTGAAAAAATATTAAGTGTCAGAGTGACTTTGTATGGACAAAATTTTGAAAATTTTCCAAAGTGTCGAATTTCGACCTAGGACCCTTACCAAAACAGTTTCCATCAAATTTCACCGACCTCCCCCCCCCGGGCACAGATCTTCCAATTTCGGTTCTAGTGATCGTAGAAAGTCGTGCAATAACTCGTTTGAAAGCTAAGAGTGAGACAAATTCAGTGAAAGAAACGGCTTGTTCATATCTGTCTTCGTTTAGATGTGAGACGCCATTTAATATTTTGGGAGATTGATGAAAAACGACAGACTTAGCATTTCCCAAGAAACAGCTCCAGCGGGCGAATGAAGGCTCGGATTGGTAAACGGAGGCCAGATTTGGAATCAGCTTGACGTTATTGTCCAATGAGGATCATCATCCAATGAGAATCAAGCATTTCTATATAAATAGCGAGCCTTCCACAGTGAGAATCATTCCATCGTTGAATCACACGAGTGACGGACGCACATTTTCTCTCTCTCTCTCTATTCTATTATCCAACTAAAATGGTAAGTCGCTACTTCCCTCCCTCTCCTCCCTTGAACGTAAACTTAATACAATCCTTTTCATTTCCAGGCATCTACTCCATCTGCTGCACTAGTAGGACAAAATGGCGGTCAAACGTTACAAGGTTCGATACGATCAGATCATCTACAACTGAGGCCAGTGGAAGAAACAACCAAGGTACATAATCCTACACCGCTACAGCGTAAATTTAAACAAGTCTTGCGTTATGACGATCATAGCGTAGTACTCCAAACGGGAATGCTCCCTTCCACGGATGTCAAGATAATGCGCAATCAGTATGGGGACTACATACTGATCCCCGTGAGTCCGTACATTCGCCACCAACTTGATATTATTGAGGAGTATGTGACATTAAATATGGACATTCCTACTCCTCTTGCTCAAGAGTGGAAGGCGAGAGATGACAAGGATACTCCCTATAGAAAGATTTGGGATGGTAATCAAATTTGCCTACCGGTATCACATTGGTGCACTTACTATAAGAATGAGGGAGATCATTCAACATCCATCACATGCGACGAGCTCGGAGAAGGTACTTGGGATATCCTTTTCAAAGTGAAAGGGCTATATTATGGTCGACACAAGGATAATAAAATAGCCTCTCTCTCCATGCGTATGGAATCCATCCTATATATTCCAAAACCACCCAACGTGGATGACATAATTGATCAAATCCTTAACAGCAGTGGTACGAAGCGCAAGTCGGAGAAGAATGCTGCCTCAAAACGCAAATCAAAGGAGAATTACTAGTCCTTTCCTAACTCTACCCTATGACAATTCGCTTATGTGCTTTGAGTGTCGTGGACGTGGTCTTATAAGATACATTTTACTTCTTCGTTGCCATCAGATCATTTGTGTATTTTGTCGTGAAAGGGCGATCATGTCTTTCTCAAACGACTGCGGAACAATACATTTTCATAGGCAAAGTTTAAAATAACTGTTCAAGATTATGTGATAAATTTTCATAAAGATGAGACCGACATCGAAGCAGTGGTCGATGATGCTAACACTCTATTTCTAGAGTTAATGAATACATTCTCTGATAGCATTGTCATGGCGCGATTAGTTGCGAAAATTAAGTTTAGTCATTTTGGAAAGGAAGAGGTGGAAAGTCGCTCTTTCCATTTTGCTTCTTATTCAATGGAAGTGGTAGATCACCCCGAAGAATTTTTTAAAAGACATATGATAAAAATTGCTGAACGTCTTAACGCACTTAACAATCATGGTAGCAGTCTAGTGATTGAAGCGATTTCAGATATTCACATTCAACTTTCCATAAAGAAAAATTGAAAATGCAGTGGTACTTGATTGTAACACAACTGGTTTTCGAGCTATGCCTGCTCACTCTCGAAGTGTATTCCTTCTGTACATGCGTCTATTATTTAGAAAAGGCTAGCAAATTCATATCTTCAAAAAGACTTGCTATTGACATCAGTAACGGTGAAACTATGTGTTGCGATGTATGTAAGCCAAAGGATGGAAATGAAAAGCGCATCTTCAAGAGATGTAAGCATGCTTTTTGTCAACGCTGTTTCATACGTAATTGCATTCAACTTCGCAAATGTAACCACTGTGATATTGCTCATTTCGAGTGTCACTTATGCCGCAATAGTTAGTACCTATGCAAATGTGGTAAAGATAGGTTTTAGCAAAGACTAACACGGAAAATGGCGAAACGTAAAATGACGAAACGTAAAAGTCAAAAGTCTTCACAGTTTTCTTCAGCCATTCAAGCTCTCCGACGAATGAAAGCAAATCAGCGATACAATGCTATACGACATGCCAACGATAAATTCATTCGTGAAATTATTTCTCATGTCAGACATTTGAGGACGAAGAAATTAGCGCCAAAACAACGAAAGTTACTTAAGCAATATGCTACGAAATTGCGTTTCATCTCCAATCCTAAAGTCACCCTTCAAAGAACGAGGGAAACTCTAACACAAAAGGGCGGTTTCCTTCCAGCGCGTTACTACCGATGCTAGCTCCTATCGTGGGCAACGTATTGGGTAATATCTTTGGCTCTAGACGTTAATTATGCAAATGTTGAATCTCAAAGTATTATAATGGATTTCAGACTTCAGTGTGATAAAGTTCTGACTGTATCAGGTCCATCTCATGCAGGTAAAACTGTTTTCACGCTGAATTTATTGGATAAAAGAAGGGAGTTGTTTAAGGAACCTATAAATCGAGTGACTTGGTGTTATGGTATTTATCAACCGTCGCTGTTTCAGGAATTGCAAAGTCGCAACTTTATTCGACATGAAGGAATTATTCCAGTGGATAAACTTCAGTCTATTGATGTTGTTGTATTGGGTGATTTATTAAAAGAAAGTAAGAATTCCAAAGATGTTACAGATATGTTCACCCGCGCAGCACATCATAAAAGGTGCTCTATCATCTATATCACACAAAATTTCTTTCCTGATGGAAAAGAAGCTCGTACACGAAACCTGAATACACACTATTATGCTATTTTCAAGAATCCGCGAGATAAAAGTCAATTTGAAATTTTAGCGAGACAAGTTGCACCCAGAGGATCAAAAGCCTTAATTGAAATTTTTCAAGCAGCTACTGAAAAACCATACGGTTACTTATTCATTGACTTTACGCAAGAGTGTCCGGAAGAATTTAGATTTCGAAGTGATATTTTGAAAACTCCCATGATTATCTACAAACTATGAGTTCTTATTCTCGCATGATTGTTATTCCTCAGGATGAATATGTACAATTGACTGCCATGCAGCAAGTAAAGCAACCTCTTGCAAATCAAATGTATAGGAAAGAAATAGATTATCAGCAAAATGTTCACATCAAAGATCCACATCGTGCTGTATTATTACAATCGGAAACTGTTGAGCAATTGAAAAACTTGAAGAATAAGATGCGTGACTCTGTATCGACTGCTACACCTTTAGCATCTCGCGCACATGCCATATCTCTTTTCAATAGTATTGAACCCCATCTCAATGTAAATGATAGAGGAGAAATCATTACAGATGAAAATAAAGTGATTGATGCTTCACGTTATGAAGACTTGATTCAGTATGCGACACGTAGAAAGCGCCGTCAGGGCTATGTTCCACCTGGTTGGACATACTTTCTTAAACTATTGAAAAAGCATAATGTGCCAAAATTTGCTTTGAATAATGAGACATTGAAAGAACTTGATTCAACCGTGGCTACTGCTCCAATGCTTCAGACGATGAAAATGCCAACAAATTGGTTTAAGACGTCAACCGCTACATCCCCTCCCACACTCACTAAGCCAACAAGAGGAAGAACTCGACGTAGATCTACGCCACCACTCAAACTAGTAAAAGGAAAACGTAAAACAGCTCCTCCCAAGAAATACATGTTCTCAGACTATTAATATGAAGCAGATGTGTTGCTTGCCATGTAATGAGTCGCCAGAGGTGAATGTCGTTGTCACTTGCACTTGCTGCGCCAGCTCTCATAATGAAACCCCTAAGCAATGTGAACACGATCGCAAAACCGCTAAAGCTAAATGCTGCAGTTGTTGTAAATGTAGAAAGGCAAGAAAACAAAAAGATGAGAAGGAGGAAAAAGAGTCAGTCGTCATCGACTGAACGTTTGAAGTCAATCTATTATGATGTAAAACATCCGGCAGGATTTGCATCTATCAAGAAATTATCAAAAGCGAGTGGTCTTCCACAATCACAAGTGAAACGATGGTTAAAGGGTCAGGCTACCTATACACTCCACAAACAAGCGAAAAAGAAGTACCGCACCCGCCATTATATTGTTCATGACATTGATGAAGAGTGGCAAGCAGATTTGTGTGATGTTGCCTCCATCTCAAAACATAACTCGGGCAATAATTTTATTTTAACCGTCATTGATATTTTCTCGCGTTATGCGTGGGCTCAACCTTCAAAAACTAAAGAAGGGAAAGGAGTAGCAAAAGCATTCCAAACAATTTTTCGAGAAGGTCGCATTCCAAAAAGAATTCAGAGTGATCAAGGAAAAGAGTTTGAAAATCAGCATGTGAGAAGATTATTTGAGAGGCATGACATTGAGTTGTTTAGTGTAAAGAGTGCTTATAAAGCTGCACTCGTTGAACGTTTTAATCGCACATTAAAAAATCGCTTGCGGCGACATTTTACTGCCAACTTGACACAAAATTGGACAAAGGTTCTACAAGATACACTCCATGCCTACAATCACTCTATCCATTGTTCTATTGGACTCAGACCAGTAGATGTAAATGCTGACAATGTAGATAAAGTGCGCGAATCATTCCAACGTAAACGCACTCATGTGAAAAGTGATGTGAAAATTGGTGATAAAGTTCGTATCTCAAAAGTGAAGAGTGTTTTTGCTAAAGGGTACCTTCCGAATTGGACAGAGGAGGTATTTACAGTATCAAGGATTGATCAAAAAGACTCTCCCACCACCTACAAGTTGAAAGATTACGATAATGAAGAAATTGAGGGTAGCTTTTACCGCGATGAGATTGAGGTAGTCACTGAAAGTGAAACATATTTGGTAGAGAAAATCATTCGATGTAAAAAACGGCAAGGTGAAGAATGGTGTCTTGTTAAATGGACTGGTTATCCTTCAAGTATGAACTCTTGGATGCGTCGTGCCGACATCTTTCATCTAAGTGATCGACAGTGATTCATGCAAAGTTGTAACTAACAATGTTTAGGGTTTGAGCTATGAATCCAACTGCTTCATTTTATTCACGACCCTCCTATGTAAGTGGTGGAGGACAAATTTACATCGGCGCTCGCCGCCAACGTGGAGGTAGCATACTTGGTGCACTGAAATCTGTTGTAGCACCTCTCATATCCAATGTCGGAAGATCTTTAAAACGAAATGTTTTAAGTAATGCCGTTGGCTTTGCTGGTGATGTTGCTAGTGATCTTTCCAGAGGTAGAAGTTTTAAGAGCAGTTTGTTGAATCGTGGGAAGGAACGCGGTTTAAAAACATTGAAGCAGACCTTTGCTGGTGTTACTCAAGGAAAGAAATCACCTAAACGAATGAATAAAGGAAGGAGGAAACATCGCGGAGCTGGTAAGGTGCGATCTTCAGTCAAAAGGCATTCACGCAAACGTCGCGGAGGCTCTAATCATTCATCAGGCGCTAAACGACGACGCTGCCATAACTTCTAATCATGGAGTGTAAAACTTCCGGGTTTTGCTTGTTTGATCAACAAGCCATACAGACAGATATTCTTAGTTCAAGTATTGTAGATTATCATCCTCGAACAGCTGAGAATGCTGGCCCCATTGAATTTGTTATTCCTGGTGGTAGTGATGACTACATAGATATGAGTTATGCGATGCTTGATTTGAGGTTTAGAATTCAGCAAGCAAATGGAATTGCTATTGACGATACACATAAAGTTGGACTGAACAATTTACCATTGACTACATTACTTCGCGATGTTTCTCTAACGATTGGAGAGCAGCAGGTGGAAGGTGGCCAAAGCGATTATCCCTATAAATCATATTTCAATCATGTATCACAGTTTCATCCAGCAGCACAAAAAAGTCATATGGAAGCCATGGGATGGTACAGAGATGAAGCAGGAAAATTTGATGCTGAAACAAACAGTGGCTTTGTAAAGCGATCTGCTATGATTAAAGATAATAAAGTATGTCAGCTATATGGTCCGCTGAATTTAGACTTCTTTAGACAGTCAAAGTTTTTACTCTGTAATACCAGCATGCGACTCAAGCTGACATTGAATAAGCCTGAATTTGCGCTGAATGCATTTGGTAAAGTTGACAATTTTAGAATTCATGTGGAAGATATTGCACTTTACATTCGTCGAGTAGTACCGAATCCAAGTGTCATTAGAGGACATGCTGAAGGTCTTAACCGCCAAAATGCCATTTACCCCATTCAGCATACAAAGCTTCTCGCCTTTACAATTCCGAAAGATCAAAAGAGTTTCATGAAAGATGGCCTCTTTCCATCGGAAGCACCGAAGCTCCTCATGGTGGCAATGGTTGAAAATGATGCATTTAATGGTAATATAAAGAAGAATCCTTTCAATTTTAAACACAATCAGTTAAGTGAAATTGCTTTACGTGTAAATGGTGTGAGTCATCCTGGTCCACCCTACAAACCAGATTTTGCTGCGGATCAATTTATGCGCAGTTATGTTGATTTTATGGATGTCTTTGGCTTTTACAATACGGATGACACCAACGGACTCACTATGAAAGAGTTTAAGAGTGGATATACTATTTGTGCATTTGATTTGACTGCTGACAGCGATATTAGTGCACCCTATCGTCAAGCGAACGTGCCTCATAATATTCGTTTGGATTTGACGTTCAAAAGAACACTACCTGAGACGATCAATGTATTAATTTATTCAGTCTTCGATTCAAACATTGAAATTACAAAGTATCGTGACGTGTTTCTTCAGTATAATCGTTAATGAGTTGGTTGACTGCTGACGATATTAAGACTAAAGTGCAGCGTAATGCAGACGAAGCGACGTTGAAAGCTTTCGATAATGTCTATTCGCTTGATACCTTACCACCTGCAGTAAATCACTATCCCATCTTTATTGTGCTAAACACTCATTCGCAGAATTTAGGCGGTGAGCATTGGAAAGCGATCTTTATTGGAGAAGACCGACGTGGTGAGCTATTTGACTCTCTTGCTCAACCTCCAAATATACCAACACAGCAGTGGTTGAGAAAACATACGCGTCAATATCAGCGAAATGAACGCATACTACAACATCCACTTTCATCAACGTGTGGTGCTTTTGTACTGTACTTCATCTTAAAACGTTTACATGTATCTCGATTTATATCTGTTATTCAAAACTTTTCATGTAATCCATCCTCTAATGAAAAAATGATTTGTAAGTTCTATCATGATTTGAAATAAAAACATCATGTAGGAAAAAATGTTTTCTTATTTTACAATCCACTTGGTACGTACATACTCGATGAGATAGTCTAGGATCGCATTTGCTTGTACATGAGATTTTAGTCCAGTAATGATCACTTTACTATTATGAAAGATTGCAACATGCACAGGTAACCAACAACTAATGAGAGCTGCAGGAAAAAGTTCGGGTTCATAACACAAATTGTAACTGCTGGTACGAATCTTCAAAAATGATACACTTTCACTCAATTGAGTAGAGATCACCATATTGTCCACAGTCAGATTCGACATCACACACCTCTCCCTCTTCCATATCCGACGTAGTAGTCTCTGTAGCTCTAAGCGCATTGACTGCGCCGATGAATGAGAAAGGGCGCCGAGAATCTGTACAGTCCCATTTGGGAAGAGTTGAAGATTCCGTGAATTGTTCATCTTCACCACTAACATTTGAGGTCGGACCGGGTAATACTTGCTGTTTGGAAGGTGTTGGTGTAATGTTGTGAGATCGATTTTGGTGTAGAGTCTGAAGCGACGGAGAATGTTGACGATGGTGTAGCGATGGCGCTTCATGATGAAAGAATGAGTAAATTGAGCGATGTACCTTCCTTTTATACTTTTCCCAACTACCTTGATGAAATGTGAAGTTAGTATGGAGTTGGGAATGATAGAGTTGAATTCGCCGTTTGTTGACGCGCAACCATTTGCGATTTCCAATACGTGAATATCTTTTCATATAGAAGTATTTCAAATCCTTCATGATATGATGTAGAGATTGAAAATGACGATAAGATAAAGCAAACTCTCTTCTCACATTTCCAGTTGAATCTTTGAAATAGACGTTTCGATCATGATCCGTTTCAATACGTTGTAGGGAATCTAATTTCCAACTCATGGTGCGTGGTAGTCATGTCTGATTAAGATTTGCATAGTAGGGCGATGAACTCACGACGAATAAATGTCATGATGGAGCGATGTATGTATCTTCTATACTTCTCCCAATTGTATTTGCGAAATGAGAAACAGTTTGCGGAATGAGAATGGCAGATTTGAATTTCATTTCTGTAATGTTGAAGCCAAACTTGATCACCCAAGGAGATGAATCTTAATGTTTCAAAATATTCCAAATCCCTCATGATATCATTGAGGTTGACAAATTGTCGCCATGTTAATGTAATACCTCTTGATGTATGACCATGAGAATTTTTGAAATGTACGTTTCCATCACGATCAACTCTGATATATTGTAGAGAGTCCAAAATCCAAGTCTTCATGATGTTATGCAAAGCCGCAGATCAGCAATATCAAAATGTCGTTTTATCATATTTTGCTTAGCAATGCGGCCGCAAATAGATTTGCTAGTAATCGAGCCGCACTCTTTTCTACTCCCATTGATCATACACAACAGCTAAATGGAAAGTGGGAAGTGGGTGTCACTCAACTTGTTCATAGCAACTGTGTCTATACTTTTGATCATGAGGTGATGACTATTAATATGAGACGCACAGCTGCTTACCAATGTGAAAAGGGCTGCCGAGTATACATTCCACAGTGGCCAAAGAAAGATCTCTTATCATGTAAAAAGTTTATATATGATTTCCTGAATAAAGCGTGTAAACATATTGTCCAATTTACTCCGCACAATGATGATCATAGTTATGTACATCATGTAGTTGAGAAAGATTGGATTGTTGGTTTAAGTCCAAGTTTAAGAAATGATTTAGGTTACCTCGCTAGCGCCTTAACAAGCTATGATAATTATAACGTTAATTACCACCCAAGTGGTCATAAACAGTTAATATATCGAGAGGAAGCTTATTATGTAGATCTTATTCCAAAAAATGAGAAGACGTTGGTGAAGAAGATTGTGATTAAGCCAAGAAAGACAAACATGACTCCTGAAACATTATTGAAGAAATTTAATTATCTCCTTCGAGTTGATGGTAAACAAGTGGCAACATTGACTTATATCAAATCATCTAATCATATTGCAATAAGTAAATTAAATGATGATGATCTAGTATTAGTTTGTTCAAAAGATTTTCATCAGTTCTTACGACATCGTTCTGCAGCTGTTCATGGAAAATTTGATATGCAACATTTGCCATGTGAAAGGTCAAATCAATTTGATACAGAATGGACCGTATCTTTATACAGAAAGTGTGTAGAGCCTTTAGGTGGTATCTTACATGAAACAAGAGTGTTGATGCCTCGCATTATTACTTCAGTTAAATTGGTTGTAGATTATTTAAATGAAGTGATTAATGAGCAACATATTTCATTTTCTGAAAAAGAAGGTACTTTGTCTCTCACTGTAAGTGGAAAAGGTATTGAACTAATTATGGATAAAACTCTAATGGACATTTTGGGTTTTGATCAAAATATCTTTAAAAGTGGTACTGTAACCAAAGCTAGCGCAGACATGTCGCTATCGCGTCGTATTAACTATTTTCAGATATATTCCAATATTGGTGAAGATGTACGTGTGGGAGATGTTGAAGCTCCATTGCTAGCAATGATACCATACCAGCCAAAAAGCTGCAGTATTTTATCTGAGCATACTTTCAAGAAAGTGCATTATACAAAGCTGAAATCAAACTACATCCCACAAATTGATATTGCAATTTATGACGATGCTGGTGCGTTGATTCCTTTTCATAAAGATGCTGTGACAAGTATCACACTCCATTTCCGAATGAAGAGTTAATGCAAAAGTATGCTAATATATTTTTCCAATTTGAATAATATGGAAAGTGAAAATAAGGACTCGTTTCTAATCTACTTGCCCAGTAATGCTTCTATGAATAAATTTCCCAAAAATAAACCATCAGACTATCGAGTAGAATTAAATCGCCCACTACATTTAGAAGGTGAATGGGAGGTTGGCGTTTCTAGTATTTGCTATGATAGCAATATTCAGAATGTGAATGATTTGGAAGAAATGATATTGACTCCTCGCACCCATGATGGAATAACGATGAATAATGCATTCCAGTTCCCATACAATTTAACGTCAGATGGAAAGTGGAACTATGAATGGATTCAGATAAAATCAGATTATTATGGTCCATTTGGGAATGAGAAAATTATTAAGGCATTCAACAGTGGTAATACTTCCATCATGAAGAATAAAAATCAGAAAGCTTATGAGTTTACTATCTATCATTGGAGTGGGAGACAGTTCCTTCGCTTTCATTCTTTTACTAAAGGTCTTACACTGAGGTTGGATAATGAATTCTATCCACATCTCGGTTTTGGCCATGGACTACATCTAACGTCAATTGCTATTGCAAATGTTAAAAAAGTTTATTCAAATCGAATCAACAAATTTCATTATAAATTTAAAATATTTGATGAAGATGTTGTAGAATGTGAAGAACGCATCATTTTGAAAAAGCGTGGTGTTCAACCTTTATCACTTATTGAGTTAGTAAAACGATGGAATGAGACTGTGGGTAAGAAGTATGGAGAGAAAATTATGGCGGACAAAAATAAGTTGGTTATTCAGAAATATAATGACAAACTTACAGTTTATTTTTTCTCCAACCTTGCGTCATTTTGTAAGACATTATACACCTATTATTGGAAGCGGTGTGGTGTATGCTTCTCATGAATATCACACTAAAGCTGATTCAGTTAATGATGAATGGTGGGTGGACATCTATGGTGATCGCATCAAGAAAATTTACCAGTCTTATGAAGAATCTAAAGTTGCTATCAATATAATGCCGCGTCTATATCATACAGTTGAAAGCTTCATTCATGTAGTAAATCCTTATATACAACAGAAGTTGAAGCATGTGATGAAAAGTAAATATGATGTAAAGACACACCACATTTCGTTTTCAATTGAAAATCAACGCGTTGTTCTGAAACTGGGTGATGACATTCAATGTCAATTGAGTAAAAATTTGAAAAAACTCTTTGATTTTTCAATGCTACAAACTGTGTTTGCTGCTGCGCACACGATTGGTATAGAAACATCAATGACACTTGATAAACATGATCGGCACCTTTACATTCAAAGTGATTTGATTCTACCTATTTCTGTTGGTGAGAAAAAAGAATACATTTTACGTGATTTCATTCATGATAAAGACGCTTCATATGGAATAGTCGAGAAGATGTTTGAATCTATTTTCTATCATCCCGTCGTCAAACAAACTATACCCTCTATTGCTATCAAAATTACCAATGGTTTACAAGAGTGCATCCATGTGAAAGATACTAAATCCCTCGTAACTTTAGTGTTTCGGAAAACAAAGTGAAGTCATTGTGATATGTTTATTAAAATAAAAATATGTGTATGAAAAAAGTCTTTTCACAGATATAGGGGGAATGGGATGACTGTAGGCATATATTCACAAGGAAGAAACGATCTCATGCGATACATAAAACAACCATGTATATCTACAAAAAGCAACATCAAAATACTGAGTTAAAGTTGATTATGTCAATACATCTCCTGAATGTGGTAGCGTGAGTTTTATTCTTTTGGGTGGAGGTATGTTTGTGTCAGGATGTCCATGTGGAAGAGATGTGTTATGTCCTATCCAACACCTCTTATCCTCCCATGCTGAAAGCGCTCGTTTCTTGAACGTGTGCGTTTTCACAGTATGAACTTGAGATTTTAAGATTGTCATATTGACAAACGTTATAGTTTTATTTTTATAGGCCTTCTTATAGGACCGATGTTTCATTTTGTGAACAATGGATTTTGATATACCTTTAGCACGCTTAATACTATCTGCACATTCTTTTAATTTCATGGAATACATTTTAGGACGGAGGAGAATCATTTCATCTATTTCCTTTCCTGCTGTTTCATCCTTAAAACAACCAAGTTTGGCTTTATTCTGTATGGAATAGAGTGGATGAGTGGGATGTAATTAGATGATGTCGAAAATATTTTTTTTGAATGACTAGCTACTTCATTAAAATTTAAATCTTTTTGAGTGGTAATTCCTAAAAAGAAACTATCTGTATCACCACCCAGCAAGCGAACCTCTTTTACAAGAGGGCACGGTTTTAATATTTTGTAGAAGAGTTGATACATTTCAAGCTTCGAATAATCTAAAACGGCTTGCCCAATATAGATGGGTTTGCACAACTCAACTTCTGATTTTATCATTTTAACACCTACAAGATCCTCATCGATAATGTCTCTATCAATGAAAAGAGGTGATGAGGTCAATTTGTGATATTTTTGATCATCAATGACTAGTTTGTAGTTCATACGTTTTCTAACATCCTCCATGGTCTTTCCGAAAAGACTGTTATTCTTATATTTATAAAAATCCTTTTCAAAATTATTTTGGGCTAGTGCACGTTTTTGACTGTTACTATCTATGTAAGGTTTGAGGAAGGCTTTCTGTCTAAATTTGATGATGCGGTGAACTGACTTTAGAAGCATGCCCATTTCTAAATAGAATTTTAGTATGCAGAAGTGCACGAGATAATTTTTCTTATCATATTGGGTGAGTAAAAGTTTGCGACATGGTTTATACCTTGGCTGTCCACACTCTCTTAAGTTATCATGAAATTGTGACATGAATGGTGAAAACATATCTTCAGTCACTTCACCAGATTCAGGTGCGAGTGGGAAATCAGCAGTTTTATTTTTGATACTATTTGGATAAATCAAATCCACTTCAAAATAATATCCCCAATCACCTTCATCTGGAATTGCTAGTATGTTAGAAGGGTTGGAGAGATGCTGAATTTCACTATCATCTAACCAGCTAAACTCAGAGTGAGGGAGTGGTTTAGACAGTGAACTGCCATATAAATTATTTTGATCATAGTACTTTAGGTGGATATGATCATCACCTACTGTTTCAGATTTTATATGATGTTTATTTACAAATGTGAGACCACCGCGTATTCCGCGCTCAAATATGTTATACATCTCGGGGTCTTGTAAGAGATGAATGGTCTCACCAGTCATTTTAAAGGCTGATTTAAAGGACATGGCTGGCAGACTGACAAAGTGGACGGGATCTAACTTGTCTTCTTCTAATGCCACTCGTCGAAACTCCTGAAAGACATCAGCCAGCAAAATGACATCTAATTCTAAGTAAGCGATCATATAATCGCCAAACGTTTTACAATCAAATTTTAACCATGCCTCTTGAGCATGTTCATAATCTTCTACTGGACAATCTTCACCCGTCAAATCGTTTTGGAATTTGTCAATGGAAGGAAGGGTTGTTTCATTTAGTTTAGACATTGAGCTAAAATACGCATAAGGAAAGACTCCTTTGCGAGTGATCATGTCATCCGTTAAGTTTGGATAGTGTTTCTTCAAAGTTTGACTTTTTGGGAAGAAACTTGAGATTACGAACGAGAGAAGCTAGTGACGCTGACATGAATTGAAATGAATCTAAAAATTTTATTTCGAAGAAGACTGTCTTATTTTCTTTAGTTTTATCTACTGGTACTTTTGCTGTCATTGCCATGAATTTTTCTCTCGTTTGCGCTATTACATTAAACTGCCACGATTTCATCTGGCTCAACCCTCCTTTTATGAGCATATGACTGTCATAGCCCTTAAAGTTGTGAAAAATGACGGGTAGTACACGACGTCTCAACCTATGTGAAAAGTTACATTTGGAGCAGAGCGCGTTTCTAAATTTACCAGTGATGTGATCATGATCACGCACTTTCTTCATTTTATCGTCATCAAACGTTTTATGACATTTAGGGCACGATGTGCAACTTTCAAATTTTTGTTTGTCTTCATCTGACATATGTAGTGACTTACGCTGCAATTGGGAATCATATGATTGCTGAAATTTGGCAGCTTTATCAAGATATTCTAGAAATTTTGAAATGCAATCTTCACCTTGCCAAGTATGCATTTTGTTTTGCCTATTCCTAAAGTGGTCATGCCATACTTCATAGCAGGATATGGCTGCTGGCTTGTGGATGATATCATCAATGTAGCATTCGATGTCTGCATAAATGACACGCAGGGGACTTAATTCGTCACCATTATCCCTATGTGAAAATATTTTATCTTTGGGCATGCGTTCCATTTGTAATTTACCCCGCTTGCACCATTCATAATGACTTAGAAATTTATGTTTACTCCAAAAGGAGCGGATGCAGCGGTCGCATACAAAATGTTCACCACTTTTAGAGTGTCCCAAGTGTGTATACAAGCGAGAGATTTTGGGAATACCACAGTAGTGCCATTCCTCGCTATCATCTTGTTTTACTAATAAGAGGTTGACTACACGTTCATAACAAGTTGAACGTGAATTATAGCGGGCACCCTTCAACCCCTTCTCCCACACGTGAACGACAATTTTAATCTTATTATGTTTCTCGAACGTTTCTACATCTTTGATTTTCATGTTGTCACTATCACAACCTTCAAAGTCTAGTTCATCCTCCCACTGTCTATAGCTATAGGTGCGATCTCGATGCGCGTTGATATCATTATAGTGGAGAATGGATAGGACGGCATATTTGAAACACTGTGATTTACAATCGACATTGATGACAGCTTTCTTATTATACAACGTTTTTGGTAGTTTAAATGTGCCTCGAGCTGCATGACTTTCTAATAGGGAAATTTTGAACATGGCTGAGTCCACGCCATCAAAAATGAGAGCGCTGTCGCGCTGATTGAACTTATCTACATTTGATTTTAAACATTGAATATGGAAATTTAGCCAAGACTCGCAGTCTACAACTTCGGTTGCGGAAGAGGAAGGAACATGAAACTGTATTCTTTCCGTCACTTGCCCGTTTGAAAATCTATTTTAATATATTTTAGTTTAAGGTAGATGAGCGCCTTCATTCTAAAATTGTCTAAATTGTTGAAGAGCGCTTCGATAATGTTAGAATTTTGAAGGAGCCACTCAGGAAAATCTACTATTTGAGTATTGGACTCCATGCAGTAGTCGCGTACTAAATGACTATGGGAAACGTTAATGAGGGAGATTGTAGAGGTACCGTTGGTGTAGTGATCATTTGCATGCGTGTGTTGAAGTCTGTGTGAAGATCGCTGAAAGGGGCTATCAAAAGAAAGAGGGCACAAATCGCAAGGAAAGGAGATGTCATCGTCAGAATCAACTTCACCTCCAGAGATTGATGCCGCTTTGCGTTGACACACACGTTGTTTGATGTGTCGAAGGAGACTGTGCTTCCTTGTAAAAATATGTCCGCAGTCAGCACATTCCCACTCGTTGCCTTGTCGCGAGAGTCCTGAGCTGGAACTAACATCACCTGAAAGAGAAATCATTCTATCATCTCTGTTTAAGTCTCAGTGTATTGTTGCAACCTACCTTCACTCAACAACTCTAAACTTTCCTCGAGAAAGGAGGGCTTTGGTGATGAAGTAGATGCCTGAAATTGAGGAAGATACTATTAGCCACACGTTTGAGGGAGATGAGAGAGGAAATCGTCAACTTACCATTTCAAGGAAATTATGTTTAAGGTTGATTCTTCAACAAGATAGAGACTTCACTAGAGAACAGTTTACTTACACGTCTCAAAGACAGAGTGAAATGACACGGCTGTCACTTTACATATATGCTTTCATATTCATCATTCATTGGCTGTTCATTCTGATTGGTTGCTTGTTTATACTTAAGAATTAGAAAACATTTCAAAGTTATTAATCACAGTCAACATGACAAGCCCTCCGACAACACCGAACACAAAATTGGAGTTCTCTTCTCCATGCTCATCACCAAAGGCGCTAGTTGCACCAAACGCTCCAACGAAGGGGAAGGTGGAGAAAATATACCGACTCGACAATATCAGAAAGTTGTCATTACCAGCGGATGACGAAGAGGAGAGTGTATGTGAGAAGGAGTGTCCCGACTTAACAGGCGTGAGGTGGAAGTATCTGCAGTACGATACTGATGATGTGATGGAGTTCATCAGCACCAAATTCCACCATCAATTATGAGAATGGTACACCCCTAACTCCCAGCCACGAACTATGGCGGAGTGGGAGTACATCGACAAAGTGAGGCTCGCGGTAGAAGAACGATTGAAGCAAGTGAACTGTTTTTGTGATCTATGTGAAGCCAGACTCTGGGACGATATTGACGATGAAGACCTTTTGAAATACATACCATAATAAATTTTTATTTCGTATTATCTTTGCTTTCATACTGACTTACTTGAATGGGGCTTCAGTGGATGATTTAACCATGTATACTTTTTCATTTGGAAATAGTAGCACGCTTAGTTTAACTTGTAAATCTTATAACATTTCATATGGGTGATGATGGTATATGAAATAGTGTTAAATAAAATTAAGATAGCTTACACTTCTGATACAGGGATAGCAATCGACTGCGATCCATGTGTAAAGAGCTTGTTAGACTACGGATGGGCTTAAGTGGATGATTTAACCATGTATACTTTTTCATTTGGAAATAGTAGCACGCTTAGTCTAACTTGTAAATCTTATAACATTTCATATGGGCGATGATGGTAGATGAAATAGTGTTAAATAAAATTAAGATAGCTTACACTTCTGATACAGGGATAGCAATCGACTGCGATCCATGTGTAAAGAGCTTGTTAGACTACGGATGGGCTTAAGTGGATGATTTAACCATGTATACTTTTTCATTTGGAAATAGTAGCACGCTTAGTCTAACTTGTAAATCTTATAACATTTCATATGGGCGATGATGGTATATGAAATAGTGTTAAATAAAATTAAGATAGCTTACACTTCTGATACAGGGATAGCAATCGACTGCGATCCATGTGTAAAGAGCTTGTTAAACTACGGATGGGCTTAAGTGGATGATTTAACCATGTATACTTTTTCATTTGGAAATAGTAGCACGCTTAGTCTAACTTGTAAATCTTATAACATTTCATATGGGCGATGATGGTAGATGAAATAGTGTTAGATAGAATTAAGATAGCTTACACTTCTGATACAGGGATAGCAATCGACTGCGATCCATGTGTAAAGAGCTTGTTAGACTACGGAAGAGAGAAGTGTGTTATGTTGCGTGTGGCGCGTGAGTGTCCTCCCATTTCATTCCATTCATCAATTCGTCTCATTGATAGAGACAGGTAGAACTCATGGTTCTCATAACGTATGCAATGGAAAGTTAATAAGGCAACCTTCGACAGTTGGCTAAATGTCGCCCTGGCGCGAATGCATACTACGTTGAGACAGAGGTAATCACTTGCAAACATGACGCAGAGAGGTTTAACAAGATTGACCATTGCCGAATGTCCCTTGCGGTATACATAGCTACGGGTTTCACCGCCGCCCTTTACAGGAACGCCCGTCGAAAGGAAGTATTACACCGAACTTCATTTGCAACGTTCAAGTTGACTGATAGCAGATTCAACTTAATGATAGTATTCGCCAGTCCGAAGACTTCCCAGGGCAAACCGCGTGGAGGTTCTATCATGTCTTGCCCCATGGTGGCCCTTATGAGGGCCGGTGGTTCGTTCTCGGCGACAAGTTGACTATTGGCTTGAATAGTCAATAGGTATTACAGTTAGGTTCTCATAGACCCTATACCGCCTAAGCCGTGGTGGTGCATCTGGCACCTTTCGGATGCGGGTGGTATTATGAGTCCACACCCCATCCGTCCAAACGATCTTTTTGATCTTCTCCTTCTTCTCATCCTCTTCATCCCACTCGTCGAGGATGATGAAGTCGGGAATGGTGTTGGTAGGAGACGTTGCTTCCATCGTGACTTAAAATTGAATGAGAAGCGCTACAATCTTCTGGCTTATATAGGGTTTTCAACAATGAATTGCTCAACAGCGAATCAGAATGCTTCAGGGATAGCAATCGACTGCATAACGTTCAAGTTGACTGATAGCAGATTCAACTTAATGATAGTATTCGCCAGTCTGAAGACTGCCCAGGGCAAACCGCGAGGAGGTTCTATCAAATCTTGCCCCATGGTGGCCCTTATCAGGGCCGGTGGTTCGTTCTCGGGGGCCGTTATCAGTCATCTTACAGCCTACCGATTCTGCTGAGAGAGTCTTTGACTCTCTCCATGGTAGCAGTGTCGACTTCCACGCTAGTTGGTATGTGAGTGGAGGGTGGAATGTAGCGCCATTCCATTGGATTGGTAACACTTGCTGTCATCGCATTGCCAATCCGAGCAAGATTGTTGTGGACTCTGTCTTGCTCCTCTATTCTAAGAAATTCATTAAATAAATTTCGCGGTCTTAACTGCGGTCCGCGAGGAGAGCTGACTTGACTGTTCGGCGTCTGCATGATTGAAATGAAATGAAATGAGAGGTAGTGGTTTATATACCCCTCTAACGCGACCCAACGTTCAAGTTGACTGATAGCAGATTCAACTTAATGATAGTATTCGCCAGTCCGAAGACTGCCCAGGGCAAACCGCGTGGAGGTTCTATCATGTCTTGCCCCTAGGTGGCCCTTAAGAGAGCCGTTGGTTCGTTCTCGGGAGTGACGTGATGGGGTGGTGAAGGCAGGGAAAAGATCTGCAATGAAAATGATATGTATTAGAATAGGATATACTATCTTATTTGCTTTTCACTTACCAAGTTAGCCATCCTTAGGCAGTCTCGCGCGCTTCCTAACAGAAAAGGCGGTTAAGTGGCCACGCATCCGGAGTGTGGCGTGGAGGCATTTCTTCTGTGGATGGCCGTTATAACAAATTATAGACTCATCTAAGTCTTTGTTCACTATGACCTGGCCGTCCAAATGATTATCTCGAATAGGGATGTGAAACTCATACAACCTATCCTCATTCAAACGATTCCACTCATCCCTCATGCGCTCCAACTTCTCAAACGCCTGTCTCTCATCACCCCGCCGAGCGACATTCCTCTCCAACTCAACATTCCTCGCTCTCAACACACTCATCTCCTTCATCATCTCCTCAAACTTCGCTTCTGCATCTCTCATTCTTCTCTCTGCAGCACTCGCCCTCTTCTCACAGTCATCATTCTTCTCTTCCAACTCTCGCGTCTTCTTCTTCAAATCAGTCACACTACTCCTCATTCGAATATTCTCATCCGCTAACTCCTTCGGCTTCAGTTCCTTCTTTTTCAACTCATCCAACTCATTCACGACTTCGTCCTTCACCTTCTTCAAACTCTCATACATACTTATAAACAAATCATGCGCCATCTGCTGCGACACATGCTTCTTCTCTTCATCCTTCAACCACCTCGCCGACTGCACACGAATCCCACCACTCTTCACTTTTGGGGAAGATGAGCTCTGCGGGGGGTCTTCAACAACGATGTTCGACACCTCCGAGGAAGAAGAGCTCAACTTCCTCACACGCTTCCTCAGACGCTCCCTATCTAAATCCACATCATCCTCATCATCACTCTCAAGCACTCTCTTTTGCTTAATCTCAGCCTCCAACGAAGCAACTGCTTTCGTCAACTCATCATTCTCAACAACATTCTCAACCTTGCCGTCTCGCTCTATCGCCAACATTTGCTCCCTCTCTTCAACAATCAACTGTGTGAATCTCAGGTTATTCACCAAACCTCCACTACAATCTGCATGCACTCGGTAAAACTGTGCCTCATCCTCAACTCCCTTCAACACTCTACACTTCACACACGCAACCCTATTCAGGATAATCATGTGGTCAGTGCCCGCCTTCTCTACATGCGCCTTGGCGTCCGCACTGCGATTTATTCGCCCACATGTGCACATCTTGATATGAAATTTTCGGTTCTTATCGTTTGCCATGGCTAACTGTAAGATAATGAAATTTGTATAAGTTTGGAATCATGTAGTACAGTCATATTCCTAAAGCATTACACTTAGTGAGGAATGATAGATTTGAGTGTAGTGAGTGGCACTCGATCCCGTCGACAGCCCGAAGGCCTTGTACTGATCACTAGGGAAGTGAGAGATCTTCCCCGATACCCGCTATTTACAGCTTAAGACATCATTGTCACTGCCCCGAAGTGGTAACAGCAACGCCGAGTCAAAGGTAGTGATCAGTAGCTGGGATCTAACCCCTCAAAGCTGCCTTAGACTTAGTTAAATTTCAAATCTGATAGCAGATTTGAACTCAGCATACTTGAAAACCTTAGACTACATGTTAAAACTCTGAAAAAACTGAAAATTAAGAATTTTTAAAAAATTCCGCATTTTACTACTCATACTACTTTTATAAAATTTTATCAGTAGTAAAGACACTATCAAACTCTATCACACAAACTTTGAAGTAAGAAGATAGCTTGCCTACTTCAAAAGATAGAGTCCTTTGAAACACCCGATATCGGGAGCTCAGAGCGACGACCGTCGCTTACCTCGTCTTTCGATGAAGTGATCAGACTTACGTTGCCGGGGGTTTATATATGCTCGGAAGAAAACTTAAAATGGCTCTATCTTCGAAAGTATTCATTGTAGCGACATGCGGTTTGTTGCAAACGATTTGTCTCATCATTCTCTATCATATGACACCTGAACCATTCCCATGTGACCACGGGAAGTGGGTGGGTCACATGGCAATGCAACATGCCACAAGTGAAAAAATTCCTAAGTGTGGCAGGTCCAGTGTGGTGAAAATTTTGAAAAATTTAAAGCTTCCGAATTTCAATCTAGGACCCTTACCAAAACTTTTTTCATCAATATTCACTGAGCCCCCCCCTACCGTTCGGAGAAATTTGATGGAAACTGTTTTGGTGAAGGTCCCAGGTCGAAATGCGACACTTTGGAAAATTTTCAAAATTTTGTCCATACAAAGTCACTCTGACACTTAGGATGTTTTCAGGTGAGCTCCGACGTGAAATCTTGTAACAGCTCTAACTTTTGAACGGCTGGTCCGATTGACTCGCAACAAAAATGTCACCGAGCAGTTTTTTCTCCTCTTTCAAACGAGTATCTATAAGACAAAATCCATCCACTAGAACCAAAATTAGAAGATTGCTGTCGGGGGGGGGGAGGTCAGTGAAATTTGATGAAACAAACTTTGGTCGGGGTTCCAGGTCGAAATGCGACACTTTGGAAAATTTTCAAAATTTTGTCCATACAAAGTCACTCTGACACTTAATATTTTTTCAGGTGAGCTCCGACGCCGACATTCCACCCTCCCAACCTGGCCGGCACACCACGCCAACCTGGAGAGCGCATCACAAACCACCTCTCGCTACGTCGTCGGGCCAGAGGGGGGACGTCAGACTCGAAGCAACACGGCGGCGGACCACGGCCGACTCGTCTGACAGGGTGGGGACGTCAGACTCGAAGCAACACGGCGGCGGACCACGGCCGACTCGTCTGACAGGGGGGACGTCAGACTCGAAGAAACACGGCGACGGACCACGGCCGACTCGTCTGACATGGGGGGACGTCAGACTCGAAGCAACACGGCGGCGGACCACGGCCGACTCGTCTGACAGGGGGGACGTCAGACTCGAAGCAACACGGCGGCGGACCACGGCCGACTCGTCTGACAGGGGGGGACGTCAGACTCGAAGCAACACGGCGGCGGACCACGGCCGACTCGTCTGACAGGGGGGGAGGACGTCAGCGACGGCGGCCATCTTGCGCGGTCCAGTGGTGTAGATTTACTTACTACTTAGCAGAAGTAAGTATATTTATATGTGATCATTTTGCAGTGTTCTTCAATACAATTTGTAGGGTATCGGTATACTATTCATCTTGATGAGATATTACTTAACAATAACTATTATCATAAATTGATGTATATAGGAAACGGTACCTGCATCATGCTACCTTGCTCAAATAGCCTACATTCCGGACGAAGAAAGATGCTACAGAATATTATCACTACCGAAGTTTGGAAAAAATACGTAGTAACGTTCTCTAACTTTTTTAGTTGTCTAAGAAATAGATTTCTCGTAGATAATCCCTGTCTAAGATTAATAAAAACTCTTCACTAAAAGTTCTATAATTGGGTGTTCGAAATTGCTTTGCAATAATCGTTATGGTAAATTTGGCTAACCGTACCGTGTACTTATCATATCAATTTTTCGGATAATCAATAATCAGGCTTAGATTCGTTCTGCATTTTCCTATCAGTGAAATGCATTCGTACAAAGAGCCCCTTATAAACATTATCTCTGCCTTGTCATCCCAGTAGCGCGCTTTGTATGTTAAGCCTATTAGTGAAAATATTATTTCGTGCAGAAGATTTGTCCGTAGGCCCAAGGCGCAAATAATCTTGGATCTTGTAGGCCTATACCTACTTTGATTTTGAATAATTTTGAAAGGCTGAATATTAGCCTCATCAGTATTTTAGTGACAATCGCTACTGGTCCGAAACTGGCCTGAAGTGGGATTGTTGCCGGGATGTGCCTGGAGATTGCCGAACCGGACCGGCCTCAGGTTGGAATGGTGCCGGTCAGTTGCCGGCCTGTGCGTGGAAGTTGCCGACCACCGGACCGACCCGGCCCGAAAATCAAGGCAGGTTTCCATCTCCGGTCCTACACGCACAAGTGAAAATAGAAAAGATGTGGCAGACCAGGATAGAAGTAAGCCTAAATACTAAAGTTTTCTGATCCCTGTAACTGTCAGTAACCTCATAGCTGCATGCAAATGATACGGTCAAAGCTTGCTGGATGATACTTCCAAAAGAGGAAGCTGAAGCTTTTGAGCCCCACGACCCATAGAAATAAATGTTGAATGGAAATTGACTCAAGGTCGCGCACATCCGGTGGAACTAAGTTGGGGCATGAACCACAAATGAAAAGTTTAGAATTGCAAATGTGACTGATTCTAACCCAATGATTTAGCTATTGACAAGTGTATATAAAGGCCAGTTCACATAACCGCCATTAGTGAACGAACAACGCTACTAGCATTGAAGCACACAACATTATGCTGCTGCAATTAGCTTTAAGCGATCGATCGATTTTAGCATCGATTTCAACCGGTCATGTAACAAAAAAGCAAACAGCTATTTGCGAGGATGTAGGTTTTATTTGTTATCCGTTACGTACATATATGTACCGGTACATGGGTCTTTCCACGACGATTCACCCAATTTTCGGAACATTTTGCGGCATTTAGTCTCCGATTTCGCTCATTCTCGGATACATGTTTTCCATGCATTAGAAAACACCAAATCTGAAATAGCAGCTTCCAATTTTGTATACAGCAGGATCTAGAGCTATTTTCAGAAATTGATTTTTTCCCAAAATTTGGAAATTCTCAAAATATGAATTTTCACGTAGCTGCAACATTTTTCTGTATTTTCGCTCCTAAACCAAACTTTGCATGCAGCATGAGCTCGGTATAGAAGAATTCCTGCATGAATTTCAATGGGTAGCTACTCTAGCATGCTGAACGGAGCTACATGCCTCCAAAGATGCTGAAAAAATAGGGTCCGCGGAAAAACACAAAACATTTAAACTAATCTCACAACTTTCTATATTCTTGTCACCCGTAGTAACTATAATGATTGTGTTGCTTTATATCAGTGTGGCTCACATGTGTGATCTCAAGCGGTAACGAGAATACAGAAAGCTACAACAGGTGTTCAAAAATGCCGAAAATGGCCGTTTTCAAGTTGGGCTACATTTTTTTTACTTGCCAGTTTTGACTCCAAATTGATACTGAAACTCAAAAATATGCTCTATTACTTGTAGAAGAAATTTGATCAGGTAACCGATTGCTAAAGTGGCATAAATTGGTCAATTTTGATTTTGCACATTTTTTCAATATATGATGTCAACATCATATAAGTATATATCGAGAAGTAGCATATTTATAGTACAATAGTACTTGAAAACGCTAGGTTGGTGTACAGCAAGAAATAATTCCCTTTGATAAATATTATATATGAAACTTTGATATATTGCAATAAAGCAAAAAATGACTTTCGAAGTTCGAGTTTTGTTGGAATAGATCGGCCTATGCTTTATCAATCGACATTGTAATTTTGAATAGCAAAGTTTCTGGAAAATGCTCAGGAACCATTTATCTCATTGTTTTCTGAATGAATCAATTGACTTTTATAATTTCAATTATTCTAATGGTGAGATATCATTCGCAACGAACCGGATAAGAACCCTAAAGCATTTGTAACAAACACTATTTCAAAGTTGATGTTGAAAAATATTGTGTAGAAAAGATATGCAAGACAAATAGGTTGTGGTGGAAAATGAATTGGTTGCATGAAATATGTAGAATCTCTTTCAGCAACAGATGAATGACTAATGAGCTACCATGATCATCAGTTGCATCGAAAGATCATTCATACAGGAAATGCATTTTTGATTACACCAAATCAGTGGGTAGTATGGCGTGCGAAAATGCGTGCGATTTTTGTGCCACTAATGTGTATTGCATGAAGCTTTACTACCATTCTAGAGGTTCTATTGCTATATTTTTTTATGTCGCGAACCTATATTCTCAAATAAGAAATATATATAGATATAGATATATTACTACGAGCAAATATAAAGATGTGGCAATTTGATCTATTGTTTATTTAATTTCATTGTTGTTAATGCACTTACGGGAGCTGTTTAAATTCAACTGCATTATTCGAAGACTATAATGATCTTGAAATTATTTACTATCGCCAGATATCGTTGACTTAGGCCTATTTCCGTGATAGTACTAATGCTATCAAGATTTCGAGAATCTTTTATTTCGATTGCATTGAACAATTTTTCCGTGCATGCGTTGTATTTGTGATGACTTAAGTCTGACCTTTAACTCATTTTTGCTTCAGGTATGCGAATGAAAGCAATGAATTACTGGCGTTGCCTGGAAACTGGAGTTGGGGGCATTTCAGAAAATGATCTAAAATTTGTAGTTGCAGAGGCATTGGCCAATTCTGGACCTAGTCAAATATCACAATTTTTGAAGAACAACGGTGGACCGGGGATAAATCATGTTGCTTTATTGACTGACGATATACTGACAGTTACAAAATGCATGAAAGATGCAGGACTTTCATTTATGCGACCTCCTGACGCATACTACGAGGATATCGGTAGTTTACATGGGAACGGGACAAACAGGCAAGCACTTATAAGTGAAAATGAGTTGAAGAATCTCAAAGACTTATGTATTCTTTTAGACGTTGAAACAAAAGAAATGAAGTCTAGCGAAGACGAGAAAACACTGTCGTCATCTGTGCAACAAAATATCCTTTACCAAGTCTTCTCAAAACACCTGTTAGAAAGAGACACTGTGTTTATAGAGCTCATTGAGAGGAATGGATTATATGGATATGGCACCGGGAATATTCAGGGATTGTGGAGAACTGCGGAGAGAGAACGAGAGAGACTGGAACTTAACAAGACATAAGATAACATTATAATGGACAGTATATAGACACTACTGCCAGTAATTGGACCTAAATCGCAGATCCTCTATGTTCGCAGATACCAGGACCAGGGTCTGCATCTGTGCTTTCGAACAAAGTATTTTTTCAGTTCTTTCATCTCGCCTCGCCGTTATCATTTCATTGTTCATTTCATAAGGTAAAGTCAGCTCCTTCAGTTATTTTTCATTCACATTGAAATATGGTTTGATAATGTGCGGAATGAGATGGTTAATATAGCATGCTATAATATAATGCAAAAATGGTAATGTGGTTTAACAGGGAATTTTAATCGGATAAGGAACTTCTTTAATAATTTATGATGAACCCAATTAATCATGCTGTCATATGACTTATATTTAAATACTTCATTATTAAAAGCAATTTCATTCTCAAAACGACTTGTTTTGTTTTGTTTAACACCTCTCTCATTCATGTTTGAGCTATCATTCACTATGTGTCGATCATCCTATGACGTTTAAATGACGATGGAGTTTTCCTTTGATTGTCATCAGGAAAGTTAATCCCTGTTATGAGCTATCAATGTCAGTTTTGATACATCGGATGAACATGCAAATAACCATGATGTCAATTATCCAAAAGGCTCATGAATGCTAGTCCGTGGACTTGTTTTACAAACTTTCTATTATGTCGCTGAAGTCAGACTCAAATTATTCACGTGCCCGTCTCATTTTTGAGCGTTTTCAAAGATAAGATCATTTATGAGCATGATCATTTTCATGTATAGCACTAGTATAGTAGGCTATTACATCAAAGCGTTTGTAGATCAGAGGCAATGTCACTTCTTTAATGAAAATCCAAGGTCAAGTTAAGTCATCTTGTCAGTGATATTGTGAAGCTTTTGTCCGTTATATACATCGCAATATTTCATCTACTATGATGAAGTCAGAGCAATCTAATACCTGTCCAGTTGGCAGTCAAAAATTTTAACCGATAGCTATATTACCGATTCTTCGGGACACCACAATTTACATATAAAATGATAGCTATTTCTCGTAAAATTCAAATCTGATCCCATATTCCCCTTCAAAATTCAACTTAAAGCTCGAAATTTCAAAAAAAACTGACTGCCAATTTGACTGCTGACTGAGGGAGGTAGAAGTAAAATAGTTATATACCTGATCTCAACTCGAGTGGCCTTAACGAGTGGCCTTCACGAAATATAGCTATCGATTTATTATTTAAAATATTATTAAATTATTTAAAATATTATTTAAATTTGAGGTTTTGAAGAAATTGCCACGGAATTGACAGATCATGATAGTAATGCAGAAGGAATGATACTATTTTACAGATCCTCCGTGCTATGACCGCCATGGAGAGGTAATGTTCGTTAAATTAGAAATTCGACAGGTTGGTATTATATACCTTTATGCTCAACCTCAAGAGTATTTTCTTTAGCGTGATCACATCACAATCAACTGCAAGTAGAGCAAAACAACACAATCAAAGACAATGATTTCAATTAACTCTAAAACATGTATAAGGGTTCACATCGCTATTCAGATTCATGAAATGAAACATAGATTTAGTGAATCATAAAATCATGCCGATGAAAATTTAATCAAAAGCTTGAAGCACGAAAGAAAGCACGAATTAGATCGCGACTTTTTCATGATGACTTCTATTATATGAAATTGACTTGATAATCAGCTTAATTTCCGCTTAGTAATGGGATGCTTATTAGCACATGTTCATTCCTTTGATATCCATCTTGTTTCACACTACTTACAAAGCTGACGTTATGTCGGTAGTATATAAATTTGCAAAAATTTGGCTTTTCAAAAACTGCTCAAGTAATTTTTTGGATCGCAGGAGCGTAATCTCCACAAAAAACTGAATCTTTTGATAAAAACATTTTCACTGTATACAGATACTTTTTTAAGTCGACACTCTACCTGTGTATACTTTACTCTACGGTAAATAGCCCCACGGTTGTAGTAAGTAGTTAATAATGCGAACGCAAAAAGTGAGGATTAAAACGAGGATGCGAACATGGCGTTCCAAACATGTAAATATGAACATTTGAATTCGAACCGCGTTCCAATCATGTGAATAGGAACCACGTTCCGATTGGGATTTGAACTGAGTTCATGTTTCGAGGTTCGGTACAATCAATTGTGTACTGGGGTTGTAACAGCCTGTTCCAATTTTGAATTAAAGTGAGTGAATTAGAACAGGGATGCGAACATTTATTTCGGAACTTGAATAGAGTTGTTTGTTTTGAGACTGCTTGCTCAAATGCGACAATTGTGGCCATTGTGACTATGATGACAATCTTTATTTTCATAACTAGGTTAAGTTATAAATACGTGGAAGTTGCTTCATGGTTAGCTTCCCAATTTCATGGATTGTTGCAAGAGACCTTGGTTATTCGCTAAAGGCTATAGAAACTGTTACAAATCTAAATGAAAATATCAAAGCTGGCGATTTAGTTGAACGAATAATGGATCTGGATGAGCATACCATGAATGCTAATTTGGATCGTAGTTGGATAGAAGATTTCTCAATGCTACATTATAAAGACAGTGAAATTAGGATGAAATTGGAACTTTCTGAAACGGAGATAAAAAAGTGAAACCTTCAATTGATTTATCGAAATGTTCTATCGATGAAAGTGACTTCAGAAAGAAATTAGGAACAGAGACGTTTAAACTATTATGTGAACGGAACTACATTAGGTGTTTTGAACGGGAAAAATCCCTTCTCTTGTTACCATGTTCTCATTTTGTCATGTGTTCTACATGCTATATACCCTTGGAAACTACATTTTGTCCCCTTTGTGATGAAGAAATAATTTCAACAGTCACTGTATATCGTTCATAATGAGTCATCATGTGTGTCTGTGATTGGTTGCTATTGTGCAGCTTTTGTATATAAGGTTATCATACTTCTATTACAACCATATGTGTTGAGGATTGTAGACATTAATAAACATGCCATTTACCACGATCATTCCTGTTTCAATTATTCACAAAGACAATCTGTTTACTAGCAAGATTTTCTACTCTGCAAATGATGTTATTGGTTACAAAGCTGATCTCATAGATCTGATGGAGGATATTGTCACATTCTATCATTGTGAAGATGATATTGAACTTCAGAAACTCTTAATGAGGACATTGACCAATGCCCTTACGCGAGTACTACGATTTTGGCTCGATGAAGTGTTCAAGCCTCTGAGTTTGACGGAAGCTATTCCACAGAGTTCTCGTTGCTATTGTGAAATGAGAACACGGAAATTGAAGACTTGTTTGCATGATATAATCGTATTTAGCCACTATGACGAAAATGGTGGTAAATTCAAGGTGGACATGTTTACCGGACCACCGTCGATGAGCATCAATGTGGCAGTGCAAGATGACCGGGACATAATCAAGTTTAAAGCATACCATGCTAATCTTTTAAAAGTCTTCGCTTCAAAACCATGCTGTTCATGCTGTCCTCTATCAAAGGATTTAATGTGTAATATAGAACAGCTTATAACTGCAACGACTCAGACTTTGAGTGATGTTGATGACTACGACCTACCATCTGTTACCGTTTGACTTTGTTGCATGGAACTAGGCAAAAATGCATATTTTCATAAATGCTTTGCTTTTAACACAATAAAAATGACTGCAAAACGAAAGGCATCTTTTTCTCGGAAGAATGGTTCTTTTAGACCTTCAAGTCAGTTTAAGAAGGCGTTGCGAAAGTTAAACAGCATGCGAAACAATAAAGTTAAGTGCAAATTAATTCAAAACTCAAGTGATGATTTCATCCGTGATTTGGCTTTTGCAATACACAAATGGCTCCCAATATACAAGCCTTTATTGAGTACTGATTCTCTAAACAGCATTAGAAAATTTTCAAATCCAAGAAGCAGTGATATGAAAAGGCGGAACTTAGTTCAGCGTGGAGGTGGTGGGTTTTGAATATGTTGAATGATATTGGAAACAGCATTTACAATGTACTCAACAGTCCACTAGGGAAAGTTGTAGCAGGTGCCGCAGTGTTGCTATAGACAACGAATCATGGATTGACACGTCATCATTGATTGATGACTCATGTGAATATGTATATAAGAGAGACGCGCTTGTACTCTTTAATCACTTTCAAGCTATCATTCATCGCTGACGGTTGAAAAGCTCCGAATAAGTACAACATTGAATTATGTCTCAAAAAATGTTTATAGTTAGAGAGGAGAGCGACTCATTTGAACGTGATATCTTTAAATTCCGACCGACAAGGAAGGTTCAAGGGATTGGAAATACCTTTTACTTCCAAACGTTGAGCTATGGTGACGATGGTTTCTACCTTCAAGTTCCATTTTTCCACAGTAATGGTATGTCTTCATCTGGATATAGCAACATGAGACAAATGCGAGTGACCTTTCCGAAATGGCAGCAGATGATACTCAAAACCATCGACTCTTTGGCGAAGGAATGCGTTGTGTTGCCCGAAAGTGCTCCTACACATTGGAGGAAGGCGTTAGAGGAAGGAAGTGGCTATAAGGATTTACCCGAGTTCGATACGCTATTCTTGAAATTGTCCGATCACTTTCAAGCATTCGATCTACTTGGAAATACAGTGGAGTGTGATGATCTGAAGCGCGGACGATACATGGGTTTAATACACGTCAACGGACTATACATTGGTGCTCACGGCTCAACCGGAAAAGTGGCATCGTTACAAATGAAAGTTCTACAGTTGGTTTATGAGCCAATGCCGATTGATAAGTGTCTAATCACCATCGATAAACCTACTTCAAAAGATGGGAAGGATGTTGAAGAAAGCAAAAAGCGGGGACGGAAATCCAAGGAAGGGAGTGTTAAGTTGAAATTGAAACGCCAAGATGCTCAAATTGACGCGAGAAATTATTCTAATGCTGACATTGATGAGGAAACACAAATGCTGTGAATGTGAAATGAAAGTTTCTAAATGTAAATAAAGTTGTTATGGAACATGACTTATTTTATTCTAAGCAAACTGGTGGGTGTTGGTCTTTAAAGCTTTTGAAATTTCAAGATGACAGATTTTCGCCTATTCACTGATCGCACAATGTGTGTGGCCGGACCAAGTCAGTCCGGTAAAACTACTTTTGTAACTCAATTACTACAATTTAGAAATGAGATGTTTAATAAAGAAATTAAAAGAGTTAAATGGTGTTATGGCATATTTCAACCACAACTACATTCTGCACTTCGCCAGAAAGGTTATGATGTGAAGCAAGGGTTACCGACAACTGAAGACATCAAAGCAGGTGACTTAATTGTGCTAGATGATCTATTAACTGAAATGTTTATTCAGACAGCACATCATAGGGAAGCCTTCATAATCTATATCACCCAAAAAATTTTTGATGGAGGGAAAGAGCAAAGAACTAGAAGTTTGAATACACATTATTTGGCAATATTTAAAAATCCAAGAGACAGCAGTCAGATACATCATCTCAGTAGACAGATATTACCTCAACAACCTAAAGTTCTTTCAAAAATATATGAAGATGTAACTAAGAAACCACATGGCTATCTATTTATTGATCTAACCCAGGAATGTCCGGAACGACTTCGATTTCGAACTAATATCATACCTAATTCCGTTGAACCAATGACAGTTTTCTCGGTTCACAGCTAGTTTTAAGCAATGTACTTTGTTGCCTTATTATTATTACAAACATGTCGTATTCAAAGATGGTAGTCATTCCTCAAGAGGAGTATATACAATTGACTACATTACAAAGTGCACAAGAAGTCAAAAATATAGATCAACCTATTACGAATCAACTTAAGGAACTAACACAAAAGGATATGGAAATTCAGAAGATTAAGGATCCCTATCGACGAATGCAGTTAGCAGCTGAAAACATTGATGAGAGGCGACAGATTCGTGATAAGTTGCGACGATTTATAACCTTGTCAACACCTCGACCATATCGTGTGCGCGCTGAGCGATTATTTGACTTCATTGATCCACATGTGAAGTTCAATGAGAGAGGGGAGATAATAGATGAAACAACTGGTGATGTTATTAGAAATAGTCACATAGATGACCTTCTGCAATATGCTGTCAGAGATGTAAGGCGAAAACTAGGTGCACCACAAGGGTGGTCATATTTTCAGAAAATTTTATCTGATCAAAATGTACCACATAATATTATTGGAGGACCAACTGTGAATGAGTTGGACAAGGGTCACTTACAAGATGAAACAAAAAGTAAAACACCCACGATGGCGGTCAAGCGAGAGCTTCATGATCCCGATGATCGTCAACCAAAAAGAGCTACTAGGCGCTCAATGCGTGTTGGAAAGGATTATAGTAAATATTAAGCAAATATAAATTAAGCTTTGCTTCTCTCATATCATGTCGCTACAAAAGTTTTGCTGCTGTTTGAAATCTGCGCTCGAAGGTAAAGGAGAAGAGGGCATAGAGGTTGATATCAATTGTGTTAGCAGTTGCTGTGGGAGTAATACGCGTGCAAATCAGAACAAAGACGATGAGTACAGCAGTGAAACTCAGAAAGATTTATTACGACTTAAATCACCCCGCAAGTTTCAGTCGTCCGGAGGTTCTAGCTCGTACAGCAGGTGTGGGAATAGAGAAAGTCAAGAAGTGGTTAAGGAGTCAACCGACTTACACTCTTCACAAAAATGCGAGAAAGCGGTTTCCAACGAGAAAATATGTTGTTAACAATATAGATAGTCAATGGCAAGCGGACTTGGCTGACATGCAACAGATATCACACTACAATGATGGCTATAAATACATCTTAACCGTAATAGATATTTTATCTCGCTATGCTTGGGCACGTGCGCTGAAAACTAAACGAGGACCAGAATTTGAAGCGGCTTTTCAGAGCATTTTCGATGAGGGGCGTGTTCCGCAAAGAATACAGACCGATCAAGGGAAGGAATTCGAAAACTCCCATGTTCGAAGTCTCCTTAAAAGTCATAATGTGGAATTGTTTAGTGTCAAAAGTGCTTATAAAGCTGCCATGGTTGAGAGGTTCAATCGCACACTGAAGACAAAAATATGGCGCTATTTCACTGCAAAAAATACACATGTTTGGATAGGTGAGCTGCAGAAATTTGTTAAGAATTACAATGAAAGCTACCATCGAATCATTAAGATGAAACCTGTTGATGTTACCCCAGATAATGCGATGGATGTATGGCTTCGATTGTATGATAAGAAAGCGAAAAACATTTCCAATGAAAAGAAAATTAATGTTGGTGATAGAGTTCGGATTTCAAAGGTTAAGTCTACATTTGAGAAGGGGTATCTACCTAATTGGACTGAAGAAGAGTTTTTTGTAGATGAAGTAAATACAAAATTTAGACCCACCATGTATAAATTAATAGATTACCATGGCAATGCAATTGAAGGAAAATTTTACTCTTATGAATTGCAAATAGTAGACAGAAGTGAAGAGGTGTATATGATTGACAAAATAATTAGGAGGAAAGGTCATGGCAATCAAAGGAAATATCTAGTTAAATGGAAAGGATATCCTGATTCATTCAATAGCTGGATAACGCACCAGGATCTACAAAATGTGGAGGTGGGAGACACTCGTAACTTTTAAGCTAATATAGCATGTGACTTCTTACATATATGAGGTCAACATGTCTACTAACTTCAACATCATTCTTCCAAGCAATAGCAACCCCAAGATATTCCCAAGTAACAAACCATCTCTCTACTCTGTTGAATTCGCTAATCCAATTACTCTGCATGGACCCCATGAAGTTGCCCTAACTGAAATTACTTATTACAACGATATCAGTTTGCTAAAGAACAACTACTTTGAATTACATAAAGAAGTGCGAGAGAAGGATGATTGCTTTCGCATATTTCAAAATAGTCTACATGGTACATGGGCTTTTCATCATCTAACTTTACATCCTTTTTCAACATCTTTACCATCTGTCCAAAACATGATTAAAATTCAAAAGGCATTTGCAACGTCAACTTTTGATTCTAAGGTTTCCACAATGAGCTTGCAAGATACAGAAAAGGAAATCGGTAGAATGTTTGAACGAATAAATGATCTCTTCAAGCTGACTTTGAATAAATTCTACAAACCAGTCATAAAGGGGTCAACAAAATTGATGAAGGAAGGGAAGCATGTTCTTCTTGTATTAGGTAAGGATTTGAGTCATACTTTTGGGTATTCCAGAACAACTTTCTCATCAAGGTATTGGTACAATGGACGTGGGTGGAATTCGGAGAGGAAAGTCACTGATTTTCAATGTAGAATTGTGCCATTGCATGCATTACAAAAAAGGAGCATCCGAGTAAAAAATAAATTTGAGGTCATTAGAAGTGTTGAAGACTTTGCAAGAAAGTTTCAAGGATCAGTGCCAGAAACGTTAATGACTTGTGAATATAAGAAAGAGAAAGTAACTTTATTTACTGTTGAAACGGAGGCAGAATTTATTGTTTTTACTAAAAAGACACCATTGGAAAAGTCTGAGTCCGCTGTTATTGAATTCGGTCTGAAATGATTGGGATGTTTAAGGGCCTTGAAAGCGCACCTTGGTTGACAGAGTTAAATGATACATTCAAGGTTCAATTGTCCTCTTCTAAACTCAAAGCATCAACAAATGCTTCATTGGATATCCATGTATACAGCGAAGACATATCCGGTGATGAATTGTCTACTTCCAGTGAACTTGTAAAAAGAGTTAATTTGAACATTGAAAGCTTGAAAACGCCATCTGAATTGTGTACAAAGTTAAATGAGTTTGGTGTAGATTACCTTGATGCAGATGAATATC